>CAXKVX010000609.1:0-207252 GCA_964058865.1 Eleocharis quinqueflora
GGGAAGAAATCATTGTCTTATCTCCATCTCTTGACTCAAATCATTATCCGAGCCAGCTTAAGATTTCCAAGAAATCCCTATCCGGCCTTCGAACCCGAGGACCTTGTTGAGAAATTAGGCACAATTGGATGTGTTAAAAGAGATATTTTTGGGCCCACGCAAGAAGTATAAGATAAACCGGTGGATCTTAGCACCCAATGCGACATCAAATCATTGGGACAATCCGAATGAGGATTTTGATGCTCAATGGATAACCATGTATCGAAAAGAAGGAGGAATGCAGCAAGTTCATCAAATCCCCCACCTAGTCCTCCAAGGTCAGAACAAAGAGAGTATGTTCCACCCGAACCTCAACCACAAGAGTAACAATTGAGAATGTGCATCAACTTTTTCAACAATTACATGAGTTTGCATTGCACAAGATGGAGCATTATAGAGGGGTCGATGCACAATTAGATGAGAACGATGCTTTTTAAGGACAATATCGTGCATCTTGGATTGAGAGATATGAGTTTTGGGCTCCATTGTATGAGGGTGATAATATTTTTTTAGTTTGGTGAACTATGTTATGTTGTCAATTAGTTCATTATTGTCTTTGATTGTGTTGTCAATCAGACGATGAGATCTTTATAGAGCAGTGTAGCCCCTTGCAAAGGATTTAGAGCCTAAGATATGTTCTTTTGTTATTTGGAACCTAAGATAGGTTCCGCAATTTTAAAAATACTTGTGATCTAGTGTAATTGGTCCCGAAAGATATTTTGGATCCAGAAGTTCCGTTGATGTAGGCCTAGTTTGTTTGTAGGTCGAACCACGTTACATAGCGTATTTCCTTGCTCTTTACTCTCTTTTTTACTATCTTTGCACATTATTGTTTGAATTGCTCTACTGCTATTAGTACTTGCTTAAAATTCTAGCTATGTGATTAAGTTCTAAAAGTTTGAATTGAAATTGATAAAATGCTTCCGCAATCGTGTTTGATTTTAGAATTACAAAATAACAGAAATAACTTAACCAATCATAACTAAGGAGCAGCAAATAAATATACAAAGGAGTTCCAAAAGAAAAAAAAACAGAAAAATGTAAACACATCACTCATTATGTATATCACTTTCAACGGTCGAATTTGTCATTTGAATTCAATGTCATTAATTAAATTGTTAAGCTGATGACATTTCTTGATGAGCTTAGAAACATGCTAGTGAACTCATATAAGCTAAACACATCGAACTTTGTCTAGTGTAGTGGTAAGACACAAGATCTTCAAGGAGGAGATCTGGAGTTCAAGTTTCAGTAAAAATTATTTTCAAGAGGTTTTTTTCATATTTATTTTCAACTTTGAATGTGTTTGTTGTAAGTCTACCGTAATAAAATATAAAACAAAAAGCTAAACTTGAGATGTGAAATAAATGTTACTCATTTTTCGTTTTCAACTTGGATATCAGACCCAACCACTTACACCAGCACACCACTAAAGAAAAACATTAACCTAAACTCTTTGCTATAGTAGCGTTCACTACAATAATCCCACTACAGTGATGATAAAGTATCCTATATTAAAGAAGTTGGACACTAGATCTATTTATGAAAACAATTTTTTTGAGAAATTTCACCTTTCTTTATTTAGTAGCTCTTTCATAAACAGTGATTTTACTGTTCACGCTACAGTAAAATCGCTGTAGATTTTATTTTTTGCAAAAAAAAATCCGTTATTTCTTTTTTATTATTTAAACGATTTATTATATTTTAATATTGTAATAGAGTCGAATAATCCCTCATCTTCCCTGCTTGTTTCGATCTGGACCGTTTAAAACACATCTAACGGTCAGAGCATCTGCCATCTGAATCAAATTACAGCCATCTGTGACGATCGATCGATCCATGGCGGTCGGATTGAGCCGAACACGACCCTGCTCGTCTCAAATACGAGCAGCAGATTCGAATCCCAGTACATTAGCATTTAACTAATCTCAACGTCTTTTTAATCACACTGAGTTTGATAATCTTGTCACAATTATATAAAACATATGACTACAATAATTTTGGCGACATGTTATTTTCGTCAAAAAAAATAATCATGATTTTAAGGATATTTATTCTTATTAAACATGCCTGGCACTTATAATTCGTACTGAACCTAAAAATATATTTGTTGGGCCTAGCAGTTTTTGTTGTATCAAGTGGGATTGAATGTTTCTTTTGGGCCAATTTAGTGGGCTTTGTTGTGGCCGCATGAAGCCCAACTGATTTACAATGAAGCTCGAATTTACAATTTAAACTTACAGGGATGAGCTTAACTAGGGAAATTTTTTGACGTGCTGTGAAATTTCACTGCGTGTTTCCCTCCTATCACATGACGCGACGTGCTTATAACAAAAATTGTACGTAGTGTGTCATGTCATGATGTTGCAAGATAATAAAAGACAAGCACGCCACGTTTGACACGACACGTAGAAGACACACATAAATATTCTGTGTTGTGTCGTGATAATGTGTACGTGTCATATACACGTTCTTTTAATATTTTATAAATTATTTTAACAATTATTTAATTTCTTCTATTTCACAAAAATTGAACGATTAATATTATTTATTTATTGGTAATATGTCATGTTGCACTATTATCGCGTAATATGTCATATACACAACAATTAAAATTCTTCTAATTTATTGGTAATATGTCATGTTACATTATTATCGCGTAATATGTCATATACATCAACAGAATAAACTAGCATTATAATCATCTCTCACATTCTACAACATTTATTATCTCCTATCCTCAATTACACGATAATCAACTACATAATTTGCACATAACAATATCTCCAACCTATAATTCTAACAATATGTCACTGTGTGTCAACTTTATTCTCTAGAATTATATATATGAGTACAAATAACAGAGACACTGTTGGAAACTAAGATCAAGACATGCATCATATATTTTCCTTCACACAATTGGCCATGTTGCTCCACGATTCTGTACAAAAAGAAAGGATCTGTAGAATTAATGGTACCACATAGATGATCAAGGATTATTTCTAACTGTTAAATGTTACGTGGATGTGCACATTTTGGTCCCAGTTTAATTTGTTAACGAATGATTTGTACATAAAAGCGAAGTTGACATTAGTGGAGTTAAAATTGCGCTAATAACTGGAAAAGCGTTGGAGACGATCATTAATTCTGGCCACATAAATCAATTAAATAAGCTGAAATATTCTCAACTTCAATTTTTTTTAGATCAAAACATAATTGGATAATATGATGTTTATTCAAACAAAATTTGAGCTTGCGGCTTCTTATATACAAATACTACAACATAAAAGAGATTTAACAACATTCACAAATCAATGCTTATTGTAGAATTTCTTAAACACCGTTGACAAAAGTCAATGGAAAATATATCAGTATAGGCCAACGGTTATTTAAAATAACCGTTGCTCTAGATGAGCTAAAGCAACGGTTATTTACGAACAACCGTTGTCTTATTTTTTTCAATATTACTTTTATTTTGAAAAAAATTGTAAGACAACAATTATTTTAAACAACTGTTATCCTAAACTTCTAGCTATTCCTATAGCAATGGTTATTTTAAACAATTGTTGACATATCATAATCCTATCTATAAAAAAAATGTTTAATGTATCTTCTCTTCGCGCCTCTTATTCTATTTTTCCTCCCTGACTGTCTCCACAACTTCTCAATTTTTGTGTCCTCTCTTTTTCGCCTGGCCGCCTCCACAGCTCTAGCAGATTTAATATGCTAGAGGTGTGGAGGTTATCTATCGATCGATCTCTATCATACACACACATACCTCGTGTTCTTCTTTGCCTCTCGATTTCTTCCATGTCTCATCCATGGACACCACCAGTATCTTGTTTTTCTCCTCTCGTCAGGTCGTCTGCATCTTCTTCTTTAAGATATTTTCATTTTGTTATTTTGATAGTTCTTGTAACAGTCATAGTTAAAAATAATTATTCCTACAAAGAATGAAAACATAGTTAGAAATAGACCTCTACACCTTTTCAGAGCAAAAAAGGGAAATGAGGTGTGGAAACTTGAGATACAATAGTGATGTCTTTCTTTGTTTTTGGAGCATGACTTAGAATTTGTTAAGAATGTTAAACTCTTAATAGGTGTTATATGCAAATAATAATTATTTTACAACACTTATGTAGGTGAAGCACGATTGATATGGTGAAAATCCGACTATACAAAGGTTGATTTCACACCTATCAAGACACTTGACAAAACTCAAGTGTTTCATCTTAAATAGAGATATCAATTTTTCACACTAAAGAAGGATATGCTACTTAATCTATTTTTTTCTTTGACATTTGACTGTGATTGTTAAGTACTAATTGTTTGTTATTGTATTTCTGTATTTTTGCAGAGGGTATCTTGCTAGAGGAGAAAGCGAGTAATAATTCTTAGGGGTTTCAAGATACCATGACTCAAAAGATGCAATTGATCGAGTTAAATTTAGATATGCAATTACATCTATTTGAGCTATGTTCATCTTTGAAACTCTAAGAATCTTAGTTTTTGAACTAACAATAGTTCTTAAGGTTTTGGGTTAATTTTTTCTTTATTTTGACCAGATTGTAATTATGACATATTTATATGTAATATATTATGTTTGTGCTATTTATGTTTTATTGTGCTGTCTATTTTATCTATGACAATTTATATGGTATATTGACTAGTAAAATTTGAAGTTAGCCATTTATAAAATGTTTTTTTAATAAATAATGATCTACAACAACGGTTATTTACTAGATAACCATTGCTTTAGGTACTCTATGGCAACGATTAATAGTAAATAACCGTTATCGTAGCCAAAAATTAAATTCTTATTTTCTCTACGGCAACACTCATTGCCAACGGTCCTTTATATGATTCAACAAATCCTTAAACATCAATGGTTGCATAACCATTGGCAAAGATGAAAAAAATATTCGTTGACAGGTCTATTTTTTGTGGTAGTGACTGACCGTTGATTTAGATCATGTTCAACAGTTCGAATCGGTCGCTGGAATTTTCAAATAGGAGATAATGAATGTGGATCACGAGAGATTTGGTGCTCCATGGAGCACCCTAGCCTATATATATATATATATATATAGAGAGAGAGAGAGAGAGAGAGAGAAAGGCTATATATATATATATAAAAATGTCAAAGTGGAGAAAAACCTTGTACTGAGCCTTCGTCTTGTTTACTTCTTTAAATTTGGTCCTTACCTAATCTTTCATCACCTTCAGTAGAAATAAAAACAAATATTAGCAACACTTCAATTGCGTCGAGTCTGATTTGCTATTGGAGAAATGTGCATCTCAAATTTGACTTCATCTTCAATTTATGTATTAATTAGTCATTTTTATCATGAGTTTGCATCTTAATTATTTTGAATAACTCGTTTCTCTGATTGCAAATAAGACTTGACGCAGTGGAAGTAGACTCAAATATCTATATGTGGATGGCTTGCGACAATACAAAACCTAATTACAGTCCCGACGAGCGTAGCTGAAGTTTGTAGAAAAAAAATGCTAATCATACTTAATATTTTTGTGACAACTTCAGCGATGCTCGTCGAAACCATAATTAGATTTTTTTATCGTCGCAAGTCATGGACATGTTGATATCCGAGTCTACTTCTACCGTGTCAGATTTGATTTGAGGTCGGAGGAATGTGCATCTCAAATTTGACTTCTTCTTAAACTTATGTCTTAATTAGTAATTTTTTTTATCATGAGTTTGCGTCGAAATCAATTTTGAATCACTTATTTTCCTGATCACAAATCAGACTCAATGCAATGGAAGTAGACTCGAGTATCTACAACTCGATGGCTTGCGATGATAAAACCTAATTACGATTCTGACTAACCCAACTGAAGTTGTTACAAAAAATTACCTAAATACAACCCAAGACATATATAAAATATTAATCTTTTTAATAATAAAATATTCAACCTTAAGAAGGCATCGACCAAAGCAAACGATTAGGAAAAAATGAAAGTTTTTAATTGAACGGTGTTGACAACACCGTTCATTTGAGTTTTTTATTTATCGGTGTTCGGAACACCGTCCGTTTCTATTTTGAAGCTTTTCAAATCTCATTGTGTTAATATAATTAATTAATTTAATTTCTATTATTAAAAAATTCAGATAAATACCATTGATTCTAACATATTTGCATAAATTAAATATTATGTTTGTCTAGTAACGAATATTTTAAAACATATTTCGATCCTAAAATAATCATGAAACTGACTTGAGCCATAAAATAGCAACAATAAAAAATTGATATCAAACTCGACACAAGGCATGGCTGGCCTGGTTTGTTTCTGAAAATTTTTTAAGCATGTTGCCCCAATTTGCTATGAGTCTATATTTAAAATTAGAAATTTAAATGATGAATCTTATTTCATTTTTTTTTGTTCATGAGTGATACACAACATTGTTTTCCTAATATTTAAATATTAGGAAATTAAATTGGAATGATTTTTTTCCTAAATATTACGAATTTGAATTTCGAATGAATTGTTTTCGTAATATTTAAATATTCGAAATCTGAAATTAGATTGAATTATTTTTCGAAATAATTAAATATTGAGTAGTTTGACTTCCGTTTTTATTTTAAAATACGATAAATTTAATATTTGACAAAGAAGCATTTGTAGTCTAAAAAATGTATTGATGGTATTGCTTCATTGTGAAAGGTCATGAATTTGGAATCTAGTTTGTGCAAATTTTTTTATCTCCATTTCTCAATTAATGCCTAAAATACTAACTGAATTTTTGTTATATATAAAAAAAGAGCTAATACATAAAAAATACGAGGAGTTACTTCGGACATAATGAAATCCTTGAGCAAGCATAAAGGAAAAAAAAAGACCATTATCATTTTTGGAAATTAGAACTAAGTCCATGAAAGCACAAGTAATAAAAAATCACCATAAATATCTTAGTTTGATCACAATTTAATTTGTCTAAGTTATTGGAAACAAGAACACACAAAAATTACTAGAAATATAATAAAGAAAGAGAGAGAGTCAAGTGACACAAGATGTAATTTGATTTGACCGTTAAACTTGTCCACATCCACGAATCTGCCGATTCAACCATAACCCGTAAAATTCACTAAATAAAAATGGTTACAACTTCAAATCCAATGATACTTACAATAAATAGGCTAACCTTAGATCCTACTATAAATGATCACTCAAGGATCAAAGAATGAAAATTATTCTCGCACTATCTTTCAACAAGATGTCAGCACTTCGAATCAAACTACTCATGTCAAAACAATCAATAAGGATTTCAATTAGAGTGGAATAGAGAATTAGAGAATGAGGGAGGCCAAAGGTGTTTTGAGCTCTCTTGAAAGTAAGAATTAGTGTAGGTAATTTTTTTAGAGAGTTCAGAAAGAGATCTACACCTTAAATAACATGTACAAAACATAATACCTCTATCACGCAATATCGATATATCGATAAGTATAGTCGATATATAGTTAACCAAATCGATGTATCGTTTGGGACATGATTCTAGTGTCGGTCCTCTCAGAAAAAATTCTTCTTAGCCAATTTCAAACGAAGTTAAATAAGATGTAATTGATGTATCGATAGAAAGATCCATATATTGATAAGCAAAACAATATCAAATTGAAATATTTTTAGCTTCACAACTTTGGCAACATACCACTCAACTTGTTATGTAGTCAATTTGGCAAATCATTGCCTATATCGATATATCGTTTAATGCAATCAGTATATATTGATTGTTGTTGCATACACTGTTTTGACTTGATTAGCTTCATTTCAAAGTTGTAATGTCGAAAAATAAAAACATAAAATGGAAAAAAATACTATCCTATGCTTTCATGCGTCAAGTCGTAGTGCTCCGAAGATCCAAATTATTTTGTCTTATCTTGTCTTGCTTTGCTTTACTTTGTTCTTGTGTACCTACACACATTTTCTTACAACTAATTTGTTAAATCACATGTTGTTTTGTAAGTTCAAACTAAAAAAAAAGTTGTTAAGTACAACAATGGAAGTATCATTGAAAAAACATGAAGTTCCAACTCAATATTCTTGAGTTCAAAATTTACAAGTATGAATTCTGGGTTCAGTGATGGAATTTATATATTTTAGATAAAGATGGTCAATGACATTCAAGTTTATTTATTTTATTCTTGATTCCAAATAGTTTACATCGTAATTTATTTACAGAATAATTACATTCCAATCTTTTTGAAATATTTTGGTCAAGCTTCGGGCTTGGTTGATGTCACGGATGCGAAATCATTTCTTTTATATCAAACGATACCGACCTTAGCAGGCCTTATTGGGCCCAGTTACTTTTTCGGTAAAATTAGGCCCTAAATTTAAAACAGGTGCCAATGACATCTTCCCTGCAAGAAGAGTATTCTATTTCCTCGTTTTTTTTTATTCATTGTCCGTAGACTTACAACACACACATCCACAAAGAAATTAGAAAACAAACTTGAAAAATCCCCCTAAAATTGCCTCTGCCGAGGCTTGAACCCCAGACCTCTCCCATGGAGGTCTCGTTTTTAGGAATGATCTATGTGAACGGTAGAATTGGACGGTTGATCGTTAACTATATGATTCAGAGAGATTTTATACAAAAAATCATATCCGTTCAAATTTAATCGGACATCCGATATTTTAGAGGTGCTCTCTGCACCCCTAAAAAAATGCAGAGGATTTCGTTCCCTTCATCCAAGAGCGGATTCAGAGCCTAATTAAGTCCGGACACAACTAGATCTGGACATCGAGGTGAAATCAAGTTCGGACACAAATACACTAAAATATCGGACACAAATACACTAAAATATCAATAAAAACTTATTTTTCACTTAAAAAATAACTAAAGCTACACTAACTTTTGTATTTTTTGAAAATCAAGTTTCAGCACTTATCCAATCTTGTCTCTAAATAAATAAGTGCTCGAATTTGCCTCTAAATAGATACGCCAATACAATATATAATATAACGCGGCGAGTTGTTGGATCATGTTTGAACGCTAGAACAGTAATACAAGCCTCAATTTTTAACAATTATTTTTTCATCGAATAATTAAAAGTTGCCATCATGCTACTGATTTGGTGGAACATGCTTCAATGGAAAAACCGGTTTTGATTATTTTAGTATTGAGATTTAGATTATACAGCTCAGGAGAGATCCACATGATAATTAGTTGACCATACTAGTAGTAGTATACTTCAATTTAGATATTACAAAATTTTGCTTTTTAATATGAAAGTTGGTTGCATAAAAAATTCTCGCATTTTTCGTTATTGCTTCTAGATTGTTCATTCAACTTAATTAAGGATAATGTTTCGTAGATATCACATTTGATATCAACTATTGATATCGATTTTATTGTACATCTTGTACATCTTTAGTTGAGTTATCCTGCACATTATTTGAGTTATTATGCATGTTATACCATAACTATTTCAGTACAAAAAAATAACATATATAATTATTTCAATACAAAAAATAACGTGCATAATAACTCAAATAATATGTATGATAACTCCACTAAAAGTACATAATAAAATCGATAACAGGTATAACTATTTCGGTACAAAAAATAACATGCATAATAACTCAAATAATGTGCATGATAACACAACTAAATGGACATAATAAAATCGATATCAATAATTGATATCAAATATGATATCTACGTATCAGCTCCCTTTACTAATGTATCCATTTTTTTAGTAGTTGCCACCGGAGCTAACCAGCTCCTCTTTTTTACATTAGTTGTTTATGAGACTTTTCATTTTGGTTTGAATTGAATTATTGGAAAATGTATAAATACGTGTCACTAAATGTATGAGCACATTCATTATTTATTCTCCTGAATTAAACACATCACTGTCATAATATTCTCTCTTTTTTTACATTTTTAATGAAGATTGAAAATACTATACACTTGTGATAACAATCATAACCATTTATGGAATCGACATTCAAATTATTATAGAATAAATATCGAAAAATTGTGAGCCATTTTTTTTTTTTGGAAGAGGACGTCCTGTTTGGTATGGTTTTTGTTACATTTTTATTTGTTTATTTTTATATGTTGTATAATATTAAAATTTGAAAGATATTGTTTGAAATACTGTTAGCCTCTCTCTAATTTTTTAGAATCCAAAACCATTTATCGAAGTCTGCATTTCACTTGACCCTGATAAATTTTGAATAAAAAAAACCCTGATAAATTTTCTGTATATTCTTTGGTTCCACCATGAATTCAAAGCACTTTGACCAAAATCTTGAAAGTCCCAAGGATGAAAGATCCGTATATATATATTCTATTTTTTTTTCGGGAAATTTAGATATATGACACTCAATAACAGAAAATATAACTAATTAGTTATATGCTATTCCATTTTGAATTAGTTTATATTTATGTCATTAACTACATTTTAACACAATTAAAAACAAATTCATTACGAAATGCTCAAAATACCCTCCTCTGTTTTATTTTTTAAACCAGATTCTTAGAATTGCATAAACCGGATTCAAATTTTTTTTCAAAGGCTGAGTTAAAAAAATAACAGTCTTATTAGAAAATTGAATAGGTGATAAATAACAATCTCAGGTCTCGGAACGACTCTAGGTACCAATCCCTCACTTGCTCTTGTCAACTATCAAATTCGTGCTTGTCTTCATCCCGGCGGCCTACTCTCTCCTTTCAGATAAAATGGCACCGGTTCCCATGGGCGAGAAGATGTGGATCAATAAGGCGGCCTGTAGTTGTAAAAATTAGACTAGTATTGCGAAAATAGGGAATTCGAGCAGTTAGGCTCAAGAAGGTTACGAATCAGCGGCATTTGCTACATACGTATCTGTTGTCAGAATTGCTATTGAGGGATAAAGGAGTGAAAGTCTGCTTTGTATTCAAGGAAAATGAGAAAATTCACTTCTTCAACTGCGTTGAAGATTATCTTCTCTGGGATTCCTACTATTTAGAAGTACCGGTTTGAAGAATAAGAAGAGCATTAAAGAAGCAACCCCGAAGTTCTAATTATCAGCAATTCCACGCTTCACATCAGAAATTTTCTTTTGGTGCAGAATTTTGACCTAAACGATCTGATTTCGACCAATTTGATATAGAATTGAAGCCGCACTCCATTTTGGTGGTCACAGCAGAATTGAAGCTGAGGGAAGTGACTGAGGACATTTTGGGGATTTCATAATTAATTTGTTTTTTAATTATGTTAAAATATAGTTAATGGCATAAATATAAACTAATTTGAATTGGAGTGGCATATAACTAATTTTCTATTATTGAGTGGCATTCTTCTAATTGGACTCTTATTGAGTGATATATATCTAAATTTCCCTTTTTTTTGGAAGCGGAATATATATATTCTAGTTAATGTGTATCTTCCAATAATTATATATAATAACTAGGACTCGCGTTCCGTGCGAAAAAGTTAGATTTTAAATTTCCGTATTACAATAATAAAATTATAATAAATCGTTTAAATAATAAAAAATAAAAACAACGGAAAAAATTGCGAAAAATAGAAAGAGTACAGTGGTTTTACTGTAGTCGTGAACAGTGAAAACTTTATTCATTCCACTGTGGAAATGAACAGTGACGCAAATGTTGCGCCATGAGTATGAGTATATAGAAAGAATAGAATTGCGAGATGCCTGTCATTAAAAAAGAAACCCAAAATTGTATATATTAGTAAGTAATTACTAGCCGTTGCACATAATTAGAGGCGCTTGTGGCCACCCTAGAAACTTTTTTTTTTTTCCACACAATTTTTGTCAGAAGGTACCTAGAATTACGGTGGCACTAGACAAGAACCGTTTCTTAAGAGCGCAATAGTATAAATTTTTATCCCTCCGTTCCTCCCCATGATTTATTTAATAGATAGAAATTTTGGCACATAATCCAACATTTTAATGCTGAGTGCAATGTGTAATAACATTTTAACTTCTTTTGCACTGAAAATATACAAAGAAAATGAAATCTGTTCAATGTATGGTTTGCAAACAATAACTGCACTGTTTTCATGGATTTATCATTTATATATGTACGTGCATAAAAATGTTCAGCTCAACGTTACTCCGTATTAGTCGTAGTCTTTAATTTAAAAATTGTATATAAAAAGAGAAAAAATTGCAGCCAAACGCAAAGCCAACAAACTGCACATGAGCTTACATGGTTAACCATGTGCATTCCTGTTTAATTTGTCAACGCATAATTGCTAAATAGAGTAATTAATACTTCTTCTAATATATATAAATACACTCACATGTGTGCCCAAAAAATGCTCTTCCTCTCCCAAACCACACCATGAGAACAGCTCAAATGCTGCCAATTGTACATCTTCTTTTAATTTCCTTTCTAGTCCCTTCCATTTCTACATCACATAACATCCGGATTGAACTACAGCCTGTCCATGCCTTTTTCGGCTCAAGCAAGTTCGAACTACTACAACGAGCTGCAGTCCGTACCAGTAATAGAGCTGCCAGAATTTTGGGGGGCATCAGGAGCTTTTCCGGCTCCCGCCATATTAATGTGCAAGAACCAGTGGAGCCAAATCAAGGAGAATATCTAATTGAGGTGCAAATTGGTACGCCTGGTCAATCCGTATTACTCGCGCTTGATACTGGCAGTGACCTGATATGGACTCAGTGCCAGCCATGTCTTAGCTGTTTTAACCAGTCATTTCCTTTATATAATCCGTCGAATTCATCGACATATTACAAGTATCCTTGTTCTGGTAGACTATGCAATGCACTTGTCAGTGCTTGCCATGAAGAATGCATGTACTGGTACGGGTACGGTGACAACTCAACCACAACTGGCATTCTTTCTAGTGATGCTTTCACACTTGGGACAACTGATAATATGGTGACAGTACAAAACATTGGTTTTGGTTGTGGAGTGTTAAATCAAGGTATCTTTCTGAATGAATCTGGCATTGCGGGATTTGGTCGAGGCGACTTGTCTCTCATGTCTCAACTCGGTGTTGATAAATTTGCTTATTGCTTGACCTCATTTGACAAGAACAACACCAGCCCCTTATTCATTGGTTCACTAGCTACACTGAATGGTCCAGTTCAGACAACACCCATCCTGACAAACCCAGAAATTCCTTCGCTATATTACCTCTCTTTGAAGGGGATAACAATTGGTACAAAACGCTTAAAACTACCCAAATCAGTTTTTGAACTGAAGAAAAATGGTAGAGGTGGCGTAATCATAGATTCTGGCACGCCCATTACTCGCATGGTAACTGCTGCATTTCGACAAATTAAAAGAGCATTTGTGTCACAAACAAGGCTAAAAGTTGGTCGGGACACGACTGGTACCTTTGATCTTTGTTTCCTGGCACCGCCTTCTAATTCGACAGATAAGGTGGCTGTGCCTAAGCTTGTTTACCATTTTGATGGTGCCGACATGGACTTACCGAAAGATAATTACATAGTTATCAATTCCGGACTGTTGTGCTTACTAATTTTGGAGTCTGAAGATATAACGATTATTGGTAACATACAACAGCAGAACATGAAAATTTTATATGATTTGAAGGATGAGAAGCTATCTTTTGTTCCAGCCCAATGTGATCATCTATAAGCTCAATACGATGATGAGTTCATTTTTTAAGTTTAACAATATCAGGATAATTGTAACTTCTGTTTTGGAGTAATTTTTTCAATTTTTTATGTTCCTAAATGTTTTTTAATTAATTATTTTTCCAGAAGGTTGCTGTATAAAGTTTAAAATTTTATATAATTTTGTCCTTCTTTTTTCATAGTTCAGTAAGTGTAAGATTTTTTATCTCCTTTGAAATGATTTTTTTGGAGTTAACTTGATACGAGGTTCAGAAATATTTAAATCATAGGTAACTAGGCATACATTCTCACGCTCAATTATTCAAATGACAATGAAGTATATGGCAATTTCTTATTGGGCCTTCAACAGACCATAACTGAGGACATTAGCACAGCATGCTACCTCTCAGGCCCAATTAGTTATGGCATCTTTATCCTTTATTAGATTTACAATTTACAAATAGAAATTCTACCTGAGTCCTGTTTGAAAGCTTCCCTACGTTATTTGCGTGGTTGGTTTACTTGAATGACCAAGTGATAGTGCTCTAAAATTAAAAAAAGGGCACAATGGTTCGGATCCGAATCTGGTGCCGCGCGGCACAGTTCCGCACGGATCAAACGCTCATAAATTAATGTGTTGTAGCAACGACCGGTTGTGATTTGATTCAGGGAGGTTTGCATTTTTAAAGTTTATTTGTACGAATCTCGACGCAATTGAATGATTCAGATCCTTTGCGAGTCATGTGCCGCGCAGCACAAGTTCTGAACTCCAATGGTTCCTATCCAGTATCCACAGTTAAAAGAAAACGACTTTTAGTTTGTCGAATTGAATTCTTTGAGTGAGAACTGAGAAGTGCTTTGACGCAATAGCTTGCCATGTATTTCAACCTAAACAATGCTTTAAAGAAACATGTTGACAATGTTATATCACATCTCACTGTCAAGCTGACACCATGAGTTAGGCCATGTTTGACAAAGGTTGGTTTTTCGATTTATAGCCGCCTAAAAGAATGTTGATATTGGGAATACAGATAGAGTGAATGCAGATATTCTGCTACAATGGAATCAGAAAGTGATTGGGAATACAGATAGAGTGAATGCAGATATTCTGCTACAATGGAATCAGAAAGTGATTGGGAATACAGATAGACAATAAAAAAAGTTCGGAGTAAGCACGAACCAAATCCAACGATTCAAATTGAGAATTTACGATCTAATTCGACTACCAGTAAAAAGTGAGAACCGCAGCAGCAGAATTCTTCTGGTGCTGCAATGGAATCAGAAGCATTTGATTTTAACACTTTTTTTTTGTAAATTGAGAATGGAAGAATGGATAATGTTTCGTAGATATCAAATTTGACACTAACTATTGATACCGATTTTATTATATATTTTTTGTTGAGTTATCCTGCACATTATTTGAGTTATTATGTATGTTATATCATAACTATTTCAGTAAAAAAATAACATGTATAATTATTTCAATACAAAAAATAACGTGCATAATAACTTAAATAATGTGCATGATAACTCCACTAAAGATACATAAAAAAATCGATAACATGTATAACTATTTCGGTACAAAAATAACATGCATAATAACTCAAATAATGTGCAGGATAACTCAACTAAAAGTACATAATAAAATCGATATCAATAGTTGGTATCAAATATGCTATCTACGTATCAGCTCCCATTGAGAATAAAATATGCAGAAGTTGTTGGTTGGAATTAATACAACAGGAATAAATGTGAATTGTAACTACTGTACTTTCTATTTCTGATTTGCTTGATTGATACAGAGAAGGGAATTGCATCAAATAGAGAAGGCATGGTAATTAAGCTAATTAACACTAGTTTAAATGTCTAATAGATCTAATTATGTTAGAATATCGATAGTCTGGTACTACACAAAGGAATCATCGCGTGTCAGCTTTTCAGTTTCATTTGGAAGTAAAATATTCATAAACAGCCAAAAGTTAGGGAAAATTAATAGACAAGGTCAAATGCCCCTAAAAATTGCATTGATGATCAAGAGCGTAAGTAATACAAATTAATAGACAGAAACAAACACCCCTAAAAATTACACTGATGATACAGGACGCAAGTATTACTTGCTCTAAAATTTTTCACTTTTATCCTAGATTCCCACGCAACTTTTCTCCTGATTTTGCAGGTGTGGGACCAGTTGTCATTTAAATTTAGGGGTGCAAGTATTTTGTTGATATTTGCATCATAAAAATTATATTTCGTTAATCTTGTCTTATAATATTTGATTATAAATACAGTGAAGAATATGAAAAAAGAATAATATTAATATTAATAATAATGATAATAATAATAATAATCATCATCATCATCATGATAATAATAATACTAATAATAATTGTTAGATTTGTGTTCTAGAAGTTATCTTTTGTTGATTACTTTTATGTTATATTTATGAATTAGATGTTATTCACATCTTGTTCCATGAGTTCTATATTCATATTTAGATGTGTTCAAAAAGATGCACTTTGTCTTGAACCGCATAACTCTAAATATAATGAATAAACAACTCTAAAATATTTACAGGTCTTGGATATTAGCAGGAACACTAATATGCCATATAATACGGTCGTGTTGATTAAAAGTACGTTGTAGTTCTGCAAACGTTTATAAAAGATTATCATTTAATAACACGAATATATGAAATGTTTCATATATTAAACAGACCTAATAGATAAAAGTATTATATGGATTACGTTTGTGTCACTGATGTTTTTATCGTGTCTTTGATTCTAAGATTGAGACAGTATCTTTTTCACATGAGGGATGTATAACGTGATTATTATTAAAAGCTACTTACAACAAGTAGTGATAAAAGTAATAGTCCTTTATATATAACTTGTGCGGGAAAATGGTATATGTCAAGAGCATCATTGCCACTCATTAATAATGAGAAATGGTATTTTGTGGGCCCCTTGGTAAAGTAGAATTATAAATGGATTCAATATAACTGAAGTACAGTTATAATTTTATAATTTACTTAATGGAGACCCAGAAACAATTATAATACAAATATGACACAATCCTACTTTGTAT
Source organism: Eleocharis quinqueflora (assembly GCA_964058865.1). Classification (NCBI taxonomy): domain Eukaryota; kingdom Viridiplantae; phylum Streptophyta; class Magnoliopsida; order Poales; family Cyperaceae; genus Eleocharis; species Eleocharis quinqueflora. The sequence continues at coordinate 16,708 of CAXKVX010000609.1, forward strand.
AATAATTATAATATCATAAGGCAAGGAATATACACAAGTAATGTTAATGATAACATTACTAGAATGATCGTGTTTTGTAAAGATTTACTAAACATCTGTGTTATTTGGATAATTGTAATGTATAGCTAGAATACCGCTTACAGTTTATGGAATAAAATGTTTTATCCCATTGCCAACATAACATAGATCCTCAACATAGGTCCCACCAACTGAACGGGAAACAAGAATAAATATTTTAATATATTTTCTATGTACGAGATTTCATGTTGCATGAAATAAAGGTACATATTGGAATTATTAAAATATTATGTCACATGATGTGACTTCCTAGCGGGAAAATAAATTTATTGAAAAATATATATTATGAGTATAATATAAGTTTAATTATTATAATAATATGAGAATATTATTATGAGATATAAATTTATTTAAAGCTCAAAGCCCAATATAATTTATTTAACAAATAAAGAGATAGAGAAGAGATTCATAATTATGGCTTCAAATTCGGATTAGATTTTAAGGCTCCTTTAAACAGGAATTTGAAAGGTCAAAAGATAACCAATCTGGACAAATGACCTATGAAAATTGAAGCCCTTGAAGTTTAGAATCCAATGGTGAAGATTTGAGGCGTTTGGAGTTCTCCGGAGAAAGTTATGGCAGTTTTAGTGCTGAAAGGTCAGCAGTTAATGTGCCGGTTTAAATTTCATTAGTGCCTTAATTTCTAAAGGAATTTGAAGAGTTTTGATATGATGTTTACAGCCTATAAATATCATATTTAACCAGAGATTATGGGGTTACAACTTCAACTAAGTTTTTCTCTTCCTCTAAAGATTTGCTAAATATTTATCGATTAAGCAATCGATTACGTAATGAGCGATAAAGCTAGGAGCGAACCAAGAGGACGCTAGCACGAACTCGACGTCGTTCTTGTTTCGGATTCAAGGTGAACCGAAGAGGAATAGAGCCACGTTAAAGACCATAGGTATGGTATCACAATCCCTCTTGTAGGAACATATATGATTGTGATTAGTGATGCAAACAAATAAAGTAAAATTTGCAATAATGAAACGATCCTAGATGTTATCGGATAATTTTTTTTAATTTTTACCCGATTCGCATCATGAAATACTTCAATAATAACAATATTATTAGTAATAATAATATTAATAAAGATATATAATATTAATGATAATAATAATAACAACAACATTAATATTAATATTAGTAACAATAGTAATAATAAAAATAAAATTTATGAAAAATAAAAATATTAATAATAATGTTTATAATAATAATATTAATAGTAATAATTAATAATACTAATTATATTAATAATAGTCATATTAATAAAGATAACAATAATATTAGAAGTAATAATTGTTAGAAACTAAATTCTACTAAAGATTGTAGTTTAAGTAGAACTAAAGGATTTAGATGCGAAAGGGTGTACTGTTCTACAAGATCTCAAGTCTCTTAAAAATAACAATATTATAATTCAAATGCAACACAAAAGATATAGCAAAAATGCACAAGAATTGTAAAGAAAGATAGAGAAAGAGAACAAGGATTATTGACAAGTTGACACGTGATAAAGTTGACACATGATATAGTGTAGTTTAGCAATCTTTGTCTATTTCACGGGCCCTCCAGTTGCACACCGAGCCGAAAACAAATACTATACCAAAAATATTTTACAAGAGGTTCCTCCACGGAACAAAGGATTCAATTATAGGATCTAAAAAAATCTCTTACAATAGACAACAATAATTGCAAGGTATCACAAAACAAGGGTGATTAGACAATAGTTATCCTAGACAATCTCTGCTCTCACAATGGCTGAGGTTTGGATGCTTTACCAACAGAGCCTTTGTGGTCTCTAATTGCTCTTAATTACTTGTAAACTTGGAGGTGCTTTCTTGCTTCTCTTGAAAGCATCTGATCAATATGTATAGGCATTAGACTTTCACGACTTCATTTTTCGCCAAAAAGAAGACTGCATTACCAACGAGTTCCAACTGGTCATAACCCCTTGGGAGGTTTCTACAAATGCCCTCCAGCGTATCTCCAACTGACTTTTGTGCCAAACTCTTAACAAAACCATTATAATGCCCTACAGACTCATTATATATAACGCCTTCCAAACCATTGCATGCCTTCTTAATGCGTTACAATAACATACCTCTCAGGAATTTTGGTACTTAGATGATTTCTTGAGCTCCATGCATCTAACTTTTGGGCTCAACTACCACAAACTTGTTGTAACACATTTGGATCCCATTATAACGCCCTTGAACTCATTATAACATCTTTGTATGTGTTATCATAACGCATGACTCATAATTCCTCTATTTTGCTCGATTCGTGCACCCTTGTGCTCAGGGACAGAGAGAGTGGGAGGCTTCGAGGTGTTAGACACCCCCCATATTTTCAGAAATATTCACTTATATACTGCAAAAGTGAAAAATAGTTTAGAAATTGAGGACCTAGCACCCTCCAATCTGAAGGCTAACCAGCCTTCTCCAATTTTAAAAATCGAGCGGTGGGAAATAACACATTGTAGGAAAAGTCTCCAGTAAACATTTGATCGTTCGCAATAAATTATTGCATTCTTTTGCTATTTATTTCAATATAATTTTTTTTTCTCTGTAGTATAGTATCACATTTTAACTCCTATGCAATATTTAAGAGCAAAGTGGATCACATGGTGATCTATCATGCACTTTTTTTATGTGAAAAGAAATAACATTTTAAGTTTCGCAAATACTTTGATGCGATTTATATGAAAAAACATAAAATTGTATAGATTTCATATTTTGATGAAAACACGTGTAGAAAATCTCATGTGTTGCTTTTAATTAATTTAGGAAAAAAATTCTAGTATAAATAATTAATTAGTTTAATATTGTAGAATGAGGCATTAAGGTGTCCCACAATAGTAGCCAGACGATAATTGAAGTGATTAAGTAGACTAATTGATTTTGAGTATAAAAATCACGATATATCATATGCAAGATGACCCCTTATAATTTAAATAGGAAAGCTAATCAACTTATGAATTTTTTTTATTTCCAATGGCTTTTTTAGAATGAAACATTAGTAAATGTGCATCTAATCAGGTAAATCAATATCTACATTTAGTGACTCACATTAAACATATAAAACTGATGAGTATTTTACAACAATCAATGTTATTATATAGTTGTCTATGCAAAACCTGCTTCACAATAAATATATAAAATTGATGAGATCGAGTTGTTGGACTTAATTAATTTGGTGCAATTCAATTAGGGTTTGAGCCAAAATACCAAAATCCCTAAATTACGACAATCAATTGCAACAATTCACAAAATCCTCCGTCCTACATGTTCGAAATAATTAAAACGAGTGCAGAAGCGATACTTACCTTCGACCCCTACGGTCTCCCTTGTATGCTTGTCCTTTCAACGGAGTCCTAGCGGTGGAAATGCGGAAGCGTGACGTGGTGCGCTAGCGAATCCATTCACGTATATCCCGGTGCCTTTCTTTTCTCCAAAATCACGAACGGAACAATGGAGTATATCTTTTAATGGGATAAGATAAGTGACTATGCACAGCACATGTGCCCTATGTCGATAACCGGGAATTTTCTGTTCAACGAACCATTTTGAATGGATGGAGACTCAGCGCTATTTATAGAGGTGTCAGTGTATCTTGGAAAGATGCAAAATTAATTATCAAATATTCATCAAATATTTGAAATTATATTCTCTCCAATTCTTTTCCAAATTCTAATATTCACTTCTGTAAATATTTCCACGAATTTGGTATGATAGCTATAATATCCAATCAGAAAAGATAATAGTAAATCTAAGCAATCAAAATCTGCCTTGGAATAGGACTTTTGCGGCTGAAATGGATTTCATTGCGGCCGCAATAGACTTGGCTTTCAGATTTGGCAGGAAATCTGCCAAGTCTCTTGCGGCCGCAGTGAGGGTTAGTGCGACCGCAATAGATCTTCTAAAAATTCAGAAGATTATTGCCAAATCTTTCTATTACATTGCGGCCGCAAAGGATCTTATTACGGTCGCAATAGACTTGCGTTTGTGCTGCTTTGCTTGGACTTTGATCCAATTTGAGTTGGATTTAGCCCAAACAATATTTCTGACTTTACACTAACACCAATATATAGTTTAATTAATCATAATTGGTCCATTAACAATTATAATTAATTTACTTAAGTTCTATATGCATTCGTGCCCAAAATCTTAGTGAAATATATATAATGTCATTGTATATCAGTTAATCACATTTTTGGCATATCCATATATTACTCCTCGTAATATTAGGCGACATTATGTGACATATAGTAATCATATAACACGTAGTCCAAACTTTATTTATTGGAATTGACGTCTCAATTCCAATAATCTCCCACATGGACAAGTGTGGTCCATTTGATTACATATGTGGGGATCCGGCCGAATCACTTTAACTTTTTTGTCTTTATTTTCGTATTTCTTAACCAATTCGGTCCACCAGTTATACCAGCAAGGGATTTAAACGAAAATCACCACATTTTTTGCGCTACTTTTCCGATATAAATCACATTACCAAATACTTCTGGATGACATGAATTAGACTTTGGTCATATAGTTATGAATTACACGTGAATGTGATTATACGTGTCTATTTTCGAATGGGTCATCGCTACTTTAGTGAGGTCAGAAACTTTAAAGAATGAGGTGTGACTTGCATATTCTCAAAATTAGACTCTCACATTTTCCACAAATCTTGTGAATACGAAGTCTGTACTGGCATATGTTCTATCTTTCAACCTTTCTTTTAGGCTACTAGCAAACTTATTAATTTCCAGTATTATTGAGAGATGTAATTTGCATATATATTATTGAGAGATGTAAATTACATAGAACATACATTTCCTCAAAATCAGGCTCCCACATTTTTCACAAACATTATGAATATGAAGCATGTACTATTGTATGTTCTATCTTTTAATCTCTCTTTTAGGAAACTTATATGAAAACATTTCAACCTTATTAAGTTTTTAGTATTATTATGCATCGCTTCTTTATTGTCACAATATAGCTTAAATGGTCTCAACACTGAGTTCATTAGAGTGACATCTTTATGCTTATAATTCTGAAATCAAATTTCGTATGACCTCAAAACTTTTCCAATATCCTGACACTAGAGTATTATTCTTTTTTTCTATAAGTCCATTTAAGATCTCATAAAAGATCTTATAAATATCTTTATACTAAGTATTTTCTTGAATATGTCGTTATATAACACAATATTCTTATGCCCATATATCAACATATTTAATGCTTATAAGGCATTTAAATACTTAGATTTTATTGTTTTTGTTTTCGATCAGGAGTATTAATCCTTATTCTTTAAGACATTTTTGTATTTCTGTTTTACTCCCACAGAACTTGAATAATCTGATTTATCAACATTTGATTAGATCACAATTTGATAATACTTTATTGAGATTCTTTAATTGCATAGATATTATTTTCTTTGTGCAACCTTAATGAAAGAATTCTTAATTTGCATCATTTATATCTATTCAAAACTTTAAACATGGTGCCATTAATTCTTTTAAATAATCTTTAAAACTATAAACTTATATATGAATTCTTTTACTGACAAAATTTAACTTTATATTTCTCAACATTACCATTTCAATTCCGTAGTGTTCCAAATTTTCATTTGTACTAAAACAGATTTTAGCACTTTAAGGTAATGAGGAAAATATTTAATATCATCAGTAATTAGTTTCATTTCTGTATATAAGATAACTTATTCACTTTCCAGATTATATAACTATTTCTTTAGTCATGTTTTATAGATGAACTTGAAAACACGACCTTATAGTTGCAATTCTGTTTACTCTAGTAAATTTTGGCACTTGCATAACATTTCTTTGAGTATTTACTCAACAGAGAAATTATCATTAGACAACACAACAATATCTTATTCCAAAATACCCACCGGCTTACAGCCAATATTATTGCAAGAAGCAATACGTCTATTGGGGTTAATTTTGGGGTCATATGTGTTATTTAATGTACTGCTGAGTATTTAATTGAATCATCATCTAACAACACAAGTTTTCTTATTCCAAAACACTCATGGACTCACAGCCAATATCATTGCAATTAAGCAATGCATCTATTTGGGCTTGTTTTGGATCATTGTGTCATTAATTGAGTTTCGTATTTTAGGTGGAGCTTGCCTATTGATAAAAGATTTGTTTTTTCAATATACAACCTTGACCAGATTGTGAATATGATTTGAACGAAGGTCCTAAACCATATCATCTCTGGTCTTGACTCAAATTAAAATAAATACGAGCGAAGGCCCAAGATTTTATTCTAATTCATTTCTCCCTTTTCCGGAAAAACGATTAATAGACTTAAGATTTATTTTCCGATATATATATCCTTGACCAGATTGTGAACATGGTTCGAACGAGGATCCTAAAAAACATGTTCTCACTAGTCTTGACTTGAATTAGAATAAAAAGCCGAGCGAAGGCCCAGGATTTATTCTAATTCATGTCTCCCTTTTTGAAAAAACGATTGATAGATTGTAATAAAATCCCGAGATTATTTTCGATATGAAACCTTGGTTAGATTGAGAACATGATCAAACGAAGGTCCTAAATCATATTTTTACTGGTCTAGACTCGAATTAGAATAAAAAAGCCGAGCGAAGGCCCATGATTTATTCTAATTCATGTCTTTCTTTTCGATAATAATTTATGAACTTTATTAAAATCTTCAATCTTTAAAAATCTTGTCTTTAAAGTCTAAAATCTTATCTTTTATCATATCTCCCCTACAAACTCTACATCCTCAAAGAATCTAATGTCTCAATTATTTGTGTAAATTTGTAATAATGTCTTTGAAGCAATTTATTCAAATGACAACTTATATTCCTTATGTTTAATTTGAACATCTTTAATAATTCATGATTATTAAAGAGTCTAACTTTATTTGAACATACCCATATTCCTTAAAGATTCAAATATATATTTAAATCATTTTATGGTTTAAGCAAGGATCTTCTGAAAATACAGAAGATGTCACATTCCAGAAATAATAACTAGCTTAAGGGTGTTAATCCCGCCACGTGTACTTGATTTCAAGTACGCGAAAGGCATAATTAATTTCCAAGTATTTAATATTAGATTAATTTATTATACTTAATTTTAGGAAAAGCACACACATTGTTCACACAATACATGAACATCCAACAAATATATATATATATATATATATAATGCAGGATCTGTACAAAGTTTCACAGCGGAAGCTAAAAGAAAATAAAATACATATAGGAGAGGACGATCCCATCAAAGGACGTGGGAATGACCTCACTAACCTACTACAAACTACTCTTAACAAAAGAAAGTAAAATAAAAACAAGGATCTGATCAACAAAATGGAAGACGCCTAGATACACCATCCTAACGCTCTCCTCTACACATCAGATGACTCATGCTCCGTACCTGGACCCCACAACCAACTATGGAACGTGAGTAATTTATAAAAATTACTCAGTGTGGATTAAGGTCCAGCCTTTGGGATTATATCCGATTCAAGGTTGGACCAATCACATTTACTAAGAATATCTATATCAAGTAATTACACCTAGCTTGTGTTTTGTTTAACCGTTACTCAATTTAAATAAATATTAAAATCTATCCAAAGAGACGATACGAAAAAGAAACCCCAAAATATTTATGAGGAATGGTAATATACTATGAATAATATGAGGAGATATCAAGCTCCCAGTCAACTGAGCAGACTGTCAAATTTTAGAATCCGGGTGTAGGACATCAGGATCCGCCCCCTTAGACGGGTCTCGTATTCGAGCCGCCAATCTAACTAAATTCTGAGTTCCAGAACGAAACGCCCTGGTAAAAATAGAGCGGTTGTAAAAGCACACACTCGATCAAAGCGAACCGAGATGCCTACCCTCACACAAAAAGAAAACAATAAACATAAACTCTCGGTCTCAGCCGTCATACGGAAATAAGGAACCAACTACCCGTTTGAATAATAATAAGACAGGAACTCCCTATACCAACCAGGGCCAAAGGGGAGCCCATACTTCCTCTGTACCAACCAGGGGCCAAAGGAAGAAACCCTTCGAATATTTAGAGATCTCGAAACATCGGCTAATAGAAATATATAAAGAACGGAATAGATCCAATACTTCACATATGACACGTATACTCTAAACTGAGAAACCGAACCTTAACCACTCAAAGAGGAAGTACTATAATATATATACTAATAAGGATCTTTGAAAATGAAACTCTCGAACTGGCACTACGAGCCATCAAGTGATGATCACGTTTGATGGGCATCAGTCGAATGTCTATGAAGACAACCCGATGCGAATACCCCACGGGCTATGTCAGACACCGTGACACATAGACGAAGCACGTTGCCCTCACACCACACATTTGGCCGGTGATCACCGACCCGACTTTCATCACTCCCAACGAGAATACATATAATATTTTATACACATATACCTATAAGTAGCTAATAGCCTATACGATCTGTATATCGGATCTTATATGCAAAGATGAAGTGTAATGACATGCAATGCATGTTGGTCTAAATAGTTGGTTCAGTTACCAGTATGCAATCATGACAGTTCAAGATCTACGGGCCTGATTTACGATTATTGGTAACTTGGTACTGCAATTCAATTTAGGTAAGACTGGTAGTTCCTAATTAAGAGAGAAAGGAATATAATCCCCAGGAATCCACACCTGGAAAGAAGCGTGATCTACTCTATCGGGAGATCTGCTGCGTCTGTGCTGGGATCAGCGTCGTCAGCGGCAGTATAGAACTCGTCCACCGAAGGTGAGTCTGAGTCAACTAAGCCTCCTAGTTATTCGTGTTGAGTTTGTTTAATTAGACGGACTATAATAAAAAAAGGAAATCACAGAAAGGGTAGCGGCGTTTGAGATGTCCTTGATGCTCCTAACATAATTTATTTATTAGTTTAACTTAGTCAAATCTCGTGTGCAGTGTCCTTGCTGCACGGCGAGTGTGTGAATGATGTAGATCTAATTCTTTATTAAATTCAAGTATTATTCTAATTGTATTACTACTTCACTTTATTTATTTGGACGTCAGGTCGATAAGGTACAAAATGTAAATAAACACATCACGATGAAAGCATGTTATAAAATCAACCACTTTTAGTTGGACTTTTATTATTAACTAATCAAAAGAAGAAAGAAAAATAATTAATTAGATATTAACTAATATGTGTGTAATTACATTAATTATGTATTTATAGAGAAATTAATCAATATATATTATTGTAATTAAATATTTACTTAGTCATAATTATGTGTATTTATATGAAATGCATGTAACGTTATTTGTATATTTATACTTATTGTATTTAATGTATTATATGTATTATACGTATTGTATTATATTTAATGTTACTTAGTCCAATCATGTTGGTGGTGTGCGATATTTTATTAATATATATATACAATATATTTAATGTGTTTTATATTAATTATTCATGTTATTATAATTATTTAATTAATTTAATCGTCGCGTATAATTGTAAGTCAAGTGTCCTTTATCAAATACGTTGCCGTACATAAACGACTATCCTACTATCTAGCTATGTCCTATATCACACGTTATATTGTTTTGTGCTAAATATAGTATAGAAAAATACATAAGAAACGCAAGTTGGTTATTTTTATTTTATGTTATGTTTGTGTTAATCCTGAGTGGGATCAGAAGTTCGTACTTGTGCGTCATAGTCGAAGCTCGTGCTGCACGGACTTATGGTCGTCATTTCCCAATTATACCCTTCTTAGTCCTTTTTACCCTCGGGTCTAGTTACTAAGTATTATGGGTAGGACCACCGTTTGTGTAATATCTGTGTTCACCCAATTCGGCCTAAACAGGGCTCAAGCCCAAAAATAGCTAGAACTATATCGTTTTATTTATTAAGGATCCATTATTGTAGTTATGTAGTATCTGTAGGGTCAGAGGGGCCTAAGGGCCCAAAGCCCATTTTTATTCATTTAATTCCAGCCAAGGCCCAAGCTTATTCTTAATTTATTTTTAAGTCCAATAAGGCCCATTAAGTTATTTAGATTCAGCAAGGGCCTATTGGGCCTTAGTGGCCCAAATCGAAAAACTAACCCAAAGCCTAGTCATCACTTCTGGGCTTTCAACTTTTACAAAAAAAGGTAAAGCCCAGCACCAAGCATAACTGCATTGGTGCTGGTAATACCAGTGCAGCAGCAACAGGGGGTAAGGAATCGGTATGGTGCCAGCAAAACCAGACAACACAGACACACACAGGTACACAAGCATGCTGACACAGGTCCGCTGACACAGGTCCACAGACACATCAGCAACAAGCAATAGGACTAGCACAGACACAGTACACGGCAACAAACATCATGGCATAGCCCAAATGTTGCCAGTATTGAACAAAATACCAAAATTCCCATTTGCCCTCAGTTAATAATGCAGCAAGTCAAGTACTAGTGTCAGAACACAGGACAGACACATAATCATCCCATCAAAACACAAGAACCCAGCAAAATCAGGTGCCCCCTATTTCCCGTCCCATGAGTACAAAGACCACCAACAAATCCACAATCAACTACATACCAATATACCAAAGCAGTGGCTTGATGGCCACTACTATCACAATCACACAACAATAGCCAACCAAAACAACAAAGAGAAGAAACCACACATCATAAATCAACAAGGCAACAGAGAACAGAGATAGAAACATGTTTCTAGGGTTTACCAGTGAGGAGTCAGGGTCCGTTACGAGAGAGTCGAGGTGCACCACTGGATTTGGCTTCCCCCTCCTCTTTGCCCTTCTTGTATTATTGCTAAACGACTTCTGAACTTTCAAAATCTAAATAGGGTCACTGAGGCTATCTCAACTCATGAGAAATCGAACCAACAGCGAGTGAGGGGGGTGCAGCCGTGTATTTATAGGCAAAGATGGGAAACAAGAACCTAGTGAGGTGCATGAACCTATGTACCAGCACTTGAGTGCTTATTTTCGAGAGTCATAGAGAGGGAGACAGGCATGACGAGAGGGAGAAGACTCAAATAGTCAGGGTCTAAGTTGGCTACAGAGAAAAGGAACAGTCGAACAGTAAACGGGAGGTAGGAGGGAGAAGGTATTAATGGTGGAAAGACAGGAAGAGAGAAAGAGAAGGGACAGCCCATTAATGCGAGGTGAGGATTTGACGGAGAAAGAAAGAGAACCAAACAAAACAAAAAGAAAGAAAGTAGCAAGTGTTTGACAGGGAGCGTGAGAGAGAGGAGAAGAAAGAGTGATAAGGAGAAGGGAGACAGGGGTACTCGAGTGGAGAGGAAAGGTCGCAGGAGAGAATGAGTGAGGGGACGGGTGACAGAGAGAAAAGGGAGAGAGATGGCCTCGGGAAGGGATTAAAAGAGAGAGGAGGGTGTGTGGGGAAGGGTGCAAAGACTCGGGTTTCGGGGGTCGCAGAGAAAGAGGGAGAGAGAGAGAAAGGTGGGTTCGGGATTTTATATGGCATTCTCTTCACTAGTTTCGCGTAGTACATGATGGCCATAAAGAAAAACGACCCTTAGGGTCGCTCTTTGTTGCAGCACCAGCTAGATTAGGAATTTGGATTTATTAAATCGTGTTTAGGTAGATTAAGGCTGAACTTGTATAACTATCTGTGTTGCACGTTACATCTGAACTCGGAATGAATCGAATAACTCGTTTCGCCAACTCTAAAAATTAATGTGTTCTTATTATTATTATTATCTAAATAGGTTAATAAATGAAAAAGAATTAGGTAAATAAGTTAATTAACAACAAGGTGTAGTAATAATAATAGTGAATTGGTACGTAGTCCTAGGATCGCCAGATCGATCTAAACGAGAAATCTTCCTATACTTATTTCATACGTCAAGAATTTATTAATATTGAAATGTGTGGGCATTTTAATTACGTGTTCAATTTTTTTATCAGAAATGATCATGTAACATTTTAAATTTCGTTCAGTATGATTTTTATTTTATTAATTAGCGATTTATTTATTCGTGACTTGCTTTATACGTTAATCAGGTTTAAGGCGTTTAAAATTTCACGAGTTTCACAGAAGATTATTGCCAAATCTTCATATTTCATTGCGGTCGCAAAGAATCTTATTGCAGCAGTAATAGACTTGCGTTTGTGTTGTATTGCTTGGGCTTTGATCTAATTTGAGTTGGGTTTAGCCCAAACAATATTTATGACTTTACATTAACACTAATATATAGTTTAATTAATCATAATTGGTCCATTTACAATTATAATTAATTTACTTAAGTTCTATATGCATTCGTGCCCAAAATCTTAGTGAAATAGGTATAATGCCATTGTATATCAGTTATTCACATTATTTGGCATATCCATATATTACTCCTAGTAATATTAGGCGGTAGTATTTGACATGTAGTAATCATATAACACGTAGTTCAAACTTTATTTATTGGAATTGACGTCTCAATTCTAACACGAGTAAGAGTTCGGATCTTCAAGTTCCTGCAACTTACCAATGAGATCGGATCAGATTTTGATCTTTGCACTCCCCAAACTAAAATTCTAGCTATGTTCCTGCTTGTGCTTGTCTTCACTTGTACCACTTGTTCTAGACCTCACCAAGGATCAATTGCACTAGTATGTTACGTGTTTCCACGAGTGATAATAAAGTACTCTAAAACAACATTAAAAGAATTATTACAAGCGCACAACCTATCGTCTAGTATGGGACTAGGTGTTGAATCAACAAGAAACATGACCTAAGTATCAAATCTATTTCTTTTAAGAGGAGGGATCAGATGACAACAACTTTGGTGACACCAACTATGACAACAATCATTTTTTATTTTCAAAGTTCAAATTGTTGATCCAAATCGTTGAACATGATATCCACAATAAAATACGCTTGCAGATCAAATTTTATATTTTTTTGAATTTTTTTACTATTTATTAAGACGGTGCAAAAATATGCCAAAGTTACAACTATCTGAATCGCTGAATTTTACATATGTCTTAATAAATAGTAAAAATTTCAAAAATGTAAAATTTGATCTGCAAGAGTATTTTATTATGGAGATCATGTTCAACAGTTTGGATCAACAATTTGGACTTTGAAAATGAAAAAAAAATGATTATTATCATAATTTGTGTCACCAAAGTTGTTGTCATCCGATCCCTCCTCTAAATATAATGTATAAAGAATGAAGAATTATCGCACACCGCCAACATAATTTGGACTAAGTTAAATTATATATACATTAGTTATATTGATCAATTTCTCTATATCACATCTCATACACGGTACTGTTGGGATTTCATGTGTAAGTTCAAGAGGACGAAAATTAAAATTTTTTGCCTCTATTTAACTCAATACACAAAGGTCTTATTTATATAACAATTGCAAGTAAGAATACACTACGACATTTCATCGAACACCTCTTGTGCATCAACAAAACAGAAAATAACACATTTATTTCTTGCACAAGAGTGGATAAAAGATTATACCTAAAGAGATTGTCAAATCTCTTCGTAGAGAGGAGTCGATTCCTCTTATAGGTCTCTTGGAAACCGTCGTCTTCCTTCTTCGGTCATGGAAGCACCCTTGTCTTTTGGTTCACCTTGAACCTAAACAACAACCTAAAGCATCCTTAGATAGATGGATGTAGAGGTTAGAGCTTAGATCCGACCACCTAGATCTTCAATCTTCAATGAATAAGCTATTTCATTTTGTGGCTAAACCTTGCAAGAGAAGGGAAAGAAAAACAATGGAGTTTCTTTCTACACACAAGAGAGGGGAAATGAGGGTTACTATTCATGGATTACTATTCACCCTACTATGGCAAGAGAGAGAAAAAGTCATTTTTTCATCTCAAACATACCCATTTATATAGCCAAGCCTTAGGGCAACACTTGTGTAAATTATTTACACAAATGACTATGATTACTCTCTTGTTATTCCCTAATCATATTTTCTAAGGATTTAATTTATGAGTAAATAATATTACTATATTATTCTAATATGAATTAATTTATTATTCTTATAATGCTATCAAACATTATACAAAATAATATTCACATATATTCTCATAAATTTATTTTATGATCTAAGCATGTCATTTTACATGATATATTACTTTAACATTTTATCACATGCATTTTAACTCATACATTATGAGATTAAATACATCATTCAAAATGTAAAATACTTGTTTTTCTGTTCAGTTGGTGTGACCTTACAGAGGATCTATGTCATCTTGGGATATAATATAAAATACTTTATATTATGGACTATAAGAGGTTCTATCACTACATTATAGTCTCCCAAACGACATAGTAGTTACGTGCTTGATCCACTTAATTCGTGTTTATCCTTGTCTCATGATATTTTAAATAATATGCAAAATAGGATCGTGTCATTTTTGCATTATATTCTTTTCTTGGTCTCTCAAGTGAATTATAAGTATAACTACATCAGTTATATTGCATGCAATATAATTTCACTTTACCAAGGGGCCCAGTAATATCATAACTCAAATAATTGAGGGACAATAATAATATTGACATATAAATTTCTCCCGCACAAGTTGTACATAACGAATTACTATATTATTCCAATCATTTGAATGGACTTTAATAGTAATCACATTATATATTTCTCATGTGAAAAACTTACATGTCTCATATATAAGATTCAAAGACACATTGGAAACATTAATGACACAAAACTAATCCATATAATGCTCCATCTAGTTAGGTCATGTTCAGTATATAAAGAATCACCATTTTATATACTCATGTCATTGAATGATACTCACTTATCAACATTTATAGAACTATAATGTACTTTCAATTGACATGACAATCTTCATGGTAAATAATGTTCCTTTTAATTACCACGATTGTGAACATATTTAGGATTATATGTTTTCATCTAAAGAGTTCTATGGTTCAAGACCATGAGCATCTTCTTGAACGCTTCTAAAGATATAATATATCAATCTCAAGGAACATAAACGTATAATAACATTTAAAATCATAAACAATTCATAAATTCGTTATCAAAAAGATAACTATCAAAACACACAACCTTCAAGTACATGTTTTCTTCGTGCTTGAATTTGTAACATGTTTTCTTCGTGTTGTGATTTATTTATGTTTTGTATCTTATCGTCCTGACGTCACAATAAATTAATGGGAATAGTAATATACTTAGAACAACACTTGTACTAAATAAAGGATAAGAATCATATGATTCACACACCCTCGTCGTGCAGCAAGGACACTGCACGCGAGATTTGACTAAGTAAAAATAGTAAATAAATTATATTAAGAGCATCAAGGACGTCTCAAACGCCTAGCCCTTTCTTCTATTTCATTAGCTCACTATTCACTAAGTCTAACTTGAAAACCCCGACATCGAAAATTAGGAGGCTTAGTTGACTCGAACCCACATACAGGGGACGAGACAGACGTTGTTGCATACGACGCTGAGGTCAACGCGGACGCAGCAGAGCTTCCCGTAGAGTAGCTTGCGCTTCTTTTCAAGTGTGGATTCCTGGGGTTTATATCACTTTCTCTCTTATTTAGGACCTATCAAACTTACTTAAATTGAACTGCGGTACCAAACTACCAACCATGACTAATCAAGCCCGTAGAACTTGAACTGTCATGTATACATATCGATAATGCACCATGTCTTGAAACCAACATACATTACATGTCATTTGCACCTCATATTGCATGTAAGATCCAATATACATATCGTATAGGCTATTAGATAAATATAGGTAGATGTGTATAATATTATATGTATACTCGTCGGGAGTGAAGAGAGTCGGGCCGATGAGTTTTAGATTGGATGTAGTCGTGTCATATGTGAGGTATTGGAGCTATTCCGTTCTTTATATATTTTCTATTAGCCGATGTTTCGAGATCTCCAAATATTCGAAGAGGTTCCTCCCTTGACCCCTGGTGGGTACAGAGGAAATCTGGGTCTCCCCTTGGCCTTAACTGGTACAGGGAGTTCCCTTTCTATTATTATTTCAAACGGGTAGTCGGTTCTTTATTTCTGTATGACGACTGAGACCGAGTGTTTATTTTACTATTTTCTCTTTTGTGAGGGTAGGCTTCTCGGTTCGCTTTTAATCGAGTGTGTGCTTTTATAGCCGCTTTATTTTTACCAGGGTGTTTCGTTCTGGAAACTCAAAATTAATTTAGATTAGCGGCTTGATTACGAGACCCGTCTAACGATGCCCTTAGATTGGCAGCTTGAATACGAGACCCGTCTAAGGGGGCGAATCCTGAAGTACTACACTCAGGGTCTTAGATTTTGACAATTTGTTCCTTTGTCTGGGAGATTTGACAATTGTCCATATTACTATATATTATTATTCCTCATATTATTTTTGTTACATTTTCGTATCGTTAATTTTAGATAGATTTACTTATTTGTTGAACAATTGTGCAATGGTTAACTAATACACATTTTGGATAATCTCTCTAAGTGTGAAATGATTCAAATTTTGAATCGAATATAAACTCAAAGACTAAACCTTAATCCACACTAAATAATTTTTATAAATTACTCACGTACAAACAAAAAAAACAACTTAATTCTTCAGACATTAGCCGATTTCAGTATCCGCAATTTTATTTTCATCTAGCAAGAATTCAAGGGGATAGAACACGGTCTTATTAAAAACTACATAAAACTCAACTCGCGAAAGAGTGCCATAAAATGATTTCAACAGTAAATTCAATTTTCTTTTATTTAGTTTTGGCAACTACTTGCACACAAAAAAAAAAAGAAATATCAGCTACATCCACCTCACAACCTAACAAAAAATTAACGACTGTGTATAAATGGAAACGTGAACACGGACCAAATATAGAAGATACTGGCATACGCAACACCACAAATGGACATTCTCCTGCACCTTCCTAACAATAAAATATTAACAGTTGTTCGGAACTAACTAAAAAGACCTAAAAGGATGGATGGGGGACAGGATGTACAAAATAAAGTTTTACAAAAAGAAAAAAATTCTACACCCTAAAGAAAATTCCTATATCTTTTCATTTACATGTAAAAAAAAGCACAATCTTCACTTCTGCAGTCGACTTAGCAGCAAACAACACATTGGATACAACTTTAACCCAAACCGCCATTCATGCAGTACAATGTTGGAACCCACAATGCAAATCACCCAAGAAAATAGAGCTTTAGAGCCCTGATTTCTTTTTCTTTTACAACTTTAACCCAGATGGGGAGGGGGCGGACCCTTTGGTTGTGTCCGAAACAATTTTGGACACATTGGATACACTTGGAGCCACGACAACCCAAAGGTTCATGAGAGGGATTCATTATTTTGCCAATTTCCATGATTACACAAAAATTGATACTAGCCACCAGGCTCTTCTGAATCACGAGAGGCGGTAGCATCATGCGGTTTGTCTTTGGAAAGAGACCCAATGGGCACATATGCAAATCCTTTGGGCAGTCTCTGGTTCTGTGCAGTTGCTTGATCAGAGGTCATTACAAGCTCTTTATGAAAGGTCTGACCAGCCTGTCCAAGCTACAATTGAGTACAATTAAAACACAGGAAATCTTAAAATTCAAATCAACCAGGAAAAAAAAAATATAATAGACGACATTATTAGTTACCTTAGGCTTTTTATCTCCATCAACAAAATTTTGTAAGGAAATTTTTGCGGGAATGACAGCTCTCTTGGGGACACTTTTACCGGCAACTATCTTCCTCTTGAGCGATCCCAGAGGGGGTGAAGTACCATCATCAGACTCCCTATTTTGCAAAGTGAACCTGACTGTATGCCTGCTGTGAGAAATGGAGCTGTCAAAGGTAACATCGTCAGACTGCTGGATGGACCTGCTGTTGTATGATGATCTGTTGTTGATTGATGTTGTGGCAGATTCGGAGCTCACGCTTGGAGGAAGGAATGAGCCACTCTTTGTAGGACCGCTGCGAGTGTGTCCACTTCGAGCATATATGTGATCTGGGGAGATAATACAATCCTTCCTCTTGCTGAGTATCTGGTTTGAGCACAATACCAGGTCTCTCTGGAGGGAATTAGAAGAACAAAAAGAGAGTAAAAGAGAACATTCTTGACAGCATTTGATAAAATCAAGCCAGTAGCAACATTCTGATGCACAGGTTACACAGCATTCATGAATCATATAACACCAAATAGTAACTTAGCAGACTTACCTTAAGCTTCTCCCTTCTAATAATTCGCTCACAAAGGAGACGCAACTTCTCAAGCTCAACCTGCAGCTCAAAAGAACCAAAAAGCTATAAAATGATTCAAACAGATTCTCTTACAAATATTGTTAATTAGATAACATGGAACCAATGTCACTGACCCTTGTTTGCTTCAAGCATTTTATCTCCTCAGGCCCATATTGTTGGTCATCAGCCTGTCAAGTTTGCATAAAAGAAATTTAGGCAAGATGCAATGTGCGGAGTAACAGTAGCTCCAACTACAAATCTCAAATCAATTGATTCTGGTTTGTTTTAATTCTACCTCTTTCTGCTCAGTGCTGTGCTTAGCACAATAGGCTTTGTGTTGCAAAACACCACCAAGGCCTCTTGCATTCATGTAAAAGCCAGCTCCTCTTGCACACCGAGGATGAAAAGTAATGCGGCAGTCTCCATAACTGCACTGTATGAAACAAAGCAGCAACATGAAACATGAGTCGCAATTAGAAATATATGGTCTAGGCATTAGTAAGAAGTGCCTTTTTTTAAAGAATGTGACACTGCACTGAAGCTGAGTATATGAAAGAAATTGTGAATGCAAAATATGGAATACACACTAGATTAAGTTCCTATAGATAGACATGGATGATAAAAAGGAACATTTACACCAGAACTAAAGAAAGTTATTTTGACTTGAACACAATCTGCAAACAAGTTCCAAACCTTCAAGCATGAACCAATCTTGCAAAGGCAGATGCAACAAGTGTCCCTTTCCATGGAGAGAATACCCTGAAAAGTAGTCAAATGGGAAGTGATTACCATGACACTTTAGTTATGATTAAGAAGACGATGCAAATATTTTATGATCACAAAATACAAGTAAACAACAGGTGAGGCTAGAAAATTACCAATCCTTCAACTAGATTTTCCTGACCCCTTCTGAAGATGGACTCTAACATCCACTGCAGAAATATTTGTAGTCCAATTAGATTTTGCATGAACTCAAAAAGAAAATAGACAAAAAGCACAGAGAAAACACACACACAAAGTCATATACCTCGGCACAAAACGCATGCACCCATAAACCATCTGTCGTTTTCCTAAAAGCACCAGAAGAATTCCCACACAAAGCACACCTAACTATAAGCCTGACACTATCTCCTAATTCATTGATGGTGCTGGAAGAAGTTTCTATCGGTGGACTCTGTTCACAAACCTCACATCTCCATGGACCTCTCGGGTTCTTCAGACTATGATAACAATCCAAGTGAACATTCACCTGCACCAACAATATGTCACTGGTAAAAAACACAATTTATTGCCATCATTTGCAAAATTAAGATAAAACAGAAAGGAACAACAACAACTAAGCCTTTAGTCCCAAACAAGTTGGATAGGCTAGAAATGAAATCCAATCGAAGTGATGAAAAATATAAATAATAATAATAATAAAATAATAATAACAATAAAAATAATTATGCTATAAATCCGAAGAGTAAACAATGTCCTACGTCTCTAATCCTGACGAAAAGTTGTACAACTACTTGTATCAGTTCTGACATAGGTCATGGTTCTGATACGCAAATTGCTAATTCCACGTATTTTTATCTGACACAACTCTTTGGATAAGTTCCATGTCTTCAAATCTATTTTTTACTGCTTCATCACATGCCAATCTCAGCCGACTCCTATCTCTTCTTGTGTTTTCGACTCGGCTCAGAACTCCACTAAGTATTGGTTCAAAAATTCTCCATTGCACATGCCCATATCATTTCAAGAGATGTTGGACAAGCTTCTCTTCATTCGATGCAACCCTGACCTTGTCACATATATCACTATTTCTAATGCGATCCCTTTTATGTATGGCCACATGTCCACCACAACGCATCTCTGTCACGCTCATCTAATGTGTTGTACTTTAGTAGCCCAGCATTTTGCATCGTACAACATTACAGACCTAATCGCTGTCCAACAGAATTTACCTTTTAGTTTTTGTGGAACTTTTTATCACGTAAGATACCAGATGCTTGTGGTTATATTACATAACCCGCTCTTATTCTATGACTGAGATCTTCATCAATCTCACCATCCAAGATTTGTCTCCACGACTCTAGTTTCTATCAACGGCTACCTTACTTTCATCAATCAGAACTACATTGTCAGCAAAGAACATGCACCAAGAAATATCTCTGTGCTACATTGTCAGCAAAGAACATGCACCAAGAAATATCTCCGTGTATGTCTTTCGTAATCTCATTCATCACTAAAGCAAAGTTGTTTCGTGATCTCATCCATCACTAAGGCAAAGATGTATAGGCTCAAGATTGAACCTTGATGTAATCCTATCTTAATTGAAAATCGACAGTTTCTCCATCACATGGTCTGATACTAGTCATGACGTTATCGTACCTATCATTTATAAGGTAACGTACTTTGTTGGAACAATCTTCTTTTCAAGTGCCCACACATGACCTTGATATCTTGTCATATGCTTTTTCCAAGTCAATGAACACCATGTGCGGATCTTCTGCTTTCTATATCTCTCCATAAATTATCTTGTCAAGAAAATTGCCTCTGTAGTCGACCTGCTAGGCATAAAACAACAACAACAACAACAAAGACTTATGTCCCGAACAAGTTGGGCAGGCTAGAAATGAAGCTCATATTGGATTTCATCTCCATAAGTTTGGCTGAATTTTTACATTGGCTCGCCAAGCCTATCACAACTCTCCTCCTTTCTAAGCCTTTTACGTTGACCTATCACGCATAAAATCAAATTGATTTTTCGTAACGCTTGTTATCTTTCTTAACCGATGCTCAATCACTTTTTCCAGAGCTTCATTATATGACTCATAAGCTTAATTCCTCGGTAAGGTAATTAGTACAACTTTGAATATCTCATTTATTTTTGAAGATATGTATTAATATACTTCTCCTCCACTCACGAGTGTCTTGTTTAACCAATAAATATTGTCGAACAGCTTGGTGAGCCATATTATCCCTACGTCTCTAAGACATCTTCAAACCTCAATCGGGACGCTATCAGTCGATCGGGACGCTATGAGGCCCTAAAACAGAAAGGAATAAGAAGAAAACAGCTATGGAATGGCATTGCAAACAAACCACTAATTAAGACAACATAAGTCTGCTAGGCTGCTAATATTCGAGTAAGAATAAGAAAACATATAAGAAAAACAACCTTGCATACTGAACAGACAAAAATGCGGTTCAGCACGGTCTCGCTTCTCGAGCAGATATCACAAATAAGTGTATTGTCCCTTGATAGAATAGGTATCTGGAATACAGTTGCAGATTTCTTGTCAGATGCAGAAGCTTTGCTTGGAGGTGTTCTTGAAGAATCCTTTGCTCGTGTTGAAGTACCAATCTTCAACTCCTAAGAATTAAAATAATAGAATAAGAACCTAAATACTTAGTTATTAGTAAATAGAAGTACACAAATATAACAAAATTTAAAATGCTATGCACTTATATGTGTTTTTTCTATCTATTTATCAGAACAATTAATCAGTTCCAACTGTGAATGAACACACGAATAAGTATATCACACAATTTCCAGTTCTTCCTTCCCTAAATTTTCATTTCTTTACATATCATAAAAATATTACAAATTAAAGAAAGCAGATATGAAGAATATAGCACCTCTTTATTGGTGGTAGTTGGAGTATCATCCTTTGTATCCTTCCTCAGTGCAGAGTTCCTAGAAGAGGTGGCGGCAGCAGCTGTTGCCTCAGCCATGACAGCCTTGGCTTCTCTATGCCTTCTCTCTTTACGTCCACGCTTCTTTGCATCCTTGACTTCACGCAGGAATTGGCTCACCACAATCAAATCCCACTTCCTTCTGTTCACAGAATCTATTTCATTTGGAAGGCTCTGTACAGACTTCTCTAATAAATCCTCTACAAAAATAGGATATTCCCCCCATTCAGATATGTAAACTAAAGGTGGACATTATATGCTCAGGTTTGATAATGAACAACCAAATATTGTTTACCGCTTCTTTGTTTGAAATTGAAGGAGTTGTCAAGTAACTTGGATTGTAAATAAACCAGCTCGGCCTCCACTTCATCTTCAGGGGCAAGATCCAAAATTCCTGATGACTTCACCTCTGCTAGTTCATCCTCTATTTTATAGAACAAATCTGATCCTAAAAGATAAAAACAGCTAATAAGCGTCTAAAAGAAAGGAATAAAAAAGATCTAGTGCAGTCGTGTAGATATATGTAAATTCTCAAAAAGAATGTATATAATTATATATTCTCAAGAAAGGAAACATTGATTTATTACCATCAGAATTGTCTTCATGTGACTGTTGCTTAGAATTTCCAATCCTCAGATCCATCAATTTTCTTCTAATTAGAGGGTGAACGTGAGATGTTGAAGTGAACTCAGTGGAACTGCAATAGAAAGATGGAGTTTGATTACCAAGTTTAGGTTTCATGTGGATAGTAGAAACTAAAACAACCATCATAATTTCTGGGCCTTAACTCTTTTGATACTTACTCATGAACTAGATTATTGCACTGGCCATTTTCCAGGGATTGGGATGTAACATCGACAACATTATCCTTGAGCAAGTTATGGTCCATTGAATCTGTCCCATCTGTGGGGACCACATTCTGTTGCGACTCCAATGATTGACTTTTCCTTGTATCAGACTGATCTGCAATCTGCAAAAATATGTGACATCAGAACATTAACCCTTAATTAAAGTTGAATTACTATGTTTAATGAAAAAGGATAGTTTACCAGTTCAGAAAGCACTTCTTTCATACTAGTAGGATCAGTAGTATTAGACAATATTTTGGAGATGTTCTCTTCTTTCATTATTTCATTGAGAGAAGATGCTACATCACAAGCAGGATCGGTCATTTTTACATCATTTTCTTCTTCGTCGACTTCCGAAAACATAGGGCTCCCCTTGGTTCGCAGCCTGGGTGGGTGAGACTTCACAACAGGACTTTGTGGATCAGAAGGAACATTTGTGGGTTCCTCCTTTTCAACATTATTATTTTGGAGCCATTTTACTATTCTCATCTTCAGCCCTGGTGAAAATGTAGTAGTCTCCCCCTGACAACGAAAAAATATCCAGCAAGCAAATCCTTAAAAATATACTAATTAGATAACAAAAACCTTTTTCTTTGAAAAACAAAACCATTTATCTCAACATATGAAAAAAAGCATCTTCATACAGAGAAGAATCAACCACGATGATTAGAGGTACTTGTATGCACTGAACTTCAGTACGTTTCTACTGTCAAACACCATTTTGACCAGCATTCATCACAAATTTGTTTTTCTTTTCTGTTTTCAATGATTTTTTCAATGGAAATCAAATTTTGGTCATTGTTTTTGTAATCAGCTTCCTCAAAATAAGTACAGGTGCCAATAAGAAACAAAGACACCATCAAGGAAAACTGTTGGGACATGGGACTGCTACCAGAACCAGCAAAAATAGATACAGAAGTCCTAATATTATAACTTCTAAGCTCAGGTCACATGCAAGCCTATCTACCATACTCAAATCCTCTACAACGAACGTATGGTAAGAGAATGGTCTGCGTAAAGAGGAACAACCAAAGAGGATTATGACTATAAAGTAATGCAAGATGCCAGGTATTATATTTGTCACAAATGGGATTGATAGAACTCTTAACAAGTTCATACTAAGAAAAGGTCTTTAAAAATTTCCGAAAGGGAGTTGACAGAAATACCAGTAAAGCAGCATCTAAGGATTCTGACGAGATACCTACTTCAGCTGCAAGATCGCCAACAGTAATCTTCCCACTATCAATCAACTACAACAAAGTAATGTTTACAAACCACACTCAGCGTTGTGTTGGCATTTATGGTTAGGTTATGATCCATTAATAAATGGAACTAATTTGACAATCTTGATCACCGTAATGAATAAATGAAAATTTTAACAATAAAGCGCATATATTGCCCATGAAAAGCGATAGCATCCCATGCAGATTTATTGTAACAGGATGAGTTGAAATATTCAACAATTAACAAGCAATTCACTTGACTAATAAACATGTATACTTCTAAAGTATGCCAAAAAAGGGTCAATGTTGAGCAAACATTCTTTTCACGATTGGTTACCAGGTTTGCCTACTGGGGGTTACGGTTGGAAGTTTTTGTAAGCTGTCTTTAATTTACAGGTATAAACTAATGTCATTAACTCACAATACCTTTCGTAGACCAGATCCAAAATCAGGTGAATTCAGCGAAAGGTTTGTTCCATCCAAATCACCATTTGAATTCGCATCCTTGGACTGGTCCACATCTATTCCATTTTTTATTAACTTAGGTGAACTCAAAGTTACCAGATCATTTGATGCACTTGCAATCTTATCCTTGTTCTTGCGGGTGAATCTTAATAGAGGCACCTTTTTGGGAGTGGTGATTTGATCCTGTTGAGGGGTGGCAGCAGGAGGCTCAACTTTGGGACTGACATCTAGAATGGCAGAGTGCTTTGAGCAAAATGCTCGCATCTCAACCTATGAAAACGAAGAAAATAATACAAAATTGTATAAATCACAAGAATCTTTTCCCTTAGATTAGAAATGAAATTGGAAATATTTAGCTTGAAACGGAATAATTACACTATCATTCTTAGACTTTCCCCATATCTCCATCTGCTGCTTGGAGTCTCTAGCACATATTGGATGGAAAGCTGCTCTGCATGTCCCTGAAGTGCAATTATAAGAAGTTCTATATAAGGCTCCAAAAGCTTAAAAAGGAACAGTTCACTACAAGAGTCGAGAACAAATTAAAAGGGTATATTAATGACCAACAATGATGCATTGCCCTGAAAAAAAATGTTTCCAACTGACCGATAATCTATATACAATTGCATGTAGTAAGCAGACTGTCATACATTAGCCAATAATATTGGACAAAGCTTCTTACTTGCATTTCCATTTAGTTATGACTAATAGGTTAACCTTCTGCAGCTCTTATGATTAAATGCCCTGCTATTTTATAGCGTGAATCAAATGTAATCATATGATGCTTTTTGGTAACATAACTTTAGCTTACATGTTTTGGTCAGACCTATCTGCCGCCAAATCTAGAAGTTTTGCACCATGATAATGCTATTTAATAAAAGAGACCACATTGCATATTGTAATTTAACATTAATGGGATAATAAACATGATTCAAGACAAAAATTTGAATAGAAAAAATAACAAAAAACATACCATGGCTACACCTTAAACATACACCATGCTTCACTTTGCACACGTTACAAACCAGCTTCTTTCTCATGGTTGGTATACCTTCCATATTCAGAACCGGCTCCATTGCTTTCATATTCGCTACATACACCTCAGGTGTCCATAGACTACAAAACAAGTGAGCGTAGATATCCGAACCATATCCGGCTGGCTTAATAATCCCTCCTTCCTTCGGACAGAGGACACACTGCCTTAAATTACTGTCTCGATTCCTACACCTCAAGCAAAGCCATGGTTCTTCAGGCATGCCATGCACACCATAACACTTCTGATGCGCCAAAACCTTGCATGCATTACAACACAAGAGCTTATTGGACAGAACACCAGTCTCACCGGTACAACATATGTCGCAACTGGTACAGGGTTCATCCTCTGAATGAGGAAGAGATACAAGCCTTTCCAGCCCTGCTTCTTGTCCCAGGGCCTTGTGCTTCTTATTGGGTCTTTCAGAGGTAAGTACAAACCGGTCTTTTGAGCCCAAGATCCAGTGGAGAGATGAAGCATCATCCTCCTGTGCTGCCTCCTCCATAACAGCTTCTGGCATAGGTGGAACTGTAGTTGTTGCTGGTTCAGCTATATCCATTGCATCATTCTTTATTTCTTGCCCAACTTTAGCAAATTCCTGAGGAGCAACAGCTGGTTCGGAGCCCGGTGTCACTGCTTCTGTCCCCAAACTTGTATCACTCTCCACATTTTGCTCTAAAGTACCGATACCTGGAACAGAAAAGCAAGAACCCAACTGACCCTCGTCAAGAGTTTGATTAGGCACAAGATTGTGTATGTCAGGTAGTGTAATTGGTCGAAAGAACTCTTCAGTCTGGTCCCATATAGTGGTCTTGTCAGAGGGAGGAGGAGGAGGAGGAGGAAATGGCTTGTCGCTCGGCTCTTCAGCCTTCTTGTGAGAATTTTTCCGACCATCCAAGTGCCTCTCTAGAAAAGAAGCTAGAGTCGAGGGGAGAGAAGGGTCTTTTGGTGCTTCTTCCCCTTCAAACGGGCATCGTACGGACAACGCCTTGGCAGCCTGAGAGTAGAGATCCAGTCCGTCCGTACGGCCCATAATATGCCCTTCCCCGTCGCTCATGAAAACGATGGAGCGGCGGCGGGCATCGTCGCCGGAAACCTGGATACGTGCGCGAGTCTTCTTTTTCTTCTTCTTTTCCGGTCAGAACCACGGAGAGAGGAGTGGGGGCTAGGTTAGGGTTAGGGTTAGGGTTTGGTCGTGACTCGTGAGGCCTCTTTGTTTCTCAGGAAATATCCTGTGGAGTCTATTTTTGTTTGTTTTTTGCGATTTTTTGCTCGCTTCTCGGATCCAAAGTTGAGATAGCGGACGAGTTGGGTTCAGTTTTTCCTATTTTTCAGCACTGTTTTTCTCCTTTTTTTTAACCTCTGTTTTTTCCACCATCAGGTTTTCGTTTTTATTATTTTATTTTATCTTCTTTTGACTTGGGGATGTCAAGCGTGCTTCGCGGGTAGCGTGGAATCGAGAAAAGGCAGAGAGGCGCTGAGGAAATGGCAAGTATGCTTTTATAACACTTGGATATTTGCATCTTGCGACTTTACTGTGCTTACGCCTCTGCGGCTCTGCCTCAGTGTTACGCACTTGTAACTTGCGCCTACGACTGGTTGACGGAGGAAATTTGCAAAGAGACCCTTGTATTGTCTATCTATTGTAAAAGGCGCTGGATAAATCGGATCCACAGTGAGATAACATAAAAAAAAGAATAATGTTTCGTAGGTAACATATTTGATACTGACTATCGATACCGATGTTATTATGCATATCTAGTTGTGTTACTACGCATATTATTTGAGTTATTATGTATGTTATTTCATGTTTTGAAAAAATATTATGCATGTTAACAAAATAATGTGCATCATAACTCAAATAACATGCATAACTATTTCAGTAAAAAAATAGCATGCATAATTATTTCAGTACAGAAAAATAACATTCATAATAACTCAAATAATGTGCATAATAACTCAACTAAACAGCAAATCAGTAGGATTAGACGATCTAGCTTTGTTGTTGTATTCTTGTGTCTTATGTCTCTAGTTTATTTCTAACCTCTCTTTTTTATTAAGTTGTGATGTTTTATCATATGAACTTGAAATTTTTCTGATTTTGAGCCTTTAACACTATGGCGAATAGGTAAGTACGTCAAATGTATTTACGAAACATGCATTTGATGAAATATTGTGATTTTGCACTTGTTGTCGCAAATATTCGGATAAAAGATATGAGCTAACATAAACGTTTTCCAATCAGCCAATATTATGCATGTCTCGATCAATTTTTCAAATGACATATCATTTCATTGGTGTTTTTGTTTAATCAAACAAGACTATATTAATAGTTACTGATATTGTTAATATGATCCATCAAAGGCATAGCGAGAAATATATAAATATTTAGGATTTTTCACTCTTAAAATTATGTTGAATCAAAGGCTTGTTTCTATATTTGTGTTCAAAAAACATAAAATAGTGAATATATTTCTGAAGTTATTTTAGATCAAGAGATGGCAAGCAGGAGCAGATTCAGGTCAAAACTAAGCAGCGACACACTTATTGGAATTAGAGCATCTTCATCTTTGAAACTCTTAAAATTTCTAAATAATTGTCACATCAGTTTTAGAATTTTAATATTTCTTTAGTTTCTAAACTCTCCATTCCTGAAACTAAAAATTTAGTTTCTTAATTGCCACATCAGCAAATACTGTCAGTGTTATGGAAGACCGATCAATTTTAGTCAATGATTAAACCATGTCAGAGCATCTTCATCCCTGAAACTCTTTGAATTTATAATCTATTGTGGCAGTTTCTAAATGAGTTTCAGAAATGTAGATGAATTTTTTATTTAGTAATTCTGCTCCAGAATTTCTTATTTACAATTTTACTTTAGAGTTTATAGACTTGACGTGACTTAATTATTGGCTAAAATTTATTAGTCTCTCGCAACATTGGTAATATTTGCTGATGTGGCAATTAAGAAACTCTAACTTTTTGTTTCAGGAGTGTAGGGTTTAGAAACTAAAGAAAGATTAAATTTCTAAAACTGTTGTGGCAATTATTTAGAAACTCCAAGAGTTTCAACTTTCAAAGATGTAGATGCTCTCAGAGTTTATAAACTCTAAAGTAAAATCGTTAAATAAGAAACTATGAAGCAAAATTGCTAAATAAGAAACTCATCTACATTCCTGAAATTAATTTAGAAACTGTCACTGTCATATCATATTAGAAATTCAAAGAGTTTCAGAAATGAAGATGCTCTTAAGCAGTCCATAGTCTATTTTGAAATCAAGCAGCGCACCCTTCTAAATTTAGACTATAATTTTATGAATCCAACATAAAATTTAATACTTGAAATATTCATTTTAAAATCAAAAGCAGCACAGCCGCACAGAAAATACGATGGATTCATTCCCATTCACCTGAAAATCACAAGTGTTTATTAGTTTTCAACAATGTTAATTTTTATCTTTTTTCTTGTTCGGATTGAAACTTGTTTTATTTTGACGCTAAAATATACTTACAAAATTGAAGTTTCACTAATCCTAGATTATTTCCCTTGTTTTATAAGAAAATCAAATCTCCAGATTCATCATGCATTGTTTACAAACACCTAATATATACAATGCCATCATGAGCACTAGTACTTGATTTCCTATATTTTTTACTAATTAAGCATATTTCTTGCAATAATAAAATTTTGAAATTACAAACGTATTAATTGTTTTCTATTTATGTACCCAAATAATCGAATAGAAAAACTGCTAAGTACAAAATGAAAATACCAATTAAAATTTAGTGTATGAAATCTAATTTTACAAAATGGGATGGCTGGTCTCCCATTAACACTATATTTGGTTGAAGCATGAAGTCATGCAAGTATAATTATGTAACTTTATCAAATTTTAGATGGGACGCAGATAAAATTCTGGTTCTTTTAACATCTACTCAGAGGCGGATTCAGGGGCAAATTCAGAGGTTATTTTAGTCCGAGCACAACTAAGTTCGGGCACTGAGGTTGAGATCAAGTCCGGACACAAATTCATTAAAAACCACTAAAATATCGCTAAAAACTCATTTTTCACTACAAAAATAATTAAAAATACTCTAAATTTTGCGTTTTTTTTAATAAAGTCCGGGCAAAGGTTGAGATCAAGCCCGGACACAAATTTATTAAAATCCACTAAAATATCACTAAAAACTCATTTTTCACTAACAAAATAATTAAAAATACACTAAATTTTACATTTTTTTTAAATCAAATCCAAACATTTGCTGAAACTTGCCTTTGAATAGCTCCTAGTACTACCACAGCATACCAACCAAGTGACCAACCACTATGGAACTCTTACAGCATGTGCCTACGGGCTTAAAAAAAACTCTTACAACATGGAAAAAGCAACTAAATTGTAATATATCATAACCAGGAGGGTGCAAAAACAAAAGGGACGAGCAGAGTCGCAATGGGCTCTGATTGTCGGTTAGAACTTAGAGCATCTACAATGGTAATTGTTTTACAATTGCTTATTCTTATGTGGCAATTGTTTTACAATTGCTTATTCTAATTAATACCTCCCTCTAGAATTCGGTTAGAGGAAGTCTAAAATCACAGTTGACCATGGCCGCATAGATACATAGGCCCTTGGAAGTATCATAGGCCCAATCTATGGGGGCTGGTCGCAGTATCCGGGGAAGAGTGTCATGTGCTTCACTAAAAAGACACTGTTGAAGCTGAGAACGGAAGGCCTCTGCCCATTTAGCAGAGTTTACACCTTCATAGGTTTCCTTGTCGGATGGGTACATCCAAGCCGCTGGGAAATCTTGATCCCGAGGAAGAAGCCTTTTTTGAGTCCTGAAGGCTTCCCGGGTTCGTGCTCAGGAATTTCTTCTAAAGCCATCCCACTAACAGACGGCTGAGCTTCTACTTCTACTGTGGGAGGATGGTTTACATTCGGACCTTCAAGATCCTCGTCCGATCTGCTCCACCCTGAACTAATCTCAGAAACCTCCGCAGGATCCTTTCCAGAAAGGCGAGAAGGGAAGGTTGATGAACTCATGATTCAAGAGCCTTAGAAAGAAATAAAAAGAAAAGATTAAGCTAAAAGTCTACGAACAGAAACTCATATCCAAGAAAGTTAGGCCATTAATGGCGAGAAAGTTATTTCGATCAAACACTGTTAAAAAAGGATCAGATGCTAATAGAAATTCGTAAAAAACCACCAAGCAAACAAAAAGATCGATTACCTGACTAAAAGAGAAGAAGATTCTACGAGTAAAGGAGCTCGGAAAGGATGACGAAAGCTTG
This sequence comes from Eleocharis quinqueflora, assembly GCA_964058865.1. NCBI lineage: Eukaryota > Viridiplantae > Streptophyta > Magnoliopsida > Poales > Cyperaceae > Eleocharis > Eleocharis quinqueflora. The sequence continues at coordinate 47,595 of CAXKVX010000609.1, forward strand.
AAAGAGTTAGAAACGAGAAGAGTTCTTCCGGAGGAAGGAAGAAGGTATTTATAAACTATGAATACAAACAGTTGTTCGACCCGAACCAATCGGAACATGCCACCTGTAACTCATATGGCCAATAAAGACCCTATGTAGAAAAAAGTAGAATATACAGGGAGATAAAATACTGACGGAAACAAAAGGCGTGATCCCTCATTTTCCCGCCCATCTTTTCGAATGATTATTTCAATTCTCGATGCCGGCGCGACGTTTCGATATCTGACAGCTATCATGAAATTCGAAAGTCCAACGATATCGAGAAAGATCTTGGAAGATCTCATTAAAGCCTATAATATATTCGAAGAATAGTATCACATGCTTGGGGGGCCAGGAGATATCTCGGGAGATATCTTAATAGATATCCAGGAGATATCTCGGGAGATATCTTGATAGGTATCTCAGAAGATGATATCCCGGAAGATATCCAGAAAGACCTTGTAAAAAAATAATAATGATGATTCGGGAAGTTAACGCCAGAAGATTATTTTTTCTTAGGTCATTATACGCGAAGTATATTACTAGATAAAGCATATAAACTACCCGACACCAGGAACTGAGCCTTTAATGTTATAAAAAACAACATTATAGGCTTATGGGCAGATGATAAGCCATTTTTCCAAAGGCCCAAAATCAGGAAAGGCCTAGTACCATCCGGAAAGTCCATGAAAGCCTGTAGGTACCCGAAATAGACCATGTGTACAAACAACACCTCCCGATAGAAACTCAACCGAAAGGGCATATCCCAAAATAGCATCCGGATTGGAACCGCCTCAAATGTAACTCCACTATGGCACAATCTAAGTAACTGCCCACGATTAAGATCATGGATAAAACCAACATTACCAGTATAAATACACCTACGTCCAAAAGTGAAAGAGATCAGACTCTGAAGAACACAAAACACTACTAAAGAAATCATAACTCAAGAGATAGGCAGTTAACCTCTCCGGTTAACTGCTCTCCACCCATTTCCACCCCCGAACACCTACGGACTATCTCCCAGATAGGCCATAACAACGGCTGAGATCGAGAGCTTTATTTATTATTTTCTCTTTTGTGAGGGTAGGCTTCTCGGTTCGCTTTTGATCGAGTGTGTGCTTTTATAGCCGCTCTGTTTTTACCAGGGCGTTTCGTTCTGGAAACTCAGAATTAAGTTAGATTGGTGGCTTGATTACGAGACCTGTCTAACGATACCCTTAGATTGGTGGCTTGAATACGAGACCCGTCTAAGGGGGCGAATCCTGAAGTCCTACATCCGGGTTCTAAATTTGACAGTTTGTTCATTTGTCAGGGAGTTTGACATCTTTCCATATTATTATTTATACATTAGTATTCCTCTTAATATTTTGGGTTTCTTTCTCGTATCGTCTCTTTGGATAGATTTATTTATTTAAATTGTATAATGGTTAACAAATATACATTTAGGTGTACTAACTTAGATATAAATAATCTCAGTAAATGTGAATGGTCCAACCTTGAATCGGATATAATCTCAAAGGTTGGACCTTAATCCACACTGAGTAATTTTTATAAATTACTCACGTTCCACGATGGTTGTGGGGTCCAGGTAAGGAGCAGGAGTCTCTTGATGTCCAGAGAAGAGCGCTAGGATGGAGTCCTCGGCGTCTTTCATTTTGAAGATCACTTCATCTGCTTCTTTTGTTTTTTTATTAGGATTAGTTTGTAGTAGGTTAGCTAGGGTCGGTCCCATGTCCTTTGATGGGACCGTCCCCTACAGTATGTATTTTCCTTTTTCTTTATTTTAGCTTCTGTTGTAAATTCTGTAAAGACGCTGGTTTATATATATATATACTTGTTGGATGTTCATGTATTGCGTTCAATGTGTGTGTTTTTCCTTATATTTAAGTATAATAAATTAATCTCATCCGGATTATTGAGTGGTAAATTAAGCCTTTCATGTACTTGTAATCAAGTACACGTGGCGGGATTAACACCCTTATGCTAGTCATTATTTCTGGGGTGTGACAATTTCCCTCAGGATATAACAAAAATCATCATTGCCCATGTCACAAAAATCATCATTGCCCATGTCATAACTTCACCTTTCAAAGGTGTGTAGTTTTGTTTAGTACCTTTGATCTTTTCATTGCATGTTACATGAATGTAATTATATTTTTCTTAATGATTTTAGCTTTTACCAATTGTGTACCACCAATTCTGATTGTGTACAATGTCAAACATGATTATTTGTCCTTGGGCAATGGCTAGCTAAGAGGGACAAGATGGATTTGATTCTGAACAAGTACCTTTCACACTGTTCTACATACAAGGTGCTTTTTACCTTTTTAGTTTTGTTTTCGATGACTCTTCCATTTAACTTCTCTTTTATTAGTAGAGAAAAAGGTATCTGAAGCTGGATAATAATAGATATATTTTGTTTTCCCTTTTGTTTCTTAGTTTCGAGCTGAGAAATTGGTCCACATTGCAGATGATATTGGTGAAGGAATTGTGCAAATTGTTCAGAAATGTGGAACCAAGAACCTTGTCATGAGATCAGCTGCAAACAGGTATTGTCGCAAGAACATAGATATACCTCAATTAGTAAAGAAAAATGGAATTAATTAAGTGATATTAAGATTGAACCCCCTCCCAAAATCAAATCTGAAGTGACGTGACATATCTGGCATTTGAGACAGCAAACAAAGTTATGCGAGAAGCTAATTTGTCATGCAAGCTCTCATTTGTCTCTGATGACAACCTTATATTCACTAGGTAATCTTCAAAAAGTTCATAATTTTAATTTATTTCTGTAGTCTGGTTTTTTAGTTTTTAAACTTTTTAATGAAAAACAAGAAAGTGAAACTCCACCACCGATACAAGCATTCAAATGGGTCCAAGCTTGAAAATCTCTGTGTTTTTATGAAGTATCTACATATACTATTTCTGTCAGCATGTACAAGTATGTGGATGGTATGATATAACTTACAATTTTGTTAATCATTTAGCTCTTGGCTCAATTTATCGTCAATGACTTAATCTTATTTTTTAGGTGTTATTATATTTTCTCAACATTTGCATTTTATACTATTTTTTATTTTCAATATTTTGAATAAATTTTATTATTTTATATTTTTGTATATAATCATGCCCTACCCTGACTCAAATTTTGCATCCGTCACTGAATACATCGATATATGTGTCGTTATGCATGTTGAAACGAGTTGTTATGTATGTTAAACGTATTGCTATGTATATTGTTTTTTACCTAACTAATACGCCCATCGATATCTAACGAGTAACCTCGTCAAAACGTTTAACATGTAAAATTATTTTACAGTATAGAATTACGTGCACATCAACATGTCTAACATGCATAAAAACTCATTTAACATGATAAAGATGCGCGTACCGATGACGTGTTGATGAGACATATCACTAGAATATTTTTATAAAAGATAGTTTCTTAGAGTTAAATTGAGCATCAAAATTTGATTCAAATTTTGTAACTATTTATGACAGCAAGTTGTCATCACAATAATGAGAACAGATGCATATACTTTAGTTCATGTCTATCTATCCACATTTAGCAAATGTTATTGAGTTTTGGTTCAGGTAATGGGAAACAAATTAATGGGCGACGGTTCCTTCTTAGTAATATTATTATTTTTATGGATAATGTTTCGTAGATATCACATTTGATATCGACTAGCGATATAGATGTTATTATGCACATTTATTTGAATTACTATGCACATTAATTGAGTTATTATGTATGTTATTTCATGTTACTTTTGTATTGAAAAAAATATAATACATGTTAACAAAATAATGTGTCTAATAACTCAAACAACATGCATAACTATTTCAGTACAAAAAAATAACATGCATAATTATTTCAGTACAAAGAATAACATGCATAATAATTCAAATAATGTGCATAATAACTCAACTAAATATGCATAATAACATCGGTATCGATAGTCGATATCAATGTTGGTATTTACGTATAAGCCCCCTATTTTTATTTTTAAAATAGAGACTGAAATAACAAACTTGGAATGTTCACCCCAATCAGGGAACAAATATTAAAGCTTTATAAATGATCGGATCATAAATAAATTTGCATTAATGATTTACAACCAATATTTCATTAATAATATACAAATATTCAAAATACTACTTTCGTCTTTTAAAATTACCAAACCAATAATATTTTTTTTCAATGCCTTACAAATTATTGAAAAATAACATGCTCACTACAAGGGTCCATGTGGAAAAACAAGGAATAGAGACATAAAAGCGTAATCTAGAATAGTAAAAGTAGAGTAGCGTGATTTTGAAAGAATGATAAAATAGTGATATTATTTACTATTTCGAAGAACAAAATTATTGTTTTGCTAGTGTTAATTGAAATTGTAGAAATGTTGGTAATTATGATAATCATAATGATGATGATATAATATAATAATGGTAACAATAATAAATTAAATAATATAATAAATGAGTAATATGAATTATTTTCTAAAATAAATAAAAATAATAATATTGATGATAATAACAATAATAATATAATTATAATAACAATAATGATAACTAATAAAAAGATAATTATAATGATAATATAGAAAAATATAATAATTATAAGGAAAAAACTTGGGTGCTCCACTAGTTGGGTACACCTAGGTACTCCTGCTAGTAGTGATTGGTGGAATTGAATCTTGGGAATTGAAAAAGTGAAACTATTATATATTATTATAAGGTGGATTATATGTGATTGGTGGAGTTGGGTGCACTGGGTACTCCGGTGGAGTATGCAAGTCTTTGCCTAATTATAATGATTTTATTATTTTATTTTAAAATAATAAAATAATAATAATAAATTAATAATACAATATAATATAAGAATAATAATAATAATTAAGTAAATAATAAAACAAAATATTATTAATTACTAAATACAACATAATCAAATAGTAATGATAATTATAGTAATAATAATAATAATATAAAAGTTATAGTAATTTGCATTATTTAAAAATAATATAATAATAATTAATAATATTTTAATAATAAATATAATAATAATATAATAATAATAATAAAATATATATAATATACTAAAATATTGTTAATTACAAATACCATACAACATAGTAAAAAAGTAATGATAATTATAGTAATAATAATAACAATAATATAAAAATTATAATAATATACATTATTTTATTAATAAATAGATTATAATATAATATTAATAATATTAATAATTAATGGCAATTACTTATACTATTAATAATAAAGATAATATTAATAATAATAACAATAATAATAATAATAATAATAATAATAAATTATATATAATATAGTGTTAAGTTATTGAACTAGAAGAATACTTATTTTAGTTTCTGTACTTAAATTTTCTGATTTCCTTTTTGTTTTTGCAACTTAAGGCTCGTATTTTGGAACTTAATAGGCCCGTACTAATCAGTAGTCAGTATTTCGACTTCTCGCCACCTAGACTTCTCAGGAAACGATATTCTGCATTCATTTTTTATGGATGCTCTCTGCATCCGTTAATATCGGTCGTTGGATTAAATTTGAACGGATTTGATTTTATATTACAAAGCCTCTTGAATCATATAATTGATGGTCAATCATTCAGATCTAATATGACGGTTCAGATTAACGAGTACAGAGAGCACCCGTAAAAAATGGGTGCAGAGGATACGGTTCCGACTTCTGGGACCCGTATTTTCTGGAGATAAATACTCTGAAGTTAATGTGGACCGTCAGATTAAAAATCAACGTCCGACTGTCAATGATATAATTCAGAATTAATGTGCACCGTCAAATTAACGCTCGAAAGTCAATAATATAATTCAGTAAAACTTTTAATATTATTAATCGAAATCGTTATCCTTAATTCGATGATTCAGACACAAATTACTCTCCACTCCACTCCCATCTGGAGGAATTCGTATCTCCTGAAATTACAATAGCTGCCCGTCCTCTGATTCTCAACGCTACTACAACATTTTTGATCTGTTTGCACAGTAATTATTACAGCACTGCTACAATATTCACTTAGGGTTTGCTCCAGCCGAATAAATGTGAGGGAAGGAAAAGTAAGGAAAGGTAGGGAAATGAGGTGAAGGTGAAGGTGAAGGTGAAGGTGATTACTTGCTCCACTATTATAATTGAGGAGGTGAAAGTAAAGGTCTGTTAGACCATGGCTAACCTTACTCAGAGAAGAAACTGAGTTGCCGCTGAAATTTTTTGAGGGTAAATTCGTAAATTACAACAATTAACCTCGGCTACACTCTAAATCGGGAGGGAACAAAATCATCGGCGCCAATGAAACATCGTAATCTTCTACCTCTCTTTCCTTCCTCCATTAGAATGCACTGGAGCAAGTAAACTGCTAAATTTCACCTAACAGTTCTTTCCTTTCCTTTCAATTTAATGGTCTGGAGCAGACCCTTACACTGTGTTTGGATAGGATGTAATGAGAGGAAGGGAATGAAAAGGAAAGAAAAATTAGGCAATATATCTTGTTTGGTTGGCAATTTAAATTGGAGGTTAATGGTAATGGAAGGAACGGGTTAACCTCCTTCAATAACAAATATTTTCCTTTCGATTTGGAGTGTAATGGAAGGAAACGTATTTGACAGAAAATATTAGCAATGAGAAAAGACTAAAATATCCTCATCAATGAGAAAAGACTAAACGTATTGTCGTTTTTCTCCACTTCATCGGGTATTTTTTGGCAAAGACACTCACTGGTACGTACCTTGGTACAAGAAGCCGTCTCTCTCATCCTTTGTAGTCATATTTACTCAAAATCTCTTTACAGTTCTTAAAATCTTGTAATAGCACAAAAGTGCAAAGTCAAAGAAATGTATGATATTTTCTCTTCTTACGTATGTATTCCTTGATATACAAATACGCTACCTGGTGCGTACCTTGGTACCAGTAAATTTTATAGTAGCACAAAAATCCAATGTAAGAGAAATGATATTTTCTATTATAACTCTTCTAAATTTTGACACTATCCAACTTGTCATTTCTCCAGCCAACTAAGTCTTTTCAATATCCACGTGAGCTTTACTGGTGTCTCCTCTTTAGAACAAATCGATATACCAAGAAAGAGACAGATCATCCACAAAATTTCTACCAAGAGCTTTACTGGTGTCTCCTATCTAAATTGTATTGAACACTTTTAACAATGTTGTAATTGTACTAGTTGATATTTTTTTCTCACTAAATCACAGATTTAGTTAAATTTCTACTTTATTTACAAAGAAATCCATGTGAGCAAAACATACTATAGGGAAAAGTTGTACCCGTTGTAGAAGCTCAAGAAGAATTGCATTTCATTGTCAAGTGCATGTTGGATTCAAGGGCATAGTGGTCCATTATAATGTAAGTTTTGTATTTTCCTTTTGTAATTTAATCATCCAAATAAGAAAATGAAAGGAAAGGAACGTTAATTTTCTTTTCCTCCAACAATCATCCAAACAAGTGGAAATTAAAATTTTTAAACTTCTATGTCATTCCATTTCATTACCTCGTAATTTTACTTTTCCTTTTCTTTCAACTCCTTCTATTCAAACTAAATTACTTTTCCTTTTCTTTCAACTCCTTCTATTCAAACTCAGTGTTAGTAAAACGGCTCATTCACTTCTGAAATTTCTGACCGTTCAAATACGGATTAATCCGGAGAGGAAATTTTCTGGATTTCGTTGCCGACTTCTCCGCCTCTCGGGTCCCATTTCCTTTTCTCATTTCGCAGCCGCTCCAAAGTCCCAACCCACCTTTCTCACAAGTCACACCTCTCGCATCACAATGCCGCCGACTTCCCCTCAAAAGCTCGACCGATCCAAACCGAAACCCGACCTCTCCTTATCCACCTCCCCACTCGTTTCCTCCCGTAAGAGCGATCGCAAGCGAAAATCCCGCGTGTTCCTCGACTCCGCATCTACTTTAAAAATGTCGCAAGCTTCTGCCAGCGGGACCCACAAGTCATGGACCGACTCTGAAGAGGTGGTGCTGCTCAAGGCTGCGGCGCGCTTTCGTGCCCGGACCGGGTTGCCTCCTAGGACGTCCGATATGGAAGAATTTTTCGAGTCCGTTAAGATGTCTCTTGGATCAGGTATGGATCGGGTTCGGGTTTTTTACAAACTCAAACGGCTTAAGAGCAAGTTTCTTCAGACTGATGGTCCCCTAATTGGGCCCCATGAGCGGCTTATTTACAAGCTCTCGGCTGAGGTATGGGGATCTGAAGCTGAAGCATCCCCTAAGCATGGAAGAGAGATTGAGGAAGTTGTAAACTCAGAGGAGGAAGGAGAGATGGAAAATGGGAGGGTAAATTGCGCACTTGTCACAGAGGCATTGAGAGAATATTGGAGGGAGAATGAAACGATGAGTTCAGGGGCTTTGCTCGACGAAGGTTTGAGGTTTATGGATCCGACTCTAGCAATGAAGCTTGAGATGAAGTGGAGAGAGCAGGTGGAGTCCGATATGAAGCTGAAAATGAAGCGGCATGAGGCGTTCATGGAAGTGTATAGTCTGTTGGCTCATGCTGTTAAGAATAGTTGACTGAGGTAATTGAAACGTTTCTGACTTAACTGGTATGAATCCTTGAGAATATACTGTTTGGTTTGGTGGATTCATATGAATACAGTTTGGTTTGGTGGATTGATATGAAGTTGATAAATCTGAAAATGTAGTTGGTTAGTGATCCTTTCTTTGGGATTAATTCATGATGATTGCATGAAATTAGGCTTAACTGAGCATTTTGGAATGATACACTTGCTGATATAAACTGTACTTGTTGACCTTCTTGGTTGAAATGGGATGAAGTTTTTAGTTTCTTAGCTAATTAGCTTCAACTTTTGGTTAGAGATACCGTAGTTATAAACATGTTATATCTTTGGTGTTTGAAGATGGATGACTGTTATGTCAACTGAGGTTTCTTAGTTGTTCTAACCCATTACTAACAAAAAGGTTGCAATGATTTTGTTACTTTTGTTCCATTCACTTTGTTTTGAATGGAATATATGTGCTGATGAACTATTATGCTAACTTTTCTAGTCAGTACTTGTGAAAAAGTTGCAAAGATTTTATCACTTCTGTTCCTTTTTGTTTGGTCTGACTAATATATGTGTTGATGAAATCATATATGTATGTTGCTAATATATTTCCCTGGAAATTGTTAAATCTGGCAAAGAGATGATTTGTTACCGTGGAAGTTATATGTTTTGCTTTTTAAAAGGGGTCTGTAATAACTAATAACTAGCTCGAATGCTGGGTACCAGATGGTAATTAATTTTTATTAGGTGTAAGAGGCTGGTGGATGCCCTGGATGTTGATGATGGTCGGTCAATGTTCAATCTGAGGTGTAATGGTTATCTCACTGGTACCATTTGAGAAAACAGAATTGGGAAATGCTGGAGAGGAATGAGCCAAGCAAGTCTTAGACTAGGTTTATCCATCACTTGAGAGTTTTGGGTCAAGCTTACTTCTGCATGATTTGATTGTCTATATTTGGTGTTTGTAAAATCATGAAGACATTATTTTGAAAGAAACGTGCTTGCAACAATTATTGAAGTGGAGAAAAAGAAATGAATTGTAGGTTTTCCTCAAGATGTCTAGTTGTACTTGATCAGACAAGTGAAAACAAATTAGAAAATGAAAGATGTAAAATAGAACAATTGAATGAACAAGAGGTAGGTAAAGAAAAAAGAATTATACAAGAAGAATGATACAGTGAACACTGAGGATCAATAATAAGCTATTGCTACTGTTGGTTAGTTTAAAAGAACTCCAAACTTTTTCGACTTGTTGGTGGGGGTTCCTTTAGGAATTTAAGAATAAAAACAGACTTGGTGACTTTTAATTGGAAAAAAAACCCTATTCCATTTCAGCTTGTGTGGGTTGTATGATGTTCTTTCAGTCAAGATGTGCTGATAAATAGATGGACATGCTGGCTTGGTTAGATCCCTCTCGTTATATTTTCTGCTACAAGCTAACTTTGAATAAAAATGTAGTCAACTAATAATGGAGGGCTTAATTGTCGCCTTATTTTTGAGGTATTGTTTTGGATAAGAGTGGTTGTGATACTAGTGATAATACTTCTAGTATTAATTTTTTGGATCACTAGAGAGAATCGAAAACTTGAACGGAAGCATAACCTTGTTTCATGCCTTGAAATTCTCGGAATTGACGCTTTTCTGTATCCGAACAGCGGTGCAACCCTTCTCTTGGTGCTCCTCTTGTTTCCGCTTCTCCATTTGTCGATGTGGCAACGAGGTCTTCCAAGTAAGCACGTCACAGTCACCGGTTCTCTTTTTCTTTTACGCGGCAACTCCTTGCAGAACCCGATGAAGATGTTCTACAACGATCTCTCTTCTTCCTTTTCTTTTATCTAATTTCTTAGGGTTCGTTTGGCATTTCAAGGAATAGAGTTAGAATAGCTAAAAAAGTAGAATAGAGCTAGAATAGTGTGATTTTGGAAGAGTGGTAGAATAGCCTATTCAATGTTGTTTGGCACTTGTGATTTGGAATAGAATAGTTGAATGGTGATATTAAAACTAATAATATAATAATATTATTATAATAATATAATTATATTATAATAAACTAATTATAATTATTATAATTATAATAATATTATTATATTATTATAATAATATAATTATTTTATTATTAAATATTATATTATTATAAAATAATAATAACAAGAAATATAATAATATTATAATAATATCACTATAAAAATATAATATTATTATTATAGTGTAATAATATTATTATAATAATAATATTATATTATTATAAAATAATAATAACAATAAATATAATAATATAATAATAACAATAAATATAATATTACTATAATAATATAATAATATTATAATAATATCATTATAAAAATATAATAATATTATTATTATAATATATTATAATAATAATATATAATAATATTATAATAATATATAATATTATTAATATTATATTATATTAATAACATTAATGAATAATAATAATAGTAAACCGGCTATTAAAATATATTAATACTAAACCGAAGTCTATTCCACAATTGCTAAACCGGCTATACCACCATATGGGTGGTATAGCGGATTAGCTAAAACCAACTCTATTCCAAAATACTAAACCGTGTTTGGCACTTTCAATTTTTGGAATAGCAAATCTATTCCAAAAAATAGGCTATTCCTTGGAGTGCCAAACGGACCCTTAGAGTATATTTTCTGTTTTTTCTGTTATGCCTTGAGAGAGAGAGTGTGTGACATGTCACTTGGGGACCATGTGCCCTTTAGAAAAGGTGCATGACAATTATGCAATTCAGCCCATTAATAAATTGCTAATTACCAATTATAATTTCTGCACATTAAAGTGTCCATTCCTATAACACTTTATATTCATATATAAATACACTTTATTGATCACTTGATTATGGATATTAATGACATATAATTAATATATAATTGTATAACACGTAAGTTCATAAAACTTGTCGTTTCATATGACGTCTCATATGACACGTACGATTGTAAAATCCAACAATCTCCCAATTGAACTATGTGTGTAACCTTTTAATCATATATTAACAGAGCTCTTTTCTTTTTGTCACTTTATGTGTCAAACAATTCCGTCCATCAGCAATATCAACAAGAGACTTAAGCAGTACTTTACCACATTTATGAGTGACTAGACCGACATAAATCATTATGTTAATACAACTAAATGACATGAATCAGGAAATGAATGTGCAGTGTGAAAATCACATGAAATGTGATCTACGTGTATGTTTCCAACTTGGTCCTTTGCCTTTTGAGATCAACCTAATCCAGAATAAAATCTTAACTGAATAATATGCATGCACAATATAACTGTAAAATTTTAGCCTTTAACTTTAGAATGCATCATATTATATAAACAAATGTCTGTAAATACATACAATCTATCAAGCACTACAACAAACTTATCAGACTCCCACTAAAACTGAACATAATCCGCTGAAATCACACCCATACGAGCAACATGCCCATGGAAAACCTTGGGAACCAAACCCTTAGTCTGTGGGTCAGCTATCATGAAATATGTATCAATGTGCTCAATACTGATCAGACCATTCTGGACTCTTTTAACAGCCAGAAAATTAATATCAATGTGCTTCGACTTGGTTGAGCTCCTGTTGTTATTTGAATACAGCACTGCAGAGTCATTGTCATAATACATCTTCAATAGTGACTGGATAATATCCATTACCCGCAGCCCCGTGACAAAATTACGTAGCCATATCGCTTGATTTGATGGTTGATAACAAGATACAAATTCTGCTTCCATGGTAGAAGTTGCAACCAATGACTGCTTTGCACTTTTCCATGAAACAGCTCCTCCGGCCAACATAAAAATGTAACCAGTAGTGGACTTCTTGCTATCTTGACATCCCGCAAAATCGGAATCAGAGTAACCAATGATCTCAAGCCTATCTGACCTCTGATACGTCAACATGTGATGCTTCGTTCTTTGTAAGTATTGCAATACCCTCTTGGTTGCTTTTCAGTGATCCAGTCCAGGATTACTTAGGTACCTGCCTACCAATAATGTACGCAATGTCCAGTCGCGTACATACCTGAGCATACATAATACTCCCAACTGCTGAAGCATAGGGCATATTTTGCATTTTCGACTTTTCAAGTTCTGTTCTTGGGCACTTATTGAGATTAAACTTGTCTCCTTTTGCCACTGGAGTATCAGCTGGTTTGCAATGTTCCATGCCATATCGCTCAAGTACCTTTTCGATATAACTTCTTGTGAAAGGGCCTAAGATACCTTGAGAATGATCTCGATGTATCTTTAATCCTAACACGTAAGATGCTTCACCAAGATATTTCATCTCAAAGAATTGCTATAGAAATTTCTTGGTTTCACGCAATATGTTCATATCGTTTGTTGCAAGCAATAGGTCATAAACATACAAAACCAAAAACATAACTTTACTCTCACTGAACTTGTGATATATATATTCGTCAATCTGATTTGCCTCAAAACCAAATGAGACAATAACCTGTGCGAATATAAAATACCACTGTCGAGACGATTGCTTAAGTCCATAAATAGATTTCTTTAATTGACAAACCACACTCTTTGGATCACCCGTCTCAAAATGAGGCGGCTGAACCATATAAATGGTTCCATCAAGTTCACCGTTTAAGAAAGCGGTCTTTACATCCATTTGATGCAACTCAAGGTCTAAATGTACCACTAAAGCCATGATGATCCTAAAAGAATCTTTCGTCGACACAGGTGAGAAAGTTTTTTTATAGTCTATGTCATCTTTTTGTGTAAAACCCTTAGCAACAAGTCATGCTTTGTACCATTCCACATTACCATTCGAATCTCGGTTGGTTTTAAATATTCATTGACAACCAACGACCTTTGCACCCTTAGGTAATGGAACAATATCCCAAACCTTGTTGTCATACATAGACTTTATTTCATCATTCATAGCTTCAATCCACTTTTCTGAATTTTGACAATTAACTGCTTGATGGATATTTTCAGGATCTTCTTCCATCATACCAATGTCAAATTCATGCTCTTGAAGATACACTACATAATCACTTGATATAGCATTTCTTCTTACGCGAGTGGATTTCCTTAAAGGCATAAGTTCTTGAGGCATTGAAAGTTCCTCAATTGCATCAATCTCTATTTGCGCATCCTTATCGTTTTGCACAATGTCTTGTAAAACCCGTATGTCATCATCTTCGGTTTGTATAGTTTCTTGTACAACCCGACTAGGACTACCTATGTGCAGCAATGAATCATTAGATGTATTTGAACCATGTGCAATCTCACCAACCACTAGTTCTATTTGCATCTCTGTTTCATCTGATTGATCATCATCTAAATTAATAAACTGATGCATATTATTCTTCCTTGGAACCAAAATATCCTCAAAGAACTTAACTATATTCGTCTCGAATATTGTTCTATTAGTAGGATTATAAAACTTGTACCCCCGTGACCTTTCTGCATACCCAACAAAATAGCAACTAATTGTCTTTTCGTCCAGTTTCCTTTCATTTGGCCTATAAGGCCTAGCCTCACCCGGACTACCCTATATCCTGAAATGTTGTAAACTAGGTTTACGCCCAGTCCATAACTCATATGGAGTTTTATTAGCTGCCTTAGTTGGTACACGATTGAGAATGTAAGCTGCGACTTTAAGTGCTTCACCCCAGAGAGACAATGGCAAAGTAGTGCGACTAAGCATACTACGCATCATTTTCATTAATGTACGATTGGGCCTTTCTGCAATCCCGTTCATGGCAGTCGAACCTGGCATGGTATATTGAGGCACAATCCCATTTTCCTCTAGGAACTTAGCAAATGGCCCTGGACATTGTTCACCTGAACCGTCATATCGACCATAGTATTCACCTCCACGATCCGATTAGACTTGTTTAATTCTTTTATCGAGTTGTAATTCAACCTCAGCCTTGAAGGATTTGTACATATCCAAAGCTTGCGCTTTCTCTTTAATCAAATATATTTAGCCATAATGTGTATAATCATCAATGAAACTAATAAAATAAGTGTGTCCAGCCATATGAAATGGTCAACAAATATCTGTGTGAATTAGTTCCAATGCATCTATTGCACGTCTAGCTTCATACTTTCGGACATTTATTTGTTTTCCTTTAGCACATTGTACGCATAGATCAAAATCCAACATGTCTAAAGAATCAAGAATTTCATTTTTTTTTTACAAGACGTTCCAATCTCTTGCGAGAAATATGACCTAGTCGTCTATGCCATAAAGCACTTAAATTCTTGTTAGTTAATTTATGTTTAACATTTCGAGTACTAGTATGCAAAGATTCATTAGTCAAAGCAACAATCCAAAAGCATAAAACTTATCATAATCAGACATTTTACCAAATCCAACCAATTTAGATACATGAAACAACCTGAAATTTCTGTTTTCAAACATGCAAGAAAAACCATTCTTGTCTAAACTAGAAACATAAATTAAGTTTTGCCTAAACGAGGTACCACAAATGTCTCTCATACAAATCCAAATAAAAACCAGAATTTAGTAAAAGCTTAAAATGTCCAATAGCTTCAACCTCCGCCTATTGCCATTCCCTGAGTAAATGTATTTTTCAACATCACTTGGCCTTCGATGACTCAGGCATCCCTGCATAGACACAAAAACGTGAGTGATGGCACCCGAATTGATCCACCAGGTGTCTATAGGTACTGAAACAGTATTAACTTCAGAACAAACTAAAGAGTAAAATGTACCTTTCTTTTCCTTTTTGGCTAACCAAGCTTAGTAGTTTGTACACTCCCTCTTGTAATGTCCCTTTCTTTTGCAAAAGTAACATACTTCCGAACTCGTTGCGGCAGCCAGCTATTTACCCTTAGCATCCTTTTGTTTCTTTTGTCCCTTATCCTTAACCTTATCTGTAGCCTTGCGTTTCTTATTCTCCTTTTTCTTACAAGTAGTGGCAACATTAGCACTTTTCACAGTTTTATTCTTCAACCTTTCCTCCTCTCGAACACAATGAGATATGAGCTCATTAACTGTCCATTTTTTCTTTTGACAGTTATAGCTCACAAGAAAGTGTCCAAACTTAGGAGGTAACGAATTAAGGATCATGACAACCAACATGTCATCCGACACCTCTAGTTTCATGGCCCTCAACTTTGAAACCATACGAGTCATCTCAAGGATGTACTCCCTTATGTTACCATTACCAGAATACTGTTTTGAGCAGAATTTCTTTAAGAGATTATCCATCTCGGTTTTCTCATTCTTTACAGATCTCTGCTCAATATCAGCAAAGAATTCCTTAGCTATAGTGGTGTCAGAAACATCTCCCCTGAAAGCCAGAGGGACATATCCAGTTTTTCATCATCAGTACTTTCTGGAGTTAGTTCCGCTGGCTTATCCTCCTGTAACGCAATGTCTAGGTCAACAAGACCAAGAACAATTTCTAATTGATCTTTCTACTCATAGTTAGAACTATTGAAAGTAGGAATATCCTTAATGTTAGCAATATTTGTTGAATTTTTTTCAAAGAACAAGCAACACATGTAAAACCTTAGACTTTAATAATAAAATCAATCATAAATAAAACACTCCATCTACTAATCATTTTCCAATACTAAGTGCTCTTTGGAGTCAGTTAATATTGTCCAACAATTAGACGTAGTAAATAAAATATGATAATTCCTTATATGTCAATTAGTCACCTTCCTTTTGGGCTGATGTACTAATCACATGTTAACCTTATAATTATCAACCATTTATTTACCACTAACCTTCCTTTGGGCTGATGTCCTTCCTTTGGGCCGATCCAGTACTTACATACAACATATATATATAACCTTTTTATAAATTAGAAAATAAATAATCATTTGATATGAGAGCTCACTTTGGCGAGATGATATCATAATTATTTATTTACTAAGATATATACTTTAATAGTTCTATTATGATTCAAAATTATTCCTCAAACATACCACTAAATTAACATAATCGGTCAGGTATTTTGGTTTACAATACAACCTTTCAGAATTAACAAATTATGTACTGAAAAGTCCAAATCGTTATAACGATTATAACCGTTACATAACAGTTTGTTCTGGTTCTCAAAATTCTGAACTAAGTACTTAAATTTGTACCTTATAAATGCAACCGTTATACAACGGTTTGTAAACATGTTCAGAAATTATGAAAAAAATCTCTTTAACCATTATAACGGTATGAAACTGTTATATAACAGTTTAATCTGGTCCCATTTACACATTTTAAAACTTCAAAATTCGTATACAACCGTTATATAACGGTTCAATCTGGATCCTTTTATGAATTTTAGATTTTCCAAAATTGTATATAAGCTTTACAACAGTTGTCAACCATTGTATAATGGTTGCTTCTGCCCTTCTAAGAATTTTCAAGAAAAATGTAAGTCTGTACCCACAGAGCAAACCATTATACAACGGTTGATAACCGTTATAACGGTTTGTTCAGACCTTTTCAGAACTTGCATAATTCTGATAACTCATACCTAACAGTTATAACGCTATCCAACCGTTGTGTAACGGTTGAGTCTGGTCCTTATTTGTTATGGCCAAAATACACGACTTTTCACTAAACCGTTATAACAGTATCTAACTGTTATATAATGGATGGGTCTGTTTTTGCAATTTTTGATGCACATATCAAGATTTTGATAAATAATTTTTAGACCAATACCATACTTATAATCTTAATCTACCGACCTTTTAGAATTTCTAAAATTTCCCTTTGAAATTCTATAATTTGACCATACTTTAATGCAATTTAAATATACTTAATTGCATTTCCTATTTTAATGGTGATATTTCTGGTCTAATAAAATAATTAAACCATCAATTAATACATTAAAAATTTAATGGACTAATTTCTAAACTTTATAGATTTTTTCCAAAATTTATCTTTAAGAAAAATAAAATTTAATTGGTATTTTCCTTTGAAATCAACCATTTACCCTTATTTTTACAAATTAAAAAATACTCTGTAAAAAGCCCTTTAAAAATCTGATATTTTTTTGTAAAATCACCAAAAATTCAGTAATATCAGAGAATATAATAAAGACCTTGTTTCTATGAAAATTTCAAGAAAATACTTGAAAATCATCAAGATATATAATGAAACAATAAATTTTCTGAATCAGGTTTTCTGCATTAATTGCCTTAAATTCTTAATATCACCACTAAATAAATTTCGAAAATTCTGGAAAATTCACCAAAACATCAGAAAATTTGAGACTTAAGAATATGCAAAATATCTACATATCCTTTTAATTTTTTTTTCAAGAATGCAAGATTTAACAAAATCCTGAAATCCTGAAATTTGTAAAATCTACATTTATGGGTGGTAATCATTCAGGAAAACACCAAAAAACATCTTATCCTGCTAAGAGAAGTGTTTCTGATCCGAGTACTTCATTTATGGGTTGTAACCATTCAAGAAAACACCACAAGGCATCTTATCCTACTACGAGAAGTGTTTCTCATCTGATTAATTCATTTATGAGTGGTAACCTTGCAAGGCAAGTTTATACCTTTCATGAAACCATCAAGAAGAAGCATATAATACCATTCGAAGTGCTTCATATCTGATTACTTCATTTATGAGTGGTAAACATTCAAGAAAACACCACAAAGCATCTTATCCCACTACGAAAGTGTTTCTGATCAGAGAACTTCATCTATGGGTGGTAAACGTTCATGCGAACTACAAACCTTTCAGGAAACAACCAGGAAGAAACGTACAATACCACTCTAAGCGCTTCATGTCTGATTACTTCATTTTTGGGAGGCAAACATTCAAGAAAACACCACAAAGCATTTTATTCGGCAACGAGAAGTGTTTCTGATCCGAGTACTTCATTTATGAGTGGTAATCTTTAATGAAAACACCACCAAGGCATCTTATCCTACCACGAGAAGTGTTTCTGGTCTGGTAACTTAATTTATGAGTGGTAACCTTCCAAGTAAACTCTAAACCTTTAATGAAACCACCACAAAGAAGCATAGAATACCACTCTAAGTGCTTCATGTCTGATTACTTCATTTATGGGTGGTAAACATTAAAAAAAAAACACCACAAATGATCTTATCCTGCTACGAGAAATATTTTTGATCAGAGTACTTCATTTATGGGTGGTAAATTTTCAAGAGAACTCGAAACCTTTTAGGAAACCACCACGAAGAAATGTATAATACCACTCTAAGCGCTTCATGTCTGATTACTTCTTTTATGGGTGGCAAACATTCAAGAAAACACCACAAAGCATTTTATCTTGCAACGAGAAGTGTTTCTGGTCCGAGTATTTCATTTATGAGTGGTAACCATTAATGAAAACACCACAAAGCATCATATCCTACCACGAGAAGTGTTTCTGGTCTGATTACTTCATTTATGAGTGGTAACATTCCAAGTAAACTCTAATCCTTTAATGAAACCACCACAAAAAAGCATAGAATACCACTCTAAGTGCTTCACGTCTGATTACTTCATTTATGGGTGGTAAACATTTAACAAAACACAACAAAGGATATTATCCTGCAACGAGAAGTGTTTCTGATCCAAGTACTTCATTTATGGGTGGTAGCCTTTCAAGAACTCAAAACCGTTCAGGAAACCAACACGAAGAAGCATATAATACCACTATAAGTGCTTCATGTATGATTACTTTATTTATGGTAGGCAAACATTCAAGAAAACACCAAAAAACATCTTATCCTGCTACAAGAAGTGTTTCTTATTCGAGTACTTCATTATGGGTTGTAACCATTCAAGAAAACACCACAAAGCATCTTATCCTACTACGAAAAGTGTTTGTAATTTGATTACTTCATTTATCAGTGGTAACCTTGCACGACAACTCTATACCTTTCATGAAACCATCACGAAGAAGCATAGAATACCATTCTAAGTGCTACATATCTGATTACTTCATTTATGGGTGGTAAACATTCAAGAAAACACCACAAATAATCTTATCCCACAACGAGAATTGTTTCTGATCGGAGTACTTCATTTATGAGTGGTAAACATTCAAGAGAACTCCAAATGTTTCAGGAAACCACCACGAAGAAGAGTAGAATACCACTCTAAGCACTTCATGTCTGATTACTTCATTTATGGGTGGCAAACATTCAAGAAAATACCGCAAAACATTTTATCCTGCAACGAGAAGTGTTTCTGATCTGAGTACTTCATTTATGGGTGGTAACCATTCAAGAAAACACCACAAAACATCTTATCCTACCACGAGAGTTGTTTCTGGTCTGATTAATTCCTTTATTAGTGGTAACCTACCTTCCAAGTAAACTCTAAACTTTTAATGAAACTACCACAAAGAAGTATTGAATACCACTCTAAGTGCTTCATGTCTGATTACTTCATTTATGGGTGGTAAACATTCAAGAAAATACCACAAAGCATATTATCCTGCTACGAGAAGTGTTTCTGATCAGAGTACTTCATTTATGGGTTGTAACCATTCAAGAAAACACTACAAAGCATCTTATCATGCTACGAGAAGTGTTTCTGATCCGGGTACTTCATTTATTGATGGTAATCATCCAAGAAAACACCACATCGCATTTTCTTCTACTACGAGAAGTGATTCTGATTGATTACTGTGTTTAAGAGCGATAACCTTCCAGGAAAACTCTAAACCTTTCATGAAACCACCACAAAAAAGATTAGAATACCACTCTAAGTGCTTGATAATTTATTACTTCATCTATAGGTGGTAAACATAAAAGAAAACTCCACAAAACTTCTTCATGCTATAAGATGTTTTTCTGATCTGAATACTTCATTCATGGGTGGTATCCTTTCAAGAGAAGTCCAAACATTTCAGAAAACCACCATGAAGAAGAATATAATACCACTTTAATTGCTTCATGTTTGATTAACTCATTTATGGGCGGTAACCTTGCAAGAAAACACCACAAAACATCTTATCCTACTACGATAAGTGTTTCTTATCCGAGTACTTCATTTATGTGTTGTAATCTTTCAAGAAAACACCACAAAAGCATCTTATCCTATTATGAGAGTGTTTCTGATCTGTTTACTTCATCTATGTGTTGTAACCTTTCAAAAAACTCCAAACCTTTCATGAAACTACCACGAAGAAGCATAGAGTATCATTCTAAGTGCTTCATATCTGATTACTTCATTTATTTTTCTTTTTTTCATTGATTGTGTGCTTTAATGGCGATTGTGTGCTTTAATGGACACTGTGTGCTTTAATGGTGATTGTGCCTACTCACCACCAACCTCTGTAATCCCTTTCCCCTATCACCAACCTGCTACAGCCCTTCCCCACACGTCATCGAAAGTCTTTCTCCAAAAAACCTCATTAACTCTCCTCTCCAAAACCCATTAACTTTCTTACCTAACCCATTTGGCAAAAATACCTCCATGGTATCCCAACCTGCAAATCAATCTCTACAAACCTCTAGCTCTAAACTCTACCTGTCAATATGTCGACTAATCAATTCCCAATCCCGCCACAGCTACGTTACCAATTTCAATTCCTAAAATCGGGTGAGCCTAGATCAGAGGTTCTACATCACTTACAATGCAGCATCCTCATACAACCGATAGAGGGCGCAGTACGAGCAAACCTAAGTCAGATCCAACAACTTGTTTCACACAACTACGAAGGTGAACCTGCTGACTACCCCATCTCTATCCTACCGGGTGCGAACCTCATGCTCGAACTCACATCTCATCTAAACTACGATCACATTCTCACTGAATGGAACTTCTTTCTTACATCCACCGGATACCTCATTTATCACTGGAAACACGCCACTAGCCGCTCCATGTTAAGCTGTCGTTTCCAAGTACTAATCTCTATATCCGATTTTCCTCTGGACTACTGGCACCCCCACTATTTTCGCCAGGCGGTGGGATCGTTTGGCCAGCTTGACTTCATCCATCTTGATATTCTATACGGTTGGGACAAATCATTGCTACAGCTGACTATCCTCACCCCCTCAGCAAATCTCATCTCGAAATGGCTCGTGCTCAGTACTGATAACTCCTGGTCTCTATGTAAGGTCATCGTCATTTCTTCGCGTTGTCTCCCACAAGACGATCTGCATTGGCTCCCACCGGCACCAGAACTACAGGTACTCCTCCCGACCACTGGCCTCAATTACCCCATCCACGCCACCAACGTCGGATGTGATCACACTGGTACATCTACCTTGTCTATCCTATCAGCCTACATCTCTGCAACACATAATGGCCGAAGTACTCCCTCACTGCACACTTCTAGCTAGGTCACACATGATCAATGTGCCACACCAAATCACGCTAGTACCTATCTAGGTGAGTATACCCCTACTGTCCAGCCTGTCAACCACCCTACCCGCAGTCTCTCGAGCATTAAAGTGGGTACTCACCTCATTTTTCCCAATGACCATCATTCTATTTCGCATCCCGAGCTTGGCAATACTGTATATACACAGGGTAAAATAAGGCAAAGCCTGTCCACCCACTGCCTAGGGAAACTACCACTACCTGACACCATAACACGTCTCCCCAACACCGTGAGTTCTCCTCTGAATATCCCCTCTGCTAGTCGGGTTGAGCATAGAACATTTGAGGCATTAAAGTTCCTTCTCTACCACAAACCCGGCCCACCAACCAACCCTGCCATTAATCTTAAAGGCCTGTCAAAATCACCAATAAATGAGCCTGCCCCAAAAAGCATTCGGCCGAAAACCATAGGAAAACATCTCAAATCTACATTACGGTATAAGAGTCACATATCTGGGCCACCAAATAATATCACCCGTTGTACAAATAGTCTTTCCAAAACCTCCATCCTTGGTCCCTGCCCACCATTCGACATGGCCCAACAGATCGATGAACTACAAGCCCTACTGGCTAACCTCTCCCCGCCTGACCCAACCCAAACTGCAATAGTTCTACCATCTCAATTTGCCTCATCAACCGACTAGGGCCTCTCCCTTATTGCTTGAGTAGGAACAGACATAACTGTCTATGAGTCACAATTCAGTACCACCATGATCAGACTTTAGGGCATCTGTCCTGGTACAACAATATCACTGATTGCAAAAAACACGTTCCTTATACACTTTGTTAATGAGGTAGAGCTGCATGAAGTCATGATCAGGGAACTGTGGTTCTACCGCTTTGACATCATCGCCTTCCGTCGACCAAAGGGCACGACAGACTTGAGGGCTGATTTTGCTGACCGCGTGGAGATCTGGACCCAGCTCCATAATGTACCGGCAGGATCGCTAACAACTGAAGGCATCCTTCATATTGCTTCAATGATTGGAGTGCCAGTGTCACATGTCAGGCAAGGCTTCTCCCAAGGCAAGTGCTTCTTTAGGCTTAAGATCTCACTCTCCATCGATCATCCGCTGCGAGACAGATTATCAGTTGTCCACCCTACCCTGGGCGCCCTCACAATATATCTTGTGTATGAGCGAGTCCAGAGTCTATGTCTTTGCTGTGGGAGACTTGGTCACAACAACTCATCCTGCTCAACTTATGCCAGAATTGTCAAGATGGCTAATGACCCTATATACCGAGACCGCCTCGGAACCACCTGCTTTGCTGCAAAGCCAGCGAGGGCGATGGATTAATGAGCCGAGCCTAATCCTTCTGTCGGACTACAAGCCTCCCATGAATTGCTCCCCTGAAACCCATCGCCCCAGGCTACCCCTCCTGTCGCTGCTACCTAGGCTGCCCCACACACCCATGCCTCTACCGCACCAGCGACATTGCATCAACCTACTCCTCAAACCACTCTCATGTCTGGCACTTCCCATCTATCCCCCACCCATCTGTCAGCAAACAGGCCCATCTGGCCTACAGCTCACCCTAACCAGGCTAGTTCTCAGACTTTGATTGTACCTGTCTCTCAGCAGTTCCAGCTGGTATCCCTATCCTCGTCTACACTGGATCAAAGCATGCTCCCAGTTGAACTCCCACCAGTTCTAGCTATTCACTAGACTATCCCTCTAGTCCCAACCCACTGCACTCACACACCTAAACGGTTTAGGAAGACAAGCCCCAAACCGCCCCGCGTTGCCCAATGAGTATTTTCTCGTGGAATTATCACGGCAGTGGAGGCCACAATACAATTCCAACCCTCAACCGTTACCTCCACTGCACCAAGTCTAATCTTGCTTTTATCTCAGAGACTAGGTGTAACTCACGTCAGGGGGAAAAAAGAATAAGGAAACTAGGTTTTCAGCATTGGGAAATTGTCCCATCCTATGGCAAATCGAGTGGTCTCTGGTTCATGTGGACCAGTGAGTTCAATGTCACTATATTGGAAAAATCCTTTCACTTCATCTTTGCAAAGATAGAATCTGGGCCTTTAGACAAACCGTGGACTCTAGGCATGATATATGAGGATGCACATCACTCACTCGACGCCAACATTTGGGAGAGGATCACTACCTACTATACTGCTCATGATAGTCCCTTATGTGTGGTAGGGGATTTCGATGCTGTGAGTATTATCAATGAAAAATGGGGGGTGGGTTCCAGGATCACCAACTCTAACACGAGAGGCTTCGCTTGTATGGTGATGAATGCGAGTTTAATCGACCTAGGATACCAAGGCCCAGGCTACACCTGGTCCAACCATAGGCAAGGTAACAACTTAATCCTGGAAAGACTCGATAGAGCCATGTGCTCTACCTCATGGTCATCTAGGTTCCCCAAGGCGGCTGTGTTCCGTCTCCTGCGTTCAATAGTGACCACAACCCCATTCTGCTCCATACCAAATCTCCACCTCCCAAGGTCCCAAGACAATTCAAGTTTGAGAACTGGTGGTTGCACAGGGAAGAGTTCCCTGAAATTTCTCAGATGCAGTTGACAAAGCTACTAACTCTTGGAGCTCAGTAACAAAAGAGATAAAAAAAGGGATACATAGTTGGCTTCGCAAAGTGCCAAAGCCAGATCAACTGCTAGAGCAACTTGAGAAGAACATGGCGGATGCTCAAGCCAGCCAACCGCAGCTTGGTACGAGCACCACGCAGACTGACATTTAGATCATGTACAACCAAGCTTTGGTTGAGCATGAGGCATATTGGTACCAACGTTCAAGACTCAGGTGGATGACTCTAGGGGATCGTAACTCCTCCTTTTTTCACGCCACAACCACAGTGGAAAGAAGAAAGAATGCTATCCTCATGTTGCAAAAGGAGGATGGCACATGGTTGTTGGATGAGAAGTTGGTCAGACGTGCCTTCGTGCAGCATTGCAAAGACCTTTTCAATGGCCCAGCACTTGCTGACCCATTCTGGACAGACGCCCTCGACCCTGAGGTGCTTGCATCATTCCAAAGGCTAGATGATCAGCAGGTTGCGTCTTTGCTCAACAATCCCCTCGATCACGAAATTGAGGCGGTGGTTTTTCAACTCGGTTCGAACCGTGCCCCGGGGCTAGACGACCTAACAGCTAGAGCAGTCCAGAATTTCCGGGGAAAGTTGAGCCCACACATCTTGATGCACGTGCACTCTTTCTTTCAAACAACAAATATGCCCCAAACCATTGCACATACGAATGTAGTTTTAGTCCCGAAGACACAGAACCTTACAACCATTACGGACTATCGTCCCATCAGTGTTTGCAATGTAATATACAAGATAATATCCAAACTTTTGGCTGCCATGCTAAAATCGATTGTTATGTCAATAATCAGCATGAATCAAACCGCTTTTGTTCCGGGACGAGAAATTACGGACGGAGTCATTCTGCTTCGAGAGGTATTGCACTCATTTGGCCTCCCAACATATAGACGTGCATCTTTTTGCTTAAAATCGGATATGTCTAAAGCCTTTGATCGTATGAGTTGGCAATTCATCCATGACATGCTGCTTATGTTCGGGCTACCAGAGAAATTTATACATTGGGTTATGGCTTGCGTTACATCTCTTGTATACACACTTAAAATAAATGGGCATGGCGATGGGTTCATTCATCCCAACAGAGGGCTGCGCCAGGGATGCACCTTGTCCCCTTATTTATTCATCATGTGTATGGAACTGCTCACGCGCATGATGCAGGTGGAGGTATCTCGGGGTCGGCTGCACGAGGTGCGAGTAGCCCCCCGGGCACCATGTCTCTCTACAATTATGTATGCGGACGACCACCTGATTTTGGGCGATGCATCTCATGAGGAGATCTCCAGAGTGGCAACTATTCTACAATGTTTCTCCTCTTACTCAGGCTAGCAAATCTCTCCACAAAAATAAAAAATTTGGTTCAGCAGGCACACCTCGGAGGAAGCTTGTAGAACCATCATGTCTTACCTGCGGGTTGACCTTACGGGTCGAAATGAGCTATATCTGGGCTACCCAATTGATATCACTAGCCCGTCAGCTTATACCCACGTTATTGACAAAATTGACACTAGATTACACTCCTGGAAAGGCCAATTCCTCTCCCAAGCGAGCAAGCTCATACTTATCCGAGTTGTCATAGAAGCAATGTTGGTTTACATAATCTCCTCTAGACCACCACTACATATCTCGGTTATCCAAAAAATAGAAAGCAAGATCAAATGATTTTTTTGGTCTGGGAGGCTAAATGGAAGGTACCTTGCGTGCTTGTCCTGGGACATGATAACCTAACCTAAGGGCTTCGGCGGGCTGGGCGTTCGGGATCTGCACACACTCAACAATGCCTTGCTAATCAAGAACCTCTGGAAAGTTGCCTCTGATCACCAAGCTCTCTGGACTAAGCATATACCTGCGAAGTACTATTTGAATTCCTCCCTATGGCACAACAACAGGTCTTATGCGTGCCCCAAACTATGGAGAGGAATGCTAGCGGTTCGGTACAACCCGACACCTTATTTAAAGTGGATTATGGTGACGGGAAGACCTGTCGGGTCATGGCACAATCATGGTTCCCGATGTGGAGGTCCCTTCCTCCATCCCGCAGCTTAACAAACCAGCTTACCGTGCGAGACTTGGTGGATAATCAAACGGGTTGTTGGGACGAAGCCAAGCTGTATAGTGCGTTGGGGTATTTTCATACATCAACTGTTCTATACTCTCTCCCCTCGCATCCCCTGACTAATGGAGTGCAAGACAAGCTCATGTTTACGTACGCATGTAATGGAATTTTCACCCTCAAGAAGGCGTATCAGATGCTCCACTTCCCCATGCTGGTAATGCTGCAGCCCCTGTGCCCAAGGGCTTTCTGGGACAGGATATGGTCAATGCAAGCTCTGCTGCCTCGGGTAAAAAATTTCGAATGGAAGGTCACGCACGACTTACTCCCAGCCAGAAGTTTCTTACATGCCAGATCACTGAGTCTCACCACTTCCTGCATTCACTGCCCTCAGTACACGAAGGACTTACACCACATTCTCTTTGGCTGTGATATTGCCAGACGAGTTTGGATTCAGTCACCTCTCGGGCTCAGGTCGGATGAGCTTCATGGCACAATACATATAATCCTGCAAATGCTAATAGATGTTTTAGATGACTCCCAGCTCTGCATGTGTTTCAATCTAATGTGGCCCATATGGAAAGCAAGGTGCTCAACCATTTTTGAGGATAACCAGGCGTCAGTGAACAAAATCATTATCACTGCTTTAGACTTATGCCGGGATGCTACATACGCTAAGTTACTCCCACATACCTGGCAAACACACAACAGCGATACCACGAGTCATTCTGCCATGCTCGACGACATGATTTGCTATTCAGAAGGCTCGTACCAATCAATTCACTCTGGTGGGATCGGATACGTCCTTTTTCATTAGGGTAATCTGCTACAATATGAATGTAGAGACGGTGTCTACTTCTCGCCCCTGCACTCCGAAGCTGCTGCACTATACCTTGCCCTTCAAGAGACATTACAAAGGGGTCTCTACAAGTGAACCATTTACACGGACTGCAAGCAATTGGTTTCTCTAATGAATGACAAGGATCCCCCAATGTCGATGGAATGGCAGGCGCACCGTGATGTTATGAGAAGTGTTTCATTTATGGGTGATAACCATTCAAGAAAACATCACAAATCATCATCCTACCACGAGAAGTGTTTCTGGTCTACTTCCTTTATGAGTGGAAACCTTCCAAGTAAACTCTAAACATTTAATGAAACCACCACAAAGAAGAATAGAATATCCCTCTATGTGCTTCATGTCTGATTACTTCATTTATGGATAGTAAACATTCAAGAAAACACCTCAAAACATCTTATTCTGCTACGGAAATTGTTTCTGATCAGAGTACTTCATTATGGGTTGTAACCATTCAAGAAAACACCACAAAGCATCTTATTCTACTACGAGAAGTGTTTCTAATCTGATTACTTCATTTATAAGTGGTAACCTTGCAAGGCAACTCTATACCTCTCATGAAACCATCACGAAGAAGCATAGAATATCATTCTAAGTGCTACATATCAGATTACTTCATTTATGGGTGGTAAACATTCAAGAAAACACAACAAAGCATCTTATTCTGTTACGAGAAGTGTTTATGATCAGAGTACTTCATTTATGAATTGTAACCATTCAAGAATACATCACAAAGCATCTTATCATAGCACGAGAAGTGTTTTTGGTCTGATTACATCATTTTATGAGTGGTAACCTTACAAGTAAACTCTAAATCTTTATTGAAACCACCACAAAGAAGCATAGAATACCACGCTAAGTGCTTCACGTCTGATTACTTCATTTATGGGTGGTAATCATTCAAGAAAACACCACAAATAATCATATCCTGCTTCGAAAAGTGTTTCTGATCCGAGTACTTCATTTATGGGTTGTAGCTTTTCAAGAAAACACCAAACCTTTAAGAAAACCAACACGAAGAACACTATAAGTGCTTTCTTTTTTATTAGATCATTTATTGTTGGTAAACATTCAAGAAAACACCAAAAACATCTTATTCTGCTACAAGAAGTGTTTCTAATCCGAGTACTTCATTTATGGGTTGTAACTATTCAAGAAAACACCACAAAGCATCTATCCTACTACGAGAAGTGTTTCTAATCTAATTACTTCATTTATCAGTGGTAACCTAGCAAGGCAACTCTATACCTTTCATTAAACCATCACGAAGAAGCATAAAATACAATTCTCAGTGCTTCATATCTGATTACTTCATTTATAGGTGGTAAACAATCAAGAAAACACCACAAAGGATCTTATCCCGCTTCGAGTAGTGTTTCTGATCAGAGTACTTCATTTATGGATGGTAGCCTTTCAAGAAAACTCCAAACCTTTAAGGAAACCAACACGAAGAAGCGTATAACCATTATAAGTGCTTCCTGCTTGATTACTTCATTTATGTTTGGTAAACATTTAAGAAAACACCAAAAAACATCTTATCCTGCTACAAGAAGTGTTTCTAACCCGAGTACTTCATTTATAGGTTGTAACCATTCAAGAAAACACCACAAAGCAATTTATCCTACTACGAAAGTGTTTCTAATCTGAATACTTCATTTATCAGTGGTAACCTTGCAAGGCAACTCGATACCTTTCATGAAACTATCATGAAGAAGCATAAAATACCATTCTAAGTGCTACATATATGATTACTTTATTTATGTGTGGTAAACATTCAAGAAAAAACCACAAAGCATCTTATCCCACAACGAGAAGTGTTTCTGATCAGAGTACTTCATTTATGGGGGGGGGGGGGGGGGGGTAAACATTCAAGAGAACTCCAAACATTTCAGGAAACCACCACGAAGAAGCTTAGAGTACCACTCTAAGCGCTTCATGTCTGATTACTTCCTTTATGGGTGGCAAATATTCAAGAAAACACCACAAAACATTTTATCCTGCAATGAGAAGTGTTTCTGATCCGAGTATTCATTTTTGGGTGGTAACCATTAAAGAAAACACCACAAAGGATTTTATCCTGCTAGGAGAAGTGTTTCTGATCGGATTACTTTATTTATGGGTGATAGCATTTCAAGAAAACTCCAAACCTTTCAGGAAACCAACACGAAGAAGCGTATAAAACCACTATAAGTGTTTCCTGTTTGATTACTTCATTAATGGGTGGTAAACATTCATGAAAACACAAAAAAACATCTTATCCTGCTAAAAGAAGTGTTTCTAATCCGAGTACTTCATATCTGGGTTGTAACCATTCAAGAAAACACCACAAAGCATTTTATCCAACTACGAAAAGTGTTTCGAATATGATTACTTCATTTATCAGTGGTAACCTTGCAAGGAAACTCTATACCTTTCATGAAACCATCACGAAGAAGCATAGAATACCATTTTAAGTGCTACATATCTGATTAATTCATTTATGGGTGGTAAACATTAAAGAAAACACCACAAAGAATCTTAGCCCACAATGAGAAGTGTTTCTAATCCGAGTACTTCATTTCTGGGTGGTAACCATTCAAGAAAACCCCACAAAGCATTTTATCCAACTAAGAGAAGTGTTTCTAATATGATTACTTCATTTATCAATGGTAACCTTGCAAGGCAACTCTATACCTTTAATGACCATCACGAAGAAGCATAGAATACCATTCTAAGTGCTACATATCTGATTACTTCATTTATTGGTGGTAAACATTCAAGAAAACACAACAAAGCATCTTATTCTGCTACGAGAGGTGTTTATGATCATAGTACTTCATTTATGGATTGTAACCATTCAAGAATACATCACAAAGAATCTTATCCTAGCACGAGAAGTGTTTCTGGTATGATTACATCATTTTATGAGTGGTAACCTTACAAATAACTCTAAATCTTTAATTAAACCACCACAAAGAAGTATAGAATACCACTCTAAGTACTTCATGTCTGATTACTTCATTTATGGCTGTTAAACATTCAAGAAAACACCACAAAGCATATTATCCTGGTACAAGAAGTGTTTCTAATCAGAGTACTTCATTTATGGGTTGTAACCATTCAAGGAAACACCACAAAGCATCTTATCCTGCTACGAGAAGTGTTTCTAATCCGAGTACTTCATTTCTGGGTTGTAACCATTCAAGAAAACCCCACAAATCATCCTATCCTACTAAGAGAAGTGTTTCTAATATGATTACTTCATTTATCAATGGTAACCTTGCAAGGCAACCCTATACCTTTAATGACCATCACGAAGAAGCATATAATACCATTCTAAGTGCTGCAAATCTGATTAATTAATTTAAGGGTGGTAAACATTCAAGAAAACACCACAAAGCATCTTATCCCACAACGAGAAGTGTTTCGGATCAGGGTACTTCATTTATGGGTTGTAAACATTCAAGAGAACTTTTAACATGTTAGGAAACCACCACGAAGAAGCGTAGAATACCACTCTAAGCACTTCATGTCTGATTACTTCATTTATGGGTGGCAAACAATCAAGAAAACACCAAAAAACATTTTATCCTGCAATGAGAAGTTTTTCTGATCAGAGTACTTCATTTATGGGTTTTAACCATTCAAGAAAACTCCACAAAGCATCTTATCCTGCTACGAGAAGTGTTTCTAATCCGAGTACTTCATTTCTGGGTTGTAACCATTCAAGAAAACCCCACAAAGCATCTTATCCTACTAAGAGAAGTGTTTCTAATATGATTACTTCATTTATCAATGGTAACCTTGCAAGGCAACTCTATACCTTTAATGACCATCACGAAGAAGCATAGAATACCATTCTAAGTGCTACATATCTGATTACTTCATTTATTGGTGGTAAACATTCAAGAAAACACAACAAAGCATCTTATTCTGCTACGAGAGGTGTTTATGATCATAGTACTTCATTTATGGATTGTAACCATTCAAGAATACATCACAAAGAATCTTATCCTAGCACGAGAAGTGTTTCTGGTATGATTACATCATTTTATGAGTGGTAACCTTACAAATAACTCTAAATCTTTAATTAAACCACCACAAAGAAGTATAGAATACCACTCTAAGTACTTCATGTCTGATTACTTCATTTATGGCTGTTAAACATTCAAGAAAACACCACAAAGCATATTATCCTGCTACGAGAAGTGTTTCTAATCAGAGTACTTCATTTATGGGTTGTAACCATTCAAGGAAACACCACAAAGCATCTTATCCTGCTACGAGAAGTGTTTCTAA
Source organism: Eleocharis quinqueflora (assembly GCA_964058865.1). NCBI lineage: Eukaryota > Viridiplantae > Streptophyta > Magnoliopsida > Poales > Cyperaceae > Eleocharis > Eleocharis quinqueflora. Next base: position 79,298 of record CAXKVX010000609.1, read on the forward strand.
TCCGAGTACTTCATTTCTGGGTTGTAACCATTCAAGAAAACCCCACAAATCATCCTATCCTACTAAGAGAAGTGTTTCTAATATGATTACTTCATTTATCAATGGTAACCTTGCAAGGCAACTCTATACCTTTAATGACCATCACGAAGAAGCATAGAATACCATTCTAAGTGCTGCATATCTGATTAATTCATTTAAGGGTGGTAAACATTCAAGAAAACACCACAAAGCATCTTATCCCACAACGAGAAGTGTTTCGGATCAGGGTACTTCATTTATGGGTTGTAAACATTCAAGAGAACTTTTAACATGTTAGGAAACCACCACGAAGAAGCGTAGAATACCACTCTAAGCACTTCATGTCTGATTACTTCATTTATGGGTGGCAAACAATCAAGAAAACACCAAAAAACATTTTATCCTGCAATGAGAAGTTTTTCTGATCAGAGTACTTCATTTATGGGTTTTAACCATTCAAGAAAACTCCACAAAGCATGTTATCCTGCTACGAGAACTGTTTCTAATCCGAGTACTTCATTTCTGGGTTGTAACCATTCAAGAAAACCCCACAAAGCATATTATCCTACTAAGAGAAGTTTCCTAATCTGATTATTTTATTTATGAGTGGTAACCTTGCAAGGCAACTCTATACCTTTCATGAAACCATCACGAAGAAGCATAAAATACCATTCTAAGTGCTACATATCTGATGACTTTATTTATGTGTGGTAAACATTCAAGAAAACACCACAAAGCATCTTATCCCACAACGAGAAGTGTTTCTGATCAGAGTACTTCATTTATGGGGGGGAACTCCAAACATTTCAGGAAACCACCACGAAGAGTAGAATACCACACTAAGCGCTTCATGTCTGATTACTTCCTTTATGGGTGGCAAACATTCAAGAAAACACAACAAAGCATCTTATTATGCTACAAGAGGTGTATATGATCAGAGTACTTCATTTATGGATTGTAACCATTCAAGAATACATCACAAAGCATCTTATCCTAGCACGAGAAGTGTTTCTGGTGTGATTACATCATTTTATGAGTGGTAACCTTACGAGTAAATTCTAAATCTTTAATGAAACCACCACAAAGAAGTATAGAATACCACTCTAAGTGCTTCATGTCTGATTACTTCATTTATGGTTGTTAAACATTCAAGAAAACACCACAAAGCATATTATCCTGCTACGAGAAGTGTTTCTAATCAGAGTACTTCATTTATGGGTTGTAACCATTCAAGGAAACACCACAAATCATCTTATCCTGCTAAGAGAAGTGTTTCTAATCCGAGTACTTCATTTCTGGGTTGTAACCATTCAAGAAAACCCTACAAAGCATCTTATCCTACTAAGAGAAGTGTTTCTAATATGATTACTTCATTTATCAATGGTAACCTTGCAAGGCAACTCTATACCTTTAATGACCATCACGAAGAAGCATAGAATACCATTCTAAGTGCTGCATATCTGATTAATTCATTTAAGGGTGGTAAACATTCAAGAAAACACCACAAAGCATCTTATCCCACAACGAGAAGTGTTTCGGATCAGGGTACTTCATTTATGGGTTGTAAACATTCAAGAGAACTCCTAACATTTTAGGAAACCACCACGAAGAAGCCTAGAATACCACTCTAAGCACTTCATGTCTGATTACTTTATTTTTGGGTGGCAAACAATCAAGTAAACACCACAAAACATTTTATCTTGCTATGAGAAGTTTTTCTGATCCGAGTACTTCATTTATGGGTGGTAACCATTAAATAAAACACCACAAAGCATAATATCCTATCACGAGAAGTGTTTCTGGTCTGATTACTTCTTTTATCAGTGGTAACCTTCCTAGTAAACTCTAAACCTTTAATGAAACCACCACAAAGAAGTATAGAATACCACCCTAAGTGCTTCACGTCTGATTACTTCATTTATGGGTGGTAAACATTCAAGAAAATACCACCAAACATATTATCCTGCTACGAGAAGTGTTTCTAATCAGAGTACTTCATTTATGGGTTTTAACCATTCATGAAAACTCCACAAAGCATCTTATCCTGCTACGAGAAGTGGTTCTAATCTGATTACTTCATTTATCAATGGTAATCTTGCAAGGCAACTCTATACCTTTCATGAAACCCTCATGAAGAAGCATATAATACCATTCAAAGTGCTACATATCTAATTAATTCATTTATTGGTGGTAAAATTAAATAAAACACCACAAAGGATCTTATCCAGCTACGAGAAGTGTTTCTGATCGTATTACTTCATTTATGGGTGATAGCATTTCAAGAAAACACCAAACCTTTAAAGAAACCAACACGAAGAACAGTATAATACCACTATAAGTGTTTCCTGTTTGATTACTTCATTTATGGGTGGTAAACATTCATGAAAACACCAAAAAATATCTTATCTTGCTAAAAGAAGTATTTCTCATCCGAGTACTTCAATTCTGGTTTTAACCATTCAAGAAAACACGACAAAGCATTTTATCCTACTACGAGAAGTGTTTCGAATTTGATTACTTCATTTATCAGTGGTAGCCTTGCAAGGCAACTCTATACCTTTCATGAAACCATCATGAAGAAGCATAGAATACCATTCAAAGTGCTACAAATCTAATTAATTCATTTATTGGTGGTAAAATTAAATAAAACACCACAAGTGATCTTATCCAGCTACGCGAAGTGTTTCTGGTCTGATTACTTCCTTTATGAGTGGTAACCTTCCTAGTAAACCCTAAACCTTTAATGAAACCACCACAAAGAAGTATAGAATACCACCTTATGTGCTTCACGTCTGATTACTTCATTTATGGGTGGTAAACATTCAAGAAAAGACCACAAAGCATATTATCATGCTAAGAGAAGTGTTTTTTATCAGAGTACTTAATTTATGGGTTGTAACCATTCAAGAAAACACCACAAAAAATCTTATCCTGCTACGAGAAGTGTTTCTAATTACTTCATTTCTGGGTTGTAACCATTCAAGAAAACCCCACAAAGGATCCTATCCTACTAAGAGAAGTGTTTCTAATCTGGTTACTTCATTTATCAATGGTAACCTTGCAAGGCAACTTATACCTTTCATGAAACCATCACGAAGAAGCATAGAATTCCATTCTAAGTGCTACATATTTGATTACTTCATTTATTGGTGGTAAACATTCAAGAAAACACAACAAAGCATCTTATTATGCTACGAGAAGTGTTTATGATCAGAGTACTTCATTTATGGATTGTAACCATTCAAGAATACATCACAAAGCATCTTATCCTAGCACGAGAAGTGTTTCTGGTCTGATTACATCATTTATGAGTGGTAACCTTCCAAGTAAACTCTAAATCTTTATTGAAACCACCACAAAGAAGCATAGAATACCACCTTAAGTGCTTCACGTCTGATTACTTTATTTATGGGTGGTAAATATTGAAGAAAACACCACAAAACTTATAATCCTGCTAAGAGAAGTGTTTCTGATCATAGTACTTCATTTATGGGTTGTAACCAATTAAGAAAACACCACAAAGCATCTTATCGTGCTACGAGAAGTGTTTCTAATCCGAGTACTTCATTTCTGGGTTGTAACCATTCAAGAAAACCCACAAATAATCTTATCTTACTAAGTGAAGTTTTCCTAATCTGATTATTTTATTTATGAGTGAGAACCTTGCAAGGCAACTCTCTACCTTTCATTAAAACCATCACGAAGAAGCATAAAATACCATTCTAAGTGCTACATATCTGATGACTTTATTTATGTGTGGTAAACATTCAAGAAGACACCACAAAGAATCTTATCCCACAACGAGAAGTGTTTCTGATCAGAGTACTTCATTTATGGGGGGAACTCCAAACTTTCAGGAAACCACCACGAAGAAGCGTAGAATACCACACTAAGCCTTCATGTCTGATTACTTCTTTTATGGGTGGCAAACATTCAAGAAAATACAACAAAGCATCTTATTCTGCTACGAGAGGTGTTTATGATCAGAGTACTTCATTTATGGATTGTAACCATTCAAGAATACATCACAAAGCATTTTATCCTAGCACGAGAAGTGTTTCTGGTGTGATTACATCATTTTATGAGTGGTAACCTTACAAGTAAACTCTAAATCTTTAATGAAACCACCACAAAGAAGTATAGAATACCACTCTAAGTGCTTCATGTCTGATTACTTCATTTATGGCTGTTAAACATTCAAGAAAACACCACAAAGCATATTATCCTGCTACGAGAAGTGTTTCTAATCAGAGTACTTCATTTATGTGTTGTAACCATTCAAGGAAACACCACAAAGCATCTTATCCTGCTACGAGAAGTGTTTCTAATCCGAGTACTTCATTTCTGGGTTGTAACCATTCAAGAAAACCCCACAAAGCATCTTATCCTACTAAGAGAAGTGTTTCTAATATGATTACTTCATTTATCAATGGTAACCTTGCAAGGCAACTCTATACCTTTAATGACCATCACGAAGAATCATAGAATACCATTCTAAGTGCTGCATATCTGATTAATTCATTTAAGGGTGGTAAACATTCAACAAAACACCACAAAGCATCTTATCCCACAACGAGAAGTGTTTCGGATCAGGGTACTTCATTTATGGATTGTAAACATTCAAGAGAACTCCAAACATTTTAGGAAACCACCACGAAGAAGCCTAGAATACCACTCTAAGCACTTCATGTCTGATTACTTCATTTATGGGTGGGAAACAATCAAGAAAACACCACAAAACATTTTATCGTGCTATGAGAAGTTTTTCTGATCCGAGTACTTCATTTATGGGTGGTAACCATTAAATAAAACACCACAAAGCATAATATCCTATCACGAGAAGTGTTTCTGGTCTGATTACTTCCGTTATCAGTGGTAAAATTAAATAAAACACCACAAAGGATCTTATCCAGCTACGAGAAGTGTTTCTGATCGTATTACTTCATTTATGGGTGATAGCATTTCAAGAAAACTCCAAACCTTTAAAGAAACCAACACGAAGAACAGTATAATACCACTATAAGTGTTTCCTGTTTGATTACTTCATTTATGGGTGGTAAACATTCATGAAAACACCAAAAAATATCTTATCCTGCTAAAAGAAGTATTTCTCATCCGAGTACTTCAATTCTGGTTTTAACCATTCAAGAAAACACGACAAAGCATTTTATCCTACTACGAGAAGTGTTTCGAATTTGATTACTTCATTTATCAGTGGTAGCCTTGCAAGGCAACTCTATACCTTTCATGAAACCATAATGAAGAAGCATAGAATACCATTCAAAGTGCTACAAATCTAATTAATTCATTTATTGGTGGTAAAATTAAATAAAACACCACAAAGGATCTTATCCAGCTACGAGAAGTTTTCTGGTCTGATTACTTCCTTTATGAGTGGTAACCTTCCTAGTAAACCCTAAACCTTTAATGAAACCATCACAAAGAAGTATAGAATACCACCCTAAGTGCTTCACGTCTGATTACTTCATTTATGGGTGGTAAACATTCAAGAAAAGACCACAAAGCATATTATCCTGCAAAGAGAAGTGTTTCTGATCAGAGACTTCATTTATGGGTTGTAACCATTCAAGAAAACACCACAAAGCATCTTATCCTGCTACGAGAAGTGTTTCTAATTACTTCATTTCTGGGTTGTAACCATTCAAGAAAACCCCACAAAGGATCTTATCCTACTAAGAGAAGTGTTTCTAATCTGATTACTTCATTTATCAATGGTAACCTTGCAAGGCAACTTCATGAAACCATCACGAAGAAGCATAGAATACCATTCTAAGTGCTACATATCTGATTACTTCATTTATTGGTGGTAAACATTCAAGAAAACACAACAAAGCATCTTATTATGCTACGAGAAGTGTTTATGATCAGAGTACTTCATTTATGGATTGTAACCATTCAAGAATACATCACAAAGCATCTTATCCTAGCACGAGAAGTGTTTCTGGTCTGATTACATCATTTTATGAGTGGTAACCTTACGAGTAAATTCTAAATCTTTAATGAAACCACCACAAAGAAGTATAGAATACCACTCTAAGTGCTTCATGTCTGATTACTTCATTTATGGTTGTTAAACATTCAAGAAAACACCACAAAGCATATTATCCTGCTACGAGAAGTGTTTCTAATCAGAGTACTTCATTTATGGGTTGTAACCATTCAAGGAAACACCACAAATCATCTTATCCTGCTAAGAGAAGTGTTTCTAATCCGAGTACTTCATTTCTGGGTTGTAACCATTCAAGAAAACCCTACAAAGCATCTTATCCTACTAAGAGAAGTGTTTCTAATATGATTACTTCATTTATCAATGGTAACCTTGCAAGGCAACTCTATACCTTTAATGACCATCACGAAGAAGCATAGAATACCATTCTAAGTGCTGCATATCTGATTAATTCATTTAAGGGTGGTAAACATTCAAGAAAACACCACAAAGCATCTTATCCCACAACGAGAAGTGTTTCGGATCAGGGTACTTCATTTATGGGTTGTAAACATTCAAGAGAACTCCTAACATTTTAGGAAACCACCACGAAGAAGCCTAGAATACCACTCTAAGCACTTCATGTCTGATTACTTTATTTTTGGGTGGCAAACAATCAAGTAAACACCACAAAACATTTTATCTTGCTATGAGAAGTTTTTCTGATCCGAGTACTTCATTTATGGGTGGTAACCATTAAATAAAACACCACAAAGCATAATATCCTATCACGAGAAGTGTTTCTGGTCTGATTACTTCTTTTATCAGTGGTAACCTTCCTAGTAAACTCTAAACCTTTAATGAAACCACCACAAAGAAGTATAGAATACCACCCTAAGTGCTTCACGTCTGATTACTTCATTTATGGGTGGTAAACATTCAAGAAAATACCACCAAACATATTATCCTGCTACGAGAAGTGTTTCTAATCAGAGTACTTCATTTATGGGTTTTAACCATTCATGAAAACTCCACAAAGCATCTTATCCTGCTACGAGAAGTGGTTCTAATCTGATTACTTCATTTATCAATGGTAATCTTGCAAGGCAACTCTATACCTTTCATGAAACCCTCATGAAGAAGCATATAATACCATTCAAAGTGCTACATATCTAATTAATTCATTTATTGGTGGTAAAATTAAATAAAACACCACAAAGGATCTTATCCAGCTACGAGAAGTGTTTCTGATCGTATTACTTCATTTATGGGTGATAGCATTTCAAGAAAACACCAAACCTTTAAAGAAACCAACACGAAGAACAGTATAATACCACTATAAGTGTTTCCTGTTTGATTACTTCATTTATGGGTGGTAAACATTCATGAAAACACCAAAAAATATCTTATCTTGCTAAAAGAAGTATTTCTCATCCGAGTACTTCAATTCTGGTTTTAACCATTCAAGAAAACACGACAAAGCATTTTATCCTACTACGAGAAGTGTTTCGAATTTGATTACTTCATTTATCAGTGGTAGCCTTGCAAGGCAACTCTATACCTTTCATGAAACCATCATGAAGAAGCATAGAATACCATTCAAAGTGCTACAAATCTAATTAATTCATTTATTGGTGGTAAAATTAAATAAAACACCACAAGTGATCTTATCCAGCTACGCGAAGTGTTTCTGGTCTGATTACTTCCTTTATGAGTGGTAACCTTCCTAGTAAACCCTAAACCTTTAATGAAACCACCACAAAGAAGTATAGAATACCACCTTATGTGCTTCACGTCTGATTACTTCATTTATGGGTGGTAAACATTCAAGAAAAGACCACAAAGCATATTATCATGCTAAGAGAAGTGTTTTTTATCAGAGTACTTAATTTATGGGTTGTAACCATTCAAGAAAACACCACAAAAAATCTTATCCTGCTACGAGAAGTGTTTCTAATTACTTCATTTCTGGGTTGTAACCATTCAAGAAAACCCCACAAAGGATCCTATCCTACTAAGAGAAGTGTTTCTAATCTGGTTACTTCATTTATCAATGGTAACCTTGCAAGGCAACTTATACCTTTCATGAAACCATCACGAAGAAGCATAGAATTCCATTCTAAGTGCTACATATTTGATTACTTCATTTATTGGTGGTAAACATTCAAGAAAACACAACAAAGCATCTTATTATGCTACGAGAAGTGTTTATGATCAGAGTACTTCATTTATGGATTGTAACCATTCAAGAATACATCACAAAGCATCTTATCCTAGCACGAGAAGTGTTTCTGGTCTGATTACATCATTTATGAGTGGTAACCTTCCAAGTAAACTCTAAATCTTTATTGAAACCACCACAAAGAAGCATAGAATACCACCTTAAGTGCTTCACGTCTGATTACTTTATTTATGGGTGGTAAATATTGAAGAAAACACCACAAAACTTATAATCCTGCTAAGAGAAGTGTTTCTGATCATAGTACTTCATTTATGGGTTGTAACCAATTAAGAAAACACCACAAAGCATCTTATCGTGCTACGAGAAGTGTTTCTAATCCGAGTACTTCATTTCTGGGTTGTAACCATTCAAGAAAACCCACAAATAATCTTATCTTACTAAGTGAAGTTTTCCTAATCTGATTATTTTATTTATGAGTGAGAACCTTGCAAGGCAACTCTCTACCTTTCATTAAAACCATCACGAAGAAGCATAAAATACCATTCTAAGTGCTACATATCTGATGACTTTATTTATGTGTGGTAAACATTCAAGAAGACACCACAAAGAATCTTATCCCACAACGAGAAGTGTTTCTGATCAGAGTACTTCATTTATGGGGGGAACTCCAAACTTTCAGGAAACCACCACGAAGAAGCGTAGAATACCACACTAAGCCTTCATGTCTGATTACTTCTTTTATGGGTGGCAAACATTCAAGAAAATACAACAAAGCATCTTATTCTGCTACGAGAGGTGTTTATGATCAGAGTACTTCATTTATGGATTGTAACCATTCAAGAATACATCACAAAGCATTTTATCCTAGCACGAGAAGTGTTTCTGGTGTGATTACATCATTTTATGAGTGGTAACCTTACAAGTAAACTCTAAATCTTTAATGAAACCACCACAAAGAAGTATAGAATACCACTCTAAGTGCTTCATGTCTGATTACTTCATTTATGGCTGTTAAACATTCAAGAAAACACCACAAAGCATATTATCCTGCTACGAGAAGTGTTTCTAATCAGAGTACTTCATTTATGTGTTGTAACCATTCAAGGAAACACCACAAAGCATCTTATCCTGCTACGAGAAGTGTTTCTAATCCGAGTACTTCATTTCTGGGTTGTAACCATTCAAGAAAACCCCACAAAGCATCTTATCCTACTAAGAGAAGTGTTTCTAATATGATTACTTCATTTATCAATGGTAACCTTGCAAGGCAACTCTATACCTTTAATGACCATCACGAAGAATCATAGAATACCATTCTAAGTGCTGCATATCTGATTAATTCATTTAAGGGTGGTAAACATTCAACAAAACACCACAAAGCATCTTATCCCACAACGAGAAGTGTTTCGGATCAGGGTACTTCATTTATGGATTGTAAACATTCAAGAGAACTCCAAACATTTTAGGAAACCACCACGAAGAAGCCTAGAATACCACTCTAAGCACTTCATGTCTGATTACTTCATTTATGGGTGGGAAACAATCAAGAAAACACCACAAAACATTTTATCGTGCTATGAGAAGTTTTTCTGATCCGAGTACTTCATTTATGGGTGGTAACCATTAAATAAAACACCACAAAGCATAATATCCTATCACGAGAAGTGTTTCTGGTCTGATTACTTCCGTTATCAGTGGTAAAATTAAATAAAACACCACAAAGGATCTTATCCAGCTACGAGAAGTGTTTCTGATCGTATTACTTCATTTATGGGTGATAGCATTTCAAGAAAACTCCAAACCTTTAAAGAAACCAACACAAAGAACAGTATAATACCACTATAAGTGTTTCCTGTTTGATTACTTCATTTATGGGTGGTAAACATTCATGAAAACACCAAAAAATATCTTATCCTGCTAAAAGAAGTATTTCTCATCCGAGTACTTCAATTCTGGTTTTAACCATTCAAGAAAACACGACAAAGCATTTTATCCTACTACGAGAAGTGTTTCGAATTTGATTACTTCATTTATCAGTGGTAGCCTTGCAAGGCAACTCTATACCTTTCATGAAACCATAATGAAGAAGCATAGAATACCATTCAAAGTGCTACAAATCTAATTAATTCATTTATTGGTGGTAAAATTAAATAAAACACCACAAAGGATCTTATCCAGCTACGAGAAGTTTTCTGGTCTGATTACTTCCTTTATGAGTGGTAACCTTCCTAGTAAACCCTAAACCTTTAATGAAACCATCACAAAGAAGTATAGAATACCACCCTAAGTGCTTCACGTCTGATTACTTCATTTATGGGTGGTAAACATTCAAGAAAAGACCACAAAGCATATTATCCTGCAAAGAGAAGTGTTTCTGATCAGAGTACTTCATTTATGGGTTGTAACCATTCAAGAAAACACCACAAAGCATCTTATCCTGCTACGAGAAGTGTTTCTAATTACTTCATTTATGGGTTGTAACCATTCAAGGAAACACCACAAAGCATCTTATCCTGCTACGAGAAGTGTTTCTAATCCGAGTACTTCATTTCTGGGTTGTAACCATTCAAGAAAACCCCACAAAGCATCTTATCCTACTAAGAGAAGTGTTTCTAATATGATTACTTCATTTATCAATGGTAACCTTGCAAGGCAACTCTATACCTTTAATGACCATCACGAAGAAGCATAGAATACCATTCTAAGTGCTGCATATCTGATTAATTCATTTAAGGGTGGGAAACATTCAAGAAAACACCACAATGCATCTTATCCCACAACGAGAAGTGTTTCGGATCAGGGTACTTCATTTATGGGTTGTAAACATTCAAGAGAACTCCTAACATGTTAGGAAACCACCACGAAGAAGCGTAGAATACCACTCTAAGCACTTCATGTCTGATTACTTTATTTATGGGTGGCAAACAATCAAGAAAACACCAAAAAAACATTTTATCCTGCAATGAGAAGTTTTTCTGATCCGAGTACTTCATTTATGGGTGGTAACCATTAAATAAAACACCACAAAGCATAATATCCTATCACGAGAAGTGTTTCTGGTCTGATTACTTCTTTTATCAGTGGTAACCTTCCTAGTAAACTCAAAACCTTTAATGAAACCACCACAAAGAAGTATAGAATACCACCCTAAGTGCTTCACGTCTGATTACTTCATTTATGGGTGGTAAACATTCAAGAAAACACCACCAAGCATATTATCCTGCTACGAGAAGTGTTTCTGATCAGAGTACTTCATTTATGGGTTTTAACCATTCAAGAAAACTCCACAAAGCATCTTATCCTGCTACGAGAAATGTTTCTAATTCGAGTACTTCATTTCTGGGTTGTAACCATTCAAGAAAACCCTACAAAGCATATTATTCTACTAAGAGAAGTGTTTCTAATCTAATTACTTCATTTATCAATGGTAACCTTGCAAGGCTACTCTATACCTTTCATGAAACCATCACGAAGAAGCATAGAATACCATTCTAAGTGCTAAATATCCGATTAATTCATTTATGGATGGTAAACATTCAAGAAAACACCACAAAACATGATATCCTGCTCCAAGAAGTGTTTCTCATCCGAGTACTTAATATCGGGGTTGTAACCATTCAAGAAAACACCTCAAAGCATTTTATCCTACTACGAGAAGTGGTTCTAATCTGATTACTTCATTTATCAATGGTAATCTTGCAAGGCAACTCTATACCTTTCATGAAACCATCATGAAGAAGCTTAGAATACCATTCAAAGTGCTACATATCTAATTAATTCATTTATTGGTGGTAAAATTAAATAAAACACCAGAAAGGATCTTATCCAGCTACGAGAAGTGTTTCTGATTGTATTACTTCATTTATGGGTGATAGCATTTCAAGAAAACTCCAAACCTTTAAGGAAACCAACACGAAGAACGGTATAATACCACTATAAGTGTTTCCTGTTTGATTACTTCATTTATGGGTGGTAAACATTCATGAAAACACCAAAAAATATCTTATCCTGCTAAAAGAAGTATTTCTCATCCGAGTACTTCAATTCTGGTTTTAACCATTCAAGAAAACACGACAAAGCATTTTATCCTACTACGAGAAGTGTTTCGAATTTGATTACTTCATTTATCAGTGGTAGCCTTGCAAGGCAACTCTATACCTTTCATGAAACCATAATGAAGAAGCATAGAATACCATTCAAAGTGCAACAAATCTAATTAATTCATTTATTGGTGGTAAAATTAAATAAAACACCACAAATGATCTTATCCAGCTACGAGAAGTGTTTCTGGTCTGATTACTTCCTTTATGAGTGGTAACCTTCCTAGTAAACCCTAAACCTTTAATGAAACCACCACAAAGAAGTATAGAATACCACCCTAAGTGCTTCACGTCTGATTACTTCATTTATGGGTGGTAAACATTCATGAAAACACCAAAAAATATCTTATCTTGCTAAAAGAAGTATTTCTCATCCGAGTACTTCATTTCTGGGTTGTAACCATTCAAGAAAACCCCACAAAGGATCTTATCATACTAAGAGAAGTGTTTCTAATCTGATTACTTCATTTATCAATGGTAACCTTGCAAGGCAACTTCATGAAACCATCACGAAGAAGCATAGAATACCATTCTAAGTGCTACATATCTGATTACTTCATTTATTGGTGGTAAACATTCAAGAAAACACAACAAAGCATCTTATTATGCTACGAGAAGTGTTTATGATCAGAGTACTTCATTTATGGATTGTAACCATTCAATAATACATCACAAAGCATCTTATACTAGCACGAGAAGTGTTTCTGGTCTGATTATATCATTTATGAGTGGTAACCTTCCAAGTAAACTCTAAATCTTTATTGAAACCACCACAAAGAAGCATAGAATACCACCTTAAGTGCTTCACGTCTGATTACTTCATTTATGGGTGGTAAATATTGATGAAAACACCACAAAGCTTATAATCCTGCTAAGAGAAGTGTTTCTGATCATAGTACTTCATTTATGGGTTGTAACCATTTAAGAAAACACCACAAAGCATCTTATCATGCTACGAGAAGTGTTTCTAATCCGAGTACTTCATTTCTGGGTTGTAACCATTCAAGAAAACCCACAAAGCATCTTATCCTACTAAGAGAAGTTTTTCTAATCTGATTATTTTATTTATGAGTGGTAACCTTGCAAGGCAACTCTATACCTTTAATGAAACCATCACGAAGAAGCATAAAATACCATTCTAAGTGCTACATATCTGATGACATTATTTATGTGTGGTAAACATTCAAGAAAACACCACAAAGCATCTTATCCCACAACGAGAAGTGTTTCTGATCAGAGTACTTCATTTATGGGGGGGAACTCCAAACATTTCAGGAAACCACCACGAAGAAGCGTAGAATACCACACTAAGCGCTTCATGTCTGATTACTTCTTTTATGGGTGGCAAACATTCAAGAAAACACAACAAAGCATCTTATTCTGCTACGAGAGGTGTTTATGATCAGAGTACTTCATTTATGGATTGTAACCATTCAAGAATACATCACAAAGCATCTTATCTTAGCACGAGAAGTGTTTCTGGTCTGATTACATCATTTTATGAGTGGTAACCTTACAAGTAAACTCTAAATCTTTAATGAAACCACCACAAAGAAGTATAGAATACCACTCTACGTGCTTCATGTCTGATTACTTCATTTATGGCTGTTAAACATTCAAGAAAACACCACAAAACATATTATCCTGCTACGATAATTGTTTCTAATCAGAGTACTTCATTTATGGGTTGTAACCATTCAAGGAAACACCACAAAGCATCTTATCCTGCTACGAGAAGTGTTTCTTATCCGAGTACTTCATTTCTGGGTTGTAACCATTCAAGAAAACCCCACAAAGCATCTTATCCTACTAAGAGAAGTGTTTCTAATATGATTACTTCATTTATCAATGGTAACCTTGCAAGGCAACTCTATACCTTTAATGACCATCACGAAGAAGCATAGAATACCATTCTAAGTGCTGCATATCTGATTAATTCATTTAAGGGTGGTAAACATTCAAGAAAACACCACAAAACATCTTATCCCACAACGAGAAGTGTTTCGGATCAGGGTACTTCATTTATGGGTTGTAAACATTCAAGAGAACTCCTAACATTTTAGGAAACCACCACGAAGAAGCGTAGAATACCACTCTAAGCACTTCATGTCTGATTACTTCATTTATGGGTGGCAAACAATCAAGAAAACACCAAAAAACATTTTATCCTGCAATGATAAGTTTTACTGATCCGAGTACTTCATTTATGGGTGGTAACCATTAAATAAAACACCACAAAGCATAATATCCTATCACGAGAAGTGTTTCTGGTCTGATTACTTCCTTTATCAGTGGTAACCTTCCTAGCAAACTCTAAACCTTTAATGAAACCACCACAAAGAAGTATAGAATACCACCCTAAGTGCTTCACGTCTGATTCCTTCATTTATGGGTGGTAAACATTCAAGAAAAGACCACAAAGCATATTATCCTGCTAAGAGAAGTGGTTCTGATCAGAGTACTTCATTTATGGGTTGTAACCATTCAAGAAAACACCACAAAGCATCTTATCCTGCTACGAGAAGTATTTCTAATTACTTCATTTTTGGGTTGTAACCATTCAAGAAAACCCCACAAAGGATCTTATCATACTAAGAGAAGTGTTTCTAATCTGATTACTTCATTTATCAATGGTAACCTTGCAAGGCAACTTATACCTTTCATGAAACCATCACGAAGAAGCATAGAATACCATTCTAAGTGCTACATATCTGATTACTTCATTTATTGGTGGTAAACATTCAAGAAAACACAACAAAGCATCTTATTATGCTACGAGAAGTGTTTATGATCAGAGTACTTCATTTATGGATTGTAACCATTCAAGAATACATCACAAAGCATCTTATACTAGCACGAGAAGTGTTTCTGGTCTGATTACATCATTTATGAGTGGTAACCTTCCAAGTAAACTCTAAATCTTTATTGAAACCACCACAAAGAAGCATAGAATACCACCTTAAGTGCTTCACGTCTGATTACTTCATTTATGGGTGGTAAATATTGATGAAAACACCACAAAGCTTATAATCCTGCTAAGAGAAGTGTTTCTGAAAATAGTACTTCATTTATGGGTTGTAACCATTTAAGAAAACACCACAAAGCATCTTATCATGCTACGAGAAGTGTTTCTAATCCGAGTACTTCATTTCTGGGTTGTAACCATTCAAGAAAACCCACAAAGCATCTTATCCTACTAAGAGAAGTTTTTCTAATCTGATTATTTTATTTATGAGTGGTAACCTTGCAAGGCAACTCCATACCTTTCATGAAACCATCACGAAGAAGCATAAAATACCATTCTAAGTGCTACATATCTGATGACATTATTTATGTGTGGTAAACATTCAAGAAGACACCACAAAGAATCTTATCCCACAACGAGAAGTGTTTCTGATCAGAGTACTTCATTTATGGGGGGAACTCCAAACTTTCAGGAAACCACCACGAAGAAGCGTAGAATACCACACTAAGCCTTCATGTCTGATTACTTCTTTTATGGGTGGCAAACATTCAAGAAAATACAACAAAGCATCTTATTCTGCTACGAGAGGTGTTTATGATCAGAGTACTTCATTTATGGATTGTAACCATTCAAGAATACATCACAAAGCATTTTATCCTAGCACGAGAAGTGTTTCTGGTGTGATTACATCATTTTATGAGTGGTAACCTTACAAGTAAACTCTAAATCTTTAATGAAACCACCACAAAGAAGTATAGAATACCACTCTAAGTGCTTCATGTCTGATTACTTCATTTATGGCTGTTAAACATTCAAGAAAACACCACAAAGCATATTATCCTGCTACGAGAAGTGTTTCTAATCAGAGTACTTCATTTATGTGTTGTAACCATTCAAGGAAACACCACAAAGCATCTTATCCTGCTACGAGAAGTGTTTCTAATCCGAGTACTTCATTTCTGGGTTGTAACCATTCAAGAAAACCCCACAAAGCATCTTATCCTACTAAGAGAAGTGTTTCTAATATGATTACTTCATTTATCAATGGTAACCTTGCAAGGCAACTCTATACCTTTAATGACCATCACGAAGAATCATAGAATACCATTCTAAGTGCTGCATATCTGATTAATTCATTTAAGGGTGGTAAACATTCAACAAAACACCACAAAGCATCTTATCCCACAACGAGAAGTGTTTCGGATCAGGGTACTTCATTTATGGATTGTAAACATTCAAGAGAACTCCAAACATTTTAGGAAACCACCACGAAGAAGCCTAGAATACCACTCTAAGCACTTCATGTCTGATTACTTCATTTATGGGTGGGAAACAATCAAGAAAACACCACAAAACATTTTATCGTGCTATGAGAAGTTTTTCTGATCCGAGTACTTCATTTATGGGTGGTAACCATTAAATAAAACACCACAAAGCATAATATCCTATCACGAGAAGTGTTTCTGGTCTGATTACTTCCGTTATCAGTGGTAAAATTAAATAAAACACCACAAAGGATCTTATCCAGCTACGAGAAGTGTTTCTGATCGTATTACTTCATTTATGGGTGATAGCATTTCAAGAAAACTCCAAACCTTTAAAGAAACCAACACGAAGAACAGTATAATACCACTATAAGTGTTTCCTGTTTGATTACTTCATTTATGGGTGGTAAACATTCATGAAAACACCAAAAAATATCTTATCCTGCTAAAAGAAGTATTTCTCATCCGAGTACTTCAATTCTGGTTTTAACCATTCAAGAAAACACGACAAAGCATTTTATCCTACTACGAGAAGTGTTTCGAATTTGATTACTTCATTTATCAGTGGTAGCCTTGCAAGGCAACTCTATACCTTTCATGAAACCATAATGAAGAAGCATAGAATACCATTCAAAGTGCTACAAATCTAATTAATTCATTTATTGGTGGTAAAATTAAATAAAACACCACAAAGGATCTTATCCAGCTACGAGAAGTTTTCTGGTCTGATTACTTCCTTTATGAGTGGTAACCTTCCTAGTAAACCCTAAACCTTTAATGAAACCATCACAAAGAAGTATAGAATACCACCCTAAGTGCTTCACGTCTGATTACTTCATTTATGGGTGGTAAACATTCAAGAAAAGACCACAAAGCATATTATCCTGCAAAGAGAAGTGTTTCTGATCAGAGTACTTCATTTATGGGTTGTAACCATTCAAGAAAACACCACAAAGCATCTTATCCTGCTACGAGAAGTGTTTCTAATTACTTCATTTATGGGTTGTAACCATTCAAGAAAACCCCACAAAGGATCTTATCCTACTAAGAGAAGTGTTTCTAATCTGATTACTTCATTTATCAATGGTAACCTTGCAAGGCAACTTCATGAAACCATCACGAAGAAGCATAGAATACCATTCTAAGTGCTACATATCTGATTACTTCATTTATTGGTGGTAAACATTCAAGAAAACACAACAAAGCATCTTATTATGCTACGAGAAGTGTTTATGATCAGAGTACTTCATTTATGGATTGTAACCATTCAATAATACATCACAAAGCATCTTATACTAGCACGAGAAGTGTTTCTGGTCTGATTATATCATTTATGAGTGGTAACCTTCCATGTAAACTCTAAATCTTTATTGAAACCACCACAAAGAAGCATAGAATACCACCTTAAGTGCTTCACGTCTGATTACTTCATTTATGGGTGGTAAATATTGATGAAAACACCACAAAGCTTATAATCCTGCTAAGAGAAGTGTTTCTGATCATAGTACTTCATTTATGGCTTGTAACCATTTAAGAAAACACCACAAAGCATCTTATCATGCTACGAGAAGTGTTTCTAATCCAAGTACTTCATTTCTGGGTTGTATCCATTCAAGAAAACACACAAAGCATCTTATCCTACTAAGAGAAGTTTTTCTAATCTGATTATTTTATTTATGAGTGGTAACTTTGCAAGGCAACTCTATACCTTTCATGAAACCATCACGAAGAAGCATAAAATACCATTCTAAGTGTTACATATCTGATGACTTTATTTATGTGTGGTAAACATTCAAGAAAACACCACAAAGCATCTTATCCCACAACGACAAGTGTTTCTGATCAGAGTACTTCATTTATAGGGGGGGAACTCTAAACATTTCAGGAAACCACCACGAAGAATCGTAGAATACCACACTAAGCGCTTCATGTCTGATTACTTCTTTTATGGGTGGTAAACATTCAAGAAAACACAACAAAGCATCTTATTATACTACGAGAAGTGTTTATGATCAGAGTACTTCATTTATGGATTGTAACCATTCAAGAATACATCACAAAGCATCTTATCCTAGCACGAGAAGTGTTTCTGGTCTGATTACATCATTTTATGAGTGGTAACCTTACGAGTAAATTCTAAATCTTTAATGAAGCCACCACAAAGAAGTATAGAATACCACTCTAAGTGCTTCATGTCTGATTACTTCATTTATGGCTGTTAAACATTCAAGAAAACACCACAAAGCATATTATCCAGCTACGAGAAGTGTTTCTAATCAGAGTACTTCATTTATGGGTTGTAACCATTCAAGGAAACACCACAAAGCATCTGATCCTGCTACGAGAAGTGTTTCTAATCCGAGTACTTCATTTCTGGGTTGTAACCATTCAAGAAAACCCCACAAAGCATCTTATCCTACTAAGAGAAGTGTTTCTAATATGATTACTTCATTTATCAATGGTAACCTTGCAAGGCAACTCTATACCTTTAATGACCATCACGAAGAAGCATAGAATACCATTCTAAGTGCTGCATATCTGATTAATTCATTTAAGGGTGGGAAACATTCAAGAAAACACCACAAAGCATCTTATCCCACAACGAGAAGTGTTTCGGATCAGGGTACTTCATTTATGGGTTGTAAACATTCAAGAGAACTCCTAACATGTTAGGAAACCACCACGAAGAAGCGTAGAATACCACTCTAAGCACTTCATGTCTGATTACTTTATTTATGGGTGGCAAACAATCAAGAAAACACCAAAAAAACATTTTATCCTGCAATGAGAAGTTTTTCTGATCCGAGTACTTCATTTATGGGTGGTAACCATTAAATAAAACACCACAAAGCATAATATCCTATCACGAGAAGTGTTTCTGGTCTGATTACTTCTTTTATCAGTGGTAACCTTCCTAGTAAACTCAAAACCTTTAATGAAACCACCACAAAGAAGTATAGAATACCACCCTAAGTGCTTCACGTCTGATTACTTCATTTATGGGTGGTAAACATTCAAGAAAACACCACCAAGCATATTATCCTGCTACGAGAAGTGTTTCTGATCAGAGTACTTCATTTATGGGTTTTAACCATTCAAGAAAACTCCACAAAGCATCTTATCCTGCTACGAGAAATGTTTCTAATTCGAGTACTTCATTTCTGGGTTGTAACCATTCAAGAAAACCCCACAAAGCATATTATTCTACTAAGAGAAGTGTTTCTAATCTAATTACTTCATTTATCAATGGTAACCTTGCAAGGCTACTCTATACCTTTCATGAAACCATCACGAAGAAGCATAGAATACCATTCTAAGTGCTAAATATCCGATTAATTCATTTATGGATGGTAAACATTCAAGAAAACACCACAAAGCATCTTATCCCACAACGAGAAGTGTTTCGGATCATAGTACTTCATTTATGGGTGGTAAACATTCAAGAGAACTCCAAACATTTCACAAAACCACCACGAAGAAGCGAAGATTACAACTCCAAGCACTTCACGTCTGATAACTGCATTTATGGGTGGAAAACATTCAAGAAAACACCACAAAACATCATATCCTGCTCCAAGAAGTGTTTCTCATCCGAGTACTTAATATCGGGGTTGTAACCATTCAAGAAAACACCTCAAAGCATTTTATCCTACTACGAGAAGTGGTTCTAATCTGATTACTTCATTTATCAATGGTAATCTTGCAAGGCAACTCTATACCTTTCATGAAACCATCATGAAGAAGCTTAGAATACCATTCAAAGTGCTACATATCTAATTAATTCATTTATTGGTGGTAAAATTAAATAAAACACCACAAAGGATCTTATCCAGCTACGAGAAGTGTTTCTGATCGTATTACTTCATTTATGGGTGATAGCATTTCAAGAAAACTCCAAACCTTTAAAGAAACCAACACGAAGAACAGTATAATACCACTATAAGTGTTTCCTGTTTGATTACTTCATTTATGGGTGGTAAACATTCATGAAAACACCAAAAAATATCTTATCCTGCTAAAAGAAGTATTTCTCATCCGAGTACTTCAATTCTGGTTTTAACCATTCAAGAAAACACGACAAAGCATTTTATCCTACTACGAGAAGTGTTTCGAATTTGATTACTTCATTTATCAGTGGTAGCCTTGCAAGGCAACTCTATACCTTTCATGAAACCATAATGAAGAAGCATAAAATACCATTCAAAGTGCTACAAATCTAATTAATTCATTTATTGGTGGTAAAATTAAATAAAACACCACAAAGGATCTTATCCAGCTACGCGAAGTGTTTCTGGTCTGATTACTTCCTTTATGAGTGGTAACCTTCCTAGTAAACCCTAAACCTTTAATGAAACCACCACAAAGAAGTATAGAATACCACCCTAAGTGCTTCACGTCTGATTACTTCATTTATGGGTGGTAAACATTCAAGAAAAGACCACAAAGCATATTATCCTGCAAAGAGAAGTGTTTCTGATTAGAGTACTTCATTTATGGGTTGTAACCATTCAAGAAAACACCACAAAGCATCTTATCATGCTACGAGAAGTGTTTCTAATCCAAGTACTTCATTTCTGGGTTGTATCCATTCAAGAAAACACACAAAGCATCTTATCCTACTAAGAGAAGTTTTTCTAATCTGATTATTTTATTTATGAGTGGTAACTTTGCAAGGCAACTCTATACCTTTCATGAAACCATCACGAAGAAGCATAAAATACCATTCTAAGTGTTACATATCTGATGACTTTATTTATGTGTGGTAAACATTCAAGAAAACACCACAAAGCATCTTATCCCACAACGACAAGTGTTTCTGATCAGAGTACTTCATTTATAGGGGGGGAACTCTAAACATTTCAGGAAACCACCACGAAGAATCGTAGAATACCACACTAAGCGCTTCATGTCTGATTACTTCTTTTATGGGTGGTAAACATTCAAGAAAACACAACAAAGCATCTTATTATGCTACGAGAAGTGTTTATGATCAGAGTACTTCATTTATGGATTGTAACCATTCAAGAATACATCACAAAGCATCTTATCCTAGCACGAGAAGTGTTTCTGGTCTGATTACATCATTTTATGAGTGGTAACCTTACGAGTAAATTCTAAATCTTTAATGAAGCCACCACAAAGAAGTATAGAATACCACTCTAAGTGCTTCATGTCTGATTACTTCATTTATGGCTGTTAAACATTCAAGAAAACACCACAAAGCATATTATCCAGCTACGAGAAGTGTTTCTAATCAGAGTACTTCATTTATGGGTTGTAACCATTCAAGGAAACACCACAAAGCATCTGATCCTGCTACGAGAAGTGTTTCTAATCCGAGTACTTCATTTCTGGGTTGTAACCATTCAAGAAAACCCCACAAAGCATCTTATCCTACTAAGAGAAGTGTTTCTAATATGATTACTTCATTTATCAATGGTAACCTTGCAAGGCAACTCTATACCTTTAATGACCATCACGAAGAAGCATAGAATACCATTCTAAGTGCTGCATATCTGATTAATTCATTTAAGGGTGGGAAACATTCAAGAAAACACCACAAAGCATCTTATCCCACAACGAGAAGTGTTTCGGATCAGGGTACTTCATTTATGGGTTGTAAACATTCAAGAGAACTCTTAACATGTTAGGAAACCACCACGAAGAAGCGTAGAATACCACTCTAAGCACTTCATGTCTGATTACTTTATTTATGGGTGGCAAACAATCAAGAAAACACCAAAAAAACATTTTATCCTGCAATGAGAAGTTTTTCTGATCCGAGTACTTCATTTATGGGTGGTAACCATTAAATAAAACACCACAAAGCATAATATCCTATCACGAGAAGTGTTTCTGGTCTGATTACTTCTTTTATCAGTGGTAACCTTCCTAGTAAACTCAAAACCTTTAATGAAACCACCACAAAGAAGTATAGAATACCACCCTAAGTGCTTCACGTCTGATTACTTCATTTATGGGTGGTAAACATTCAAGAAAACACCACCAAGCATATTATCCTGCTACGAGAAATGTTTCTGATCAGAGTACTTCATTTATGGGTTTTAACCATTCATGAAAACTCCACAAAGCATCTTATCCTGCTATGAGAAATGTTTCTAATTCGAGTACTTCATTTCTGGGTTGTAACCATTCAAGAAAACCCCACAAAGCATATTATTCTACTAAGAGAAGTGTTTCTAATCTAATTACTTCATTTATCGATGGTAACCTTGCAAGGCTACTCTATACCTTTCATGAAACCATCACGAAGAAGCATAGAATACCATTCTAAGTGCTAAATATCCGATTAATTCATTTATGGATGGTAAACATTCAAGAAAACACCACAAAACATCTTATCCCACAACGAGAAGTGTTTCGGATCATAGTACTTCATTTATGGGTGGTAAACATTCAAGAGAACTCCAAACATTTCACAAAACCACCACGAAGAAGCGAAGATTACAACTCCAAGCACTTCACGTCTGATTACTGCATTTATGGGTGGAAAACATTCAAGAAAACACCACAAAACATCATATCCTGCTCCAAGAAGTGTTTCTCATCCGAGTACTTAATATCGGGGTTGTAACCATTCAAGAAAACACCTCAAAGCATTTTATCCTACTACGAGAAGTGGTTCTAATCTGATTACTTCATTTATCAATGGTAATCTTGCAAGGCAACTCTATACCTTTCATGAAACCATCATGAAGAAGCTTAGAATACCATTCAAAGTGCTACATATCTAATTAATTCATTTATTGGTGGTAAAATTAAATAAAACACCACAAAGGATCTTATCCAGCTACGAGAAGTGTTTCTGATTGTATTACTTCATTTATGGGTGATAGCATTTCAAGAAAACTCCAAACCTTTAAGGAAACCAACACGAAGAACGGTATAATACCACTATAAGTGTTTCCTGTTTGATTACTTCATTTTTGGGTGGTAAACATTCATGAAAACACCAAAAAATATCTTATCCTGCTAAAAGAAGTATTTCTCATCCGAGTACTTCAATTCTGGTTTTAACCATTCAAGAAAACACGACAAAGCATTTTATCCTACTACGAGAAGTGTTTCGAATTTGATTACTTCATTTATCAGTGGTAGCCTTGCAAGGCAACTCTATACCTTTCATGAAACCATAATGAAGAAGCATAAAATACCATTCAAAGTGCTACAAATCTAATTAATTCATTTATTGGTGGTAAAATTAAATAAAACACCACAAAGGATCTTATCCAGCTACGCGAAGTGTTTCTGGTCTAATTACTTCCTTTATGAGTGGTAACCTTCCTAGTAAACCCTAAACCTTTAATGAAACCACCACAAAGAAGTATAGAATACCACCCTAAGTGCTTCACGTCTGATTACTTCATTTATGGGTGGTAAACATTCAAGAAAAGACCACAAAGCATATTATCCTGCAAAGAGAAGTGTTTCTGATTAGAGTACTTCATTTATGGGTTGTAACCATTCAAGAAAACACCACAAAGCATCTTATCATGCTACGAGAAGTGTTTCTAATCCAAGTACTTCATTTCTGGGTTGTATCCATTCAAGAAAACACACAAAGCATCTTATCCTACTAAGAGAAGTTTTTCTAATCTGATTATTTTATTTATGAGTGGTAACTTTGCAAGGCAACTCTATACCTTTCATGAAACCATCACGAAGAAGCATAAAATATCATTCTAAGTGTTACATATCTGATGACTTTATTTATGTGTGGTAAACATTCAAGAAAACACCACAAAGCATCTTATCCCACAACGACAAGTGTTTCTGATCAGAGTACTTCATTTATAGGGGGGGAACTCTAAACATTTCAGGAAACCACCACGAAGAATCGTAGAATACCACACTAAGCGCTTCATGTCTGATTACTTCTTTTATGGGTGGTAAACATTCAAGAAAACACAACAAAGCATCTTATTATGCTACGAGAAGTGTTTATGATCAGAGTACTTCATTTATGGATTGTAACCATTCAAGAATACATCACAAAGCATCTTATCCTAGCACGAGAAGTGTTTCTGGTCTGATTACATCATTTTATGAGTGGTAACCTTACGAGTAAATTCTAAATCTTTAATGAAGCCACCACAAAGAAGTATAGAATACCACTCTAAGTGCTTCATGTCTGATTACTTCATTTATGGCTGTTAAACATTCAAGAAAACACCACAAAGCATATTATCCAGCTACGAGAAGTGTTTCTAATCAGAGTACTTCATTTATGGGTTGTAACCATTCAAGGAAACACCACAAAGCATCTGATCCTGCTACGAGAAGTGTTTCTAATCCGAGTACTTCATTTCTGGGTTGTAACCATTCAAGAAAACCCCACAAAGCATCTTATCCTACTAAGAGAAGTGTTTCTAATATGATTACTTCATTTATCAATGGTAACCTTGCAAGGCAACTCTATACCTTTAATGACCATCACGAAGAAGCATAGAATACCATTCTAAGTGCTGCATATCTGATTAATTCATTTAAGGGTGGGAAACATTCAAGAAAACACCACAAAGCATCTTATCCCACAACGAGAAGTGTTTCGGATCAGGGTACTTCATTTATGGGTTGTAAACATTCAAGAGAACTCCTAACATGTTAGGAAACCACCACGAAGAAGCGTAGAATACCACTCTAAGCACTTCATGTCTGATTACTTTATTTATGGGTGGCAAACAATCAAGAAAACACCAAAAAAACATTTTATCCTGCAATGAGAAGTTTTTCTGATCCGAGTACTTCATTTATGGGTGGTAACCATTAAATAAAACACCACAAAGCATAATATCCTATCACGAGAAGTGTTTCTGGTCTGATTACTTCTTTTATCAGTGGTAACCTTCCTAGTAAACTCAAAACCTTTAATGAAACCACCACAAAGAAGTATAGAATACCACCCTAAGTGCTTCACGTCTGATTACTTCATTTATGGGTGGTAAACATTCAAGAAAACACCACCAAGCATATTATCCTGCTACGAGAAGTGTTTCTGATCAGAGTACTTCATTTATGGGTTTTAACCATTCAAGAAAACTCCACAAAGCATCTTATCCTGCTACGAGAAATGTTTCTAATTCGAGTACTTCATTTCTGGGTTGTAACCATTCAAGAAAACCCCACAAAGCATATTATTCTACTAAGAGAAGTGTTTCTAATCTAATTACTTCATTTATCAATGGTAACCTTGCAAGGCTACTCTATACCTTTCATGAAACCATCACGAAGAAGCATAGAATACCATTCTAAGTGCTAAATATCCGATTAATTCATTTATGGATGGTAAACATTCAAGAAAACACCACAAAGCATCTTATCCCACAACGAGAAGTGTTTCGGATCATAGTACTTCATTTATGGGTGGTAAACATTCAAGAGAACTCCAAACATTTCACAAAACCACCACGAAGAAGCGAAGATTACAACTCCAAGCACTTCACGTCTGATTACTTCATTTATGGGTGGAAAACATTCAAGAAAACACCACAAAACATCATATCCTGCTCCAAGAAGTGTTTCTCATCCGAGTACTTAATATCGGGGTTGTAACCATTCAAGAAAACACCTCAAAGCATTTTATCCTACTACGAGAAGTGGTTCTAATCTGATTACTTCATTTATCAATGGTAATCTTGCAAGGCAACTCTATACCTTTCATGAAACCATCATGAAGAAGCTTAGAATACCATTCAAAGTGCTACATATCTAATTAATTCATTTATTGGTGGTAAAATTAAATAAAACACCACAAAGGATCTTATCCAGCTACGAGAAGTGTTTCTGATTGTATTACTTCATTTATGGGTGATAGTATTTCAAGAAAACTCCAAACCTTTAAGGAAACCAACACGAAGAACGGTATAATACCACTATAAGTGTTTCCTGTTTGATTACTTCATTTATGGGTGGTAAACATTCATGAAAACACCAAAAAATATCTTATCCTGCTAAAAGAAGTATTTCTCATCCGAGTACTTCAATTCTGGTTTTAACCATTCAAGAAAACACGACAAAGCATTTTATCCTACTACGAGAAGTGTTTCGAATTTGATTACTTCATTTATCAGTGGTAGCCTTGCAAGGCAACTCTATACCTTTCATGAAACCATAATGAAGAAGCATAGAATACCATTCAAAGTGCTACAAATCTAATTAATTCATTTATTGGTGGTAAAATTAAATAAAACACCACAAAGGATCTTATCCAGCTACGAGAAGTGTTTCTGGTCTGATTACTTCCTTTATGAGTGGTAACCTTCCTAGTAAACCCTAAACCTTTAATGAAACCACCACAAAGTAGTATAGAATACCACCCTAAGTGCTTCACGTCTGATTCCTTCATTTATGGGTGGTAAACATTCAAGAAAAGACCACAAAGCATATTATCCTGCTAAGAGAAGTGGTTCTGATCAGAGTACTTCATTTATGGGTTGTAACCATTCAAGAAAACACCACAAAGCATCTTATCCTGCTACGAGAAGTATTTCTAATTACTTCATTTTTGGGTTGTAACCATTCAAGAAAACCCCACAAAGGATCTTATCATACTAAGAGAAGTGTTTCTAATCTGATTACTTCATTTATCAATGGTAACCTTGCAAGGCAACTTATGCCTTTCATGAAACCATCACGAAGAAGCATAGAATACCATTCTAAGTGCTACATATCTGATTACTTCATTTATTGGTGGTAAACATTCAAGAAAACACAACAAAGCATCTTATTATGCTACGAGAAGTGTTTATGATCAGTACTTCATTTATGGATTGTAACCATTCAAGAATACATCACAAAGCATCTTATACTAGCACGAGAAGTGTTTCTGGTCTGATTACATCATTTATGAGTGGTAACCTTCCAAGTAAACTCTAAATCTTTATTGAAACCACCACAAAGAAGCATAGAATACCACCTTAAGTGCTTCACGTCTGATTACTTCATTTATGGGTGGTAAATATTGATGAAAACACCACAAAGCTTATAATCCTGCTAAGAGAAGTGTTTCTGATCATAGTACTTCATTTATGGGTTGTAACCATTTAAGAAAACACCACAAAGCATCTTATCATGCTACGAGAAGTGTTTCTAATCCGAGTACTTCATTTCTGGGTTGTAACCATTCAAGAAAACCCACAAAGCATCTTATCCTACTAAGAGAAGTTTTTCTAATCTGATTATTTTATTTATGAGTGGTAACCTTGCAAGGCAACTCTATACCTTTAATGAAACCATCACGAAGAAGCATAAAATACCATTCTAAGTGCTACATATCTGATGACATTATTTATGTGTGGTAAACATTCAAGAAAACACCACAAAGCATCTTATCCCACAACGAGAAGTGTTTCTGATCAGAGTACTTCATTTATGGGGGGGAACTCCAAACATTTCAGGAAACCACCACGAAGAAGCGTAGAATACCACACTAAGCGCTTCATGTCTGATTACTTCTTTTATGGGTGGCAAACATTCAAGAAAACACAACAAAGCATCTTATTCTGCTACGAGAGGTGTTTATGATCAGAGTACTTCATTTATGGATTGTAACCATTCAAGAATACATCACAAAGCATCTTATCTTAGCACGAGAAGTGTTTCTGGTCTGATTACATCATTTTATGAGTGGTAACCTTACGAGTAAACTCTAAATCTTTAATGAAACCACCACAAAGAAGTATAGAATACCACTCTACGTGCTTCATGTCTGATTACTTCATTTATGGCTGTTAAACATTCAAGAAAACACCACAAAACATATTATCCTGCTACGAGAATTGTTTCTAATCAGAGTACTTCATTTATGGGTTGTAACCATTCAAGGAAACACCACAAAGCATCTTATCCTGCTACGAGAAGTGTTTCTTATCCGAGTACTTCATTTCTGGGTTGTAACCATTCAAGAAAACCCCACAAAGCATCTTATCCTACTAAGAGAAGTGTTTCTAATATGATTACTTCATTTATCAATGGTAACCTTGCAAGGCAACTCTATACCTTTAATGACCATCACGAAGAAGCATAGAATACCATTCTAAGTGCTGCATATCTGATTAATTCATTTAAGGGTGGTAAACATTCAAGAAAACACCACAAAACATCTTATCCCACAACGAGAAGTGTTTCGGATCAGGGTACTTCATTTATGGGTTGTAAACATTCAAGAGAACTCCTAACATTTTAGGAAACCACCACGAAGAAGCGTAGAATACCACTCTAAGCACTTCATGTCTGATTACTTCATTTATGGGTGGCAAACAATCAAGAAAACACCAAAAAACATTTTATCCTGCAATGAGAAGTTTTTCTTATCCGAGTACTTCATTTATGGGTGGTAACCATTAAATAAAACACCACAAAGCATAATATCCTATCACGAGAAGTGTTTCTGGTCTGATTACTTCCTTTATCAGTGGTAACCTTCCTAGCAAACTCTAAACCTTTAATGAAACCACCACAAAGAAGTATAGAATACCACCCTAAGTGCTTCACGTCTGATTCCTTCATTTATGGGTGGTAAACATTCAAGAAAAGACCACAAAGCATATTATCCTGCTAAGAGAAGTGGTTCTGATCAGAGTACTTCATTTATGGGTTGTAACCATTCAAGAAAACACCACAAAGCATCTTATCCTGCTACGAGAAGTATTTCTAATTACTTCATTTTTGGGTTGTAACCATTCAAGAAAACCCCACAAAGGATCTTATCATACTAAGAGAAGTGTTTCTAATCTGATTACTTCATTTATCAATGGTAACCTTGCAAGGCAACTTATACCTTTCATGAAACCATCACGAAGAAGCATAGAATACCATTCTAAGTCCTATATATCTGATTACTTCATTTATTGGTGGTAAACATTCAAGAAAACACAACAAAGCATCTTATTATGCTACGAGAAGTGTTTATGATCAGAGTACTTCATTTATGGATTGTAATCATTCAAGAATACATCACAAAGCATCTTATACTAGCACGAGAAGTGTTTCTGGTCTGATTACATCATTTATGAGTGGTAACCTTCCAAGTAAACTCTAAATCTTTATTGAAACCACCACAAAGAAGCATAGAATACCACCTTATGTGCTTCACGTCTGATTACTTCATTTATGGGTGGTAAATATTGATAAAAACACCACAAAGCTTATAATCCTGCTAAGAGAAGTGTTTCTGAAAATAGTACTTCATTTATGGGTTGTAACCATTTAAGAAAACACCACAAAGCATCTTATCATGGTACGAGAAGTGTTTCTAATCCGAGTACTTCATTTCTGGGTTGTAACCATTCAAGAAAACCCACAAAGCATCTTATCCTACTAAGAGAAGTTTTTCTAATCTGATTATTTTATTTATGAGTGGTAACCTTGCAAGGCAATTCTATACCTTTCATGAAACCATCACGAAGAAGCATAAAATACCATTCTAAGTGCTACATATCTGATGACATTATTTATGTGTGGTAAACATTCAAGAAAACACCACAAAGCATCTTATCCCACAACGAGAAGTGTTTCTGATCAGAGTACTTCATTTATGGGGGGGAACTCCAAACATTTCAGGAAACCACCACGAAGAGTAGAATACCACACTAAGCGCTTCATGTCTGATTACTTCCTTTATGGGTGGCAAACATTCAAGAAAACACAACAAAGCATCTTATTCTGCTACAAGAGGTGTATATGATCAGAGTACTTCATTTATGGATTGTAACCATTCAAGAATACATCACAAAGCATCTTATCCTAGCACGAGAAGTGTTTCTGGTCTGATTACATCATTTTATGAGTGGTAACCTTACGAGTAAATTCTAAATCTTTAATGAAACCACCACAAAGAAGTATAGAATACCACTCTAAGTGCTTCATGTCTGATTACTTCATTTATGGCTGTTAAACATTCAAGAAAACACCACAAAGCATATTATCCAGCTATGAGAAGTGTTTCTAAT
Source organism: Eleocharis quinqueflora (assembly GCA_964058865.1). NCBI lineage: Eukaryota > Viridiplantae > Streptophyta > Magnoliopsida > Poales > Cyperaceae > Eleocharis > Eleocharis quinqueflora. The sequence continues at coordinate 109,745 of CAXKVX010000609.1, forward strand.
CAGAGTACTTCATTTATGGGTTGTAACCATTCAAGGAAACACCACAAAGCATCTTATCCTGCTACGAGAAGTGTTTCTAATCCGAGTACTTCATTTCTGGGTTGTAACCATTCAAGAAAACCCCACAAAGCATCTTATCCTACTAAGAGAAGTGTTTCTAATATGATTACTTCATTTATCAATGGTAACCTTGCAAGGCAACTCTATACCTTTAATGACCATCACGAAGAAGCATAGAATACCATTCTAAGTGCTGCATATCTGATTAATTCATTTAAGGGTGGGAAACATTCAAGAAAACACCACAAAGCATCTTATCCCACAACGAGAAGTGTTTCGGATCAGGGTACTTCATTTATGGGTTGTAAACATTCAAGAGAACTCCTAACATGTTAGGAAACCACCACGAAGAAGCGTAGAATACCACTCTAAGCACTTCATGTCTGATTACTTTATTTATGGGTGGCAAACAATCAAGAAAACACCAAAAAAACATTTTATCCTGCAATGAGAAGTTTTTCTGATCCGAGTACTTCATTTATGGGTGGTAACCATTAAATAAAACACCACAAAGCATAATATCCTATCACGAGAAGTGTTTCTGGTCTGATTACTTCTTTTATCAGTGGTAACCTTCCTAGTAAACTCAAAACCTTTAATGAAACCACCACAAAGAAGTATAGAATACCACCCTAAGTGCTTCACGTCTGATTACTTCATTTATGGGTGGTAAACATTCAAGAAAACACCACCAAGCATATTATCCTGCTACGAGAAGTGTTTCTGATCAGAGTACTTCATTTATGGGTTTTAACCATTCAAGAAAACTCCACAAAGCATCTTATCCTGCTACGAGAAATGTTTCTAATTCGAGTACTTCATTTCTGGGTTGTAACCATTCAAGAAAACCCCACAAAGCATATTATTCTACTAAGAGAAGTGTTTCTAATCTAATTTCTTCATTTATCAATGGTAACCTTGCAAGGCTACTCTATACCTTTCATGAAACCATCACGAAGAAGCATAGAATACCATTCTAAGTGCTAAATATCCGATTAATTCATTTATGTATGGTAAACATTCAGAAAACACCACAAAGCATCTTATCCCACAACGAGAAGTGTTTCGGATCATAGTACTTCATTTATGGGTGGTAAACATTCAAGAGAACTCCAAACATTTCACAAAACCACCACGAAGAAGCGAAGATTAAAACTCCAAGCACTTCACGTCTGATTACTTCATTTATGGGTGGAAAACATTCAAGAAAACACCACAAAACATCATATCCTGCTCCAAGAAGTGTTTCTCATCCGAGTACTTAATATCGGGGTTGTAACCATTCAAGAAAACACCTCAAAGCATTTTATCCTACTACGAGAAGTGGTTCTAATCTGATTACTTCATTTATCAATGGTAATCTTGCAAGGCAACTCTATACCTTTCATGAAACCATCATGAAGAAGCTTAGAATACCATTCAAAGTGCTACATATCTAATTAATTCATTTATTGGTGGTAAAATTAAATAAAACACCACAAAGGATCTTATCCAGCTACGAGAAGTGTTTCTGATTGTATTACTTCATTTATGGGTGATAGCATTTCAAGAAAACTCCAAACCTTTAAGGAAACCAACACGAAGAACGGTATAATACCACTATAAGTGTTTCCTGTTTGATTACTTCATTTATGGGTGGTAAACATTCATGAAAACACCAAAAAATATCTTATCCTGCTAAAAGAAGTATTTCTCATCCGAGTACTTCAATTCTGGTTTTAACCATTCAAGAAAACACGACAAAGCATTTTATCCTACTACGAGAAGTGTTTCGAATTTGATTACTTCATTTATCAGTGGTAGCCTTGCAAGGCAACTCTATACCTTTCATGAAACCATCATGAAGAAGAATAGAATAACATTCAAAGTGCTACAAATCTAATTAATTCATTTATTGGTGGTAAAATTAAATAAAACACCACAAAGGATCTTATCCAGCTACGAGAAGTGTTTCTGGTCTGATTACTTCCTTTATGAGTGGTAACATTCCTAGTAAACCCTAAACCTTTAATGAAACCACCACAAAGAAGTATAGAATACCACCCTAAGTGCTTCACGTCTGATTACTTCATTTATGGGTGGTAAACATTCAAGAAAAGACCACAAAGCATATTATCCTGCTAAGAGAAGTGTTTCTGATCAGAGTACTTCATTTATGGGTTGTAACCATTCAAGAAAACACCACAAAGCATTTTATCCAGCTACAAGAAGTGTTTCTAATTACTTCATTTCTGGGTTGTAACCATTCAAGAAAACCCACAAAGGATCTTATCCTACTAAGAGAAGTGTTTCTAATCTGATTACTTCATTTATCAATGGTAACCTTGCAAGGCAACTTATACCTTTCATGAAACCATCACGAAGAAGCATAGAATACCATTCTAAGTGCTACATATCTGATTACTTCATTTATTGGTGGTAAACATTCAAGAAAACACAACAAAGCATCTTATTATGCTACGAGAAGTGTTTATGATCAGAGTAATTCATTTATGGATTGTAACCATTCAAGAATACATCACAAAGCATCTTATACTAATACGAGAAGTGTTTCTGGTCTGATTACATCATTTATGAGTGGTAACCTTCCAAGTAAACTCTAAATCTTTATTGAAACCACCACAAAGAAGCATAAAATACCACCTTAAGTGCTTCACGTCTGATTACTTCATTTATGGGTGGTAAATATTGATGAAAACACCACAAAGCTTATAATCCTGCTAAGAGAAGTGTTTCTGAAAATAGTACTTCATTTATGGGTTGTAACCATTTAAGAAAACACCACAAAGCATCTTATCATGCTACGAGAAGTGTTTCTAATCCGAGTACTTCATTTCTGGGTTGTAACCATTCAAGAAAACCCACAAAGCATCTTATCCTACTAAGAGAAGTTTTTCTAATCTGATTATTTTATTTATGAGTGGTAACCTTGCAAGGCAACTCTATACCTTTCATGAAACCATCACGAAGAAGCATAAAATACCATTCTAAGTGTTACATATCTGATGACATTATTTATGTGTGGTAAACATTCAAGAAAACACCACAAAGCATCTTATCCCACAACGAGAAGTGTTTTTGATCAGAGTACTTCATTTATGGGGGGGAACTTAAACATTTCAGGAAACCACCACGAAGAAGCGTAGAATACCACACTAAGCGCTTCATGTCTGATTACTTCTTTTATGGGTGGCAAACATTCAAGAAAACACAACAAAGCATCTTATTCTGCTACGAGAGGTGTTTATGATCAGAGTACTTCATTTATGGATTGTAACCATTCAAGAATACATCACAAAGCATCTTATCCTAGCACGGGAAGTGTTTCTGGTCTGATTACATCATTTTATGAGTGGTAACCTTACAAGTAAACTCTAAATCTTTAATGAAACCACCACAAAGAAGTATAGAATACCACTCTAAGTGCTTCATGTCTGATTACTTCATTTATGGCTGTTAAACATTCAAGAAAACACCACAAAGCATATTATCCTGCTACGAGAAGTGTTTCTAATCAGAGTACTTCATTTATGGGTTGTAACAATTCAAGGAAACACCACAAAGCATCTTTTCCTGCTACGAGAAGTGTTTCTAATCCGAGTACTTCATTTCTGGGTTGTAACCATTCAAGAAAACCCCACAAAGCATATTATCCTACTAAGAGAAGTGTTTCTAATATGATTACTTCATTTATCAATGGTAACCTTGCAAGGCAACTCTATACCTTTAATGACCATCACGAAGAAGCATAGAATACCATTCTAAGTTCTGCATATCTGATTAATTCATTTAAGGGTGGTAAACATTCAAGAAAACACCACAAAGCATCTTATCCCACAACGAGAAGTGTTTCGGATCAGGGTACTTCATTTATGGGTTGTAAACATTCAAGAGAACTCCTAACATGTTAGGAAACCACCACGAAGAAGCGTAGAATACCACTCTAAGCACTTCATGTCTGATTACTTCATTTATGGGTGGCAAACAATCAAGAAAACACCAAAAAAACATTTTATCCTGCAATGAGAAGTTTTTCTGATCCGAGTACTTCATTTATGGGTGGTAACCATGAAATAAAACACCACAAAGCATAATATCCTATCACGAGAAGTGTTTCTGGTCTGATTACTTCTTTTATCAGTGGTAACCTTCCTAGTAAACTCAAAACCTTTAATGAAACCACCACAAAGAAGTATAGAATACCACCCTAAGTGCTTCACGTCTGATTACTTCATTTATGGGTGGTAAACATTCAAGAAAACACCACCAAGCATATTATCCTGCTACGAGAAGTGTTTCTGATCAGAGTACTTCATTTATGGGTTTTAACCAATCAAGAAAACTCCACAAAGCATCTTATCCTGCTACGAGAAATGTTTCTAATTCGAGTACTTCATTTCTGGGTTGTAACCATTCAAGAAAACCCACAAAGCATATTATTCTACTAAGAGAAGTGTTTCTAATCTAATTACTTCATTTATCAATGGTAACCTTGCAAGGCTACTCTATACCTTTCATGAAACCATCACGAAGAAGCATAGAATACCATTCTAAGTGCTAAATATCCGATTAATTCATTTATGGATGGTAAACATTCAAGAAAACACCACAAAGCATCTTATCCCACAACGAGAAGTGTTTCGGATCATAGTACTTCATTTATGGGTGGTAAACATTCAAGAGAACTCCAAACATTTCACAAAACCACCACGTAGAACCGAAGATTACAACTCCAAGCACTTCACGTCTGATTACTTCATTTATGGGTAGAAAACATTCTAGAAAACACCAAAAAACATCATATCCTGCTCCAAGAAGTGTTTCTCATCTGAGTACTTAATTTCGGGGTTGTAACCATTCAAGAAAACACCTCAAAACATTTTATCCTACTACGAGAAGTGGTTCTAATCTGATTACTTCATTTATCAATGGTAATCTTGCAAGGCAACTCTATACCTTTCATGAAACCATCATGAAGAAGCATAGAATACCATTCAAAGTGCAACATATCTAATTAATTCATTTATTGGTGGTAAAATTAAATAAAACACCACAAAGGATCTTATCCAGCTACGAGAAGTGTTTCTGATTGTATTACTTCATTTATGGGTGATAGCATTTCAAGAAAACTCCAAACCTTTAAGGAAACCAACACGAAGAACAGTATAATACCACTACAAGTGTTTCCTGTTTGATTACTTCATTTATGGGTGGTAAACATTCAGGAAAACAACAAAAAATATCTTATCCTGCTAAAAGAAGTATTTCTCATCCGAGTACTTCAATTCTGGTTTTAACCATTCAAGAAAACACGACAAAGCATTTTATCCTACTACGAGAAGTGTTTCGAATTTGATTACTTCATTTATCAGTGGTAGCCTTGCAAGGCAACTCTATACCTTTCATGAAACCATCATGAAGAAGAATAGAATAACATTCAAAGTGCTACAAATCTAATTAATTCATTTATTGGTGGTAAAATTAAATAAAACACCACAAAGGATCTTATCCAGCTACGAGAAGTGTTTCTGGTCTGATTACTTCCTTTATGAGTGGTAACCTTCCTAGTAAACCCTAAACCTTTAATGAAACCACCACAAAGAAGTATAGAATACCACCCTAAGTGCTTCACGTCTGATTACTTCATTTATGGGTGGTAAACATTCAAGAAAAGACCACAAAGCATATTATCCTGCTAAGAGAAGTGTTTCTGATCAGAGTACTTCATTTATGGGTTGTAACCATTCAAGAAAACACCACAAAGCATTTTATCCAGCTACAAGAAGTGTTTCTAATTACTTCATTTCTGGGTTGTAACCATTCAAGAAAACCCACAAAGGATCTTATCCTACTAAGAGAAGTGTTTCTAATCTGATTACTTCATTTATCAATGGTAACCTTGCAAGGCAACTTATACCTTTCATGAAACCATCACGAAGAAGCATAGAATACCATTCTAAGTGCTACATATCTGATTACTTCATTTATTGGTGGTAAACATTCAAGAAAACACAACAAAGCATCTTATTATGCTACGAGAAGTGTTTATGATCAGAGTAATTCATTTATGGATTGTAACCATTCAAGAATACATCACAAAGCATCTTATACTAATACGAGAAGTGTTTCTGGTCTGATTACATCATTTATGAGTGGTAACCTTCCAAGTAAACTCTAAATCTTTATTGAAACCACCACAAAGAAGCATAAAATACCACCTTAAGTGCTTCACGTCTGATTACTTCATTTATGGGTGGTAAATATTGATGAAAACACCACAAAGCTTATAATCCTGCTAAGAGAAGTGTTTCTGAAAATAGTACTTCATTTATGGGTTGTAACCATTTAAGAAAACACCACAAAGCATCTTATCATGCTACGAGAAGTGTTTCTAATCCGAGTACTTCATTTCTGAGTTGTAACCATTCAAGAAAACCCACAAAGCATCTTATCCTACTAAGAGAAGTTTTTCTAATCTGATTATTTTATTTATGAGTGGTAACCTTGCAAGGCAACTCTATACCTTTCATGAAACCATCACGAAGAAGCATAAAATACCATTCTAAGTGTTACATATCTGATGACATTATTTATGTGTGGTAAACATTCAAGAAAACACCACAAAGCATCTTATCCCACAACGAGAAGTGTTTTTGATCAGAGTACTTCATTTATGGGGGGGAACTTAAACATTTCAGGAAACCACCACGAAGAAGCGTAGAATACCACACTAAGCGCTTCATGTCTGATTACTTCTTTTATGGGTGGCAAACATTCAAGAAAACACAACAAAGCATCTTATTCTGCTACGAGAGGTGTTTATGATCAGAGTACTTCATTTATGGATTGTAACCATTCAAGAATACATCACAAAGCATCTTATCCTAGCACGGGAAGTGTTTCTGGTCTGATTACATCATTTTATGAGTGGTAACCTTACAAGTAAACTCTAAATCTTTAATGAAACCACCACAAAGAAGTATAGAATACCACTCTAAGTGCTTCATGTCTGATTACTTCATTTATGGCTGTTAAACATTCAAGAAAACACCACAAAGCATATTATCCTGCTACGAGAAGTGTTTCTAATCAGAGTACTTCATTTATGGGTTGTAACAATTCAAGGAAACACCACAAAGCATCTTTTCCTGCTACGAGAAGTGTTTCTAATCCGAGTACTTCATTTCTGGGTTGTAACCATTCAAGAAAACCCCACAAAGCATATTATCCTACTAAGAGAAGTGTTTCTAATATGATTACTTCATTTATCAATGGTAACCTTGCAAGGCAACTCTATACCTTTAATGACCATCACGAAGAAGCATAGAATACCATTCTAAGTTCTGCATATCTGATTAATTCATTTAAGGGTGGTAAACATTCAAGAAAACACCACAAAGCATCTTATCCCACAACGAGAAGTGTTTCGGATCAGGGTACTTCATTTATGGGTTGTAAACATTCAAGAGAACTCCTAACATGTTAGGAAACCACCACGAAGAAGCGTAGAATACCACTCTAAGCACTTCATGTCTGATTACTTCATTTATGGGTGGCAAACAATCAAGAAAACACCAAAAAAACATTTTATCCTGCAATGAGAAGTTTTTCTGATCCGAGTACTTCATTTATGGGTGGTAACCATGAAATAAAACACCACAAAGCATAATATCCTATCACGAGAAGTGTTTCTGGTCTGATTACTTCTTTTATCAGTGGTAACCTTCCTAGTAAACTCAAAACCTTTAATGAAACCACCACAAAGAAGTATAGAATACCACCCTAAGTGCTTCACGTCTGATTACTTCATTTATGGGTGGTAAACATTCAAGAAAACACCACCAAGCATATTATCCTGCTACGAGAAGTGTTTCTGATCAGAGTACTTCATTTATGGGTTTTAACCAATCAAGAAAACTCCACAAAGCATCTTATCCTGCTACGAGAAATGTTTCTAATTCGAGTACTTCATTTCTGGGTTGTAACCATTCAAGAAAACCCACAAAGCATATTATTCTACTAAGAGAAGTGTTTCTAATCTAATTACTTCATTTATCAATGGTAACCTTGCAAGGCTACTCTATACCTTTCATGAAACCATCACGAAGAAGCATAGAATACCATTCTAAGTGCTAAATATCCGATTAATTCATTTATGGATGGTAAACATTCAAGAAAACACCACAAAGCATCTTATCCCACAACGAGAAGTGTTTCGGATCATAGTACTTCATTTATGGGTGGTAAACATTCAAGAGAACTCCAAACATTTCACAAAACCACCACGTAGAACCGAAGATTACAACTCCAAGCACTTCACGTCTGATTACTTCATTTATGGGTAGAAAACATTCTAGAAAACACCAAAAAACATCATATCCTGCTCCAAGAAGTGTTTCTCATCTGAGTACTTAATTTCGGGGTTGTAACCATTCAAGAAAACACCTCAAAACATTTTATCCTACTACGAGAAGTGGTTCTAATCTGATTACTTCATTTATCAATGGTAATCTTGCAAGGCAACTCTATACCTTTCATGAAACCATCATGAAGAAGCATAGAATACCATTCAAAGTGCAACATATCTAATTAATTCATTTATTGGTGGTAAAATTAAATAAAACACCACAAAGGATCTTATCCAGCTACGAGAAGTGTTTCTGATTGTATTACTTCATTTATGGGTGATAGCATTTCAAGAAAACTCCAAACCTTTAAGGAAACCAACACGAAGAACAGTATAATACCACTACAAGTGTTTCCTGTTTGATTACTTCATTTATGGGTGGTAAACATTCAGGAAAACAACAAAAAATATCTTATCCTGCTAAAAGAAGTATTTCTCATCCGAGTACTTCAATTCTGGTTTTAACCATTCAAGAAAACACGACAAAGCATTTTATCCTACTACGAGAAGTGTTTCGAATTTGATTACTTCATTTATCAGTGGTAGCCTTGCAAGGCAACTCTATACCTTTCATGAAACCATCATGAAGAAGAATAGAATAACATTCAAAGTGCTACAAATCTAATTAATTCATTTATTGGTGGTAAAATTAAATAAAACACCACAAAGGATCTTATCCAGCTACGAGAAGTGTTTCTGGTCTGATTACTTCCTTTATGAGTGGTAACCTTCCTAGTAAACCCTAAACCTTTAATGAAACCACCACAAAGAAGTATAGAATACCACCCTAAGTGCTTCACGTCTGATTACTTCATTTATGGGTGGTAAACATTCAAGAAAAGACCACAAAGCATATTATCCTGCTAAGAGAAGTGTTTCTGATCAGAGTACTTCATTTATGGGTTGTAACCATTCAAGAAAACACCACAAAGCATTTTATCCAGCTACAAGAAGTGTTTCTAATTACTTCATTTCTGGGTTGTAACCATTCAAGAAAACCCACAAAGGATCTTATCCTACTAAGAGAAGTGTTTCTAATCTGATTACTTCATTTATCAATGGTAACCTTGCAAGGCAACTTATACCTTTCATGAAACCATCACGAAGAAGCATAGAATACCATTCTAAGTGCTACATATCTGATTACTTCATTTATTGGTGGTAAACATTCAAGAAAACACAACAAAGCATCTTATTATGCTACGAGAAGTGTTTATGATCAGAGTAATTCATTTATGGATTGTAATCATTCAAGAATACATCACAAAGCATCTTATACTAGCACGAGAAGTGTTTCTGGTCTGATTACATCATTTATGAGTGGTAACCTTCCAAGTAAACTCTAAATCTTTATTGAAACCACCACAAAGAAGCATAGAATACCACCTTATGTGCTTCACGTCTGATTACTTCATTTATGGGTGGTAAATATTGATGAAAACACCACAAAGCTTATAATCCTGCTAAGAGAAGTGTTTCTGAAAATAGTACTTCATTTATGGGTTGTAACCATTTAAGAAAACACCACAAAGCATCTTATCATGGTACGAGAAGTGTTTCTAATCCGAGTACTTCATTTCTGGGTTGTAACCATTCAAGAAAACCCACAAAGCATCTTATCCTACTAAGAGAAGTTTTTCTAATCTGATTATTTTATTTATGAGTGGTAACCTTGCAAGGCAATTCTATACCTTTCATGAAACCATCACGAAGAAGCATAAAATACCATTCTAAGTGCTACATATCTGATGACATTATTTATGTGTGGTAAACATTCAAGAAAACACCACAAAGCATCTTATCCCACAACGAGAAGTGTTTCTGATCAGAGTACTTCATTTATGGGGGGGAACTCCAAACATTTCAGGAAACCACCACGAAGAGTAGAATACCACACTAAGCGCTTCATGTCTGATTACTTCCTTTATGGGTGGCAAACATTCAAGAAAACACAACAAAGCATCTTATTCTGCTACAAGAGGTGTATATGATCAGAGTACTTCATTTATGGATTGTAACCATTCAAGAATACATCACAAAGCATCTTATCCTAGCACGAGAAGTGTTTCTGGTCTGATTACATCATTTTATGAGTGGTAACCTTACGAGTAAATTCTAAATCTTTAATGAAACCACCACAAAGAAGTATAGAATACCACTCTAAGTGCTTCATGTCTGATTACTTCATTTATGGCTGTTAAACATTCAAGAAAACACCACAAAGCATATTATCCAGCTACGAGAAGTGTTTCTAATCAGAGTACTTCATTTATGGGTTGTAACCATTCAAGGAAACACCACAAAGCATCTTATCCTGCTACGAGAAGTGTTTCTAATCCGAGTACTTCATTTCTGGGTTGTAACCATTCAAGAAAACCCCACAAAGCATCTTATCCTACTAAGAGAAGTGTTTCTAATATGATTACTTCATTTATCAATGGTAACCTTGCAAGGCAACTCTATACCTTTAATGACCATCACGAAGAAGCATAGAATACCATTCTAAGTGCTGCATATCTGATTAATTCATTTAAGGGTGGGAAACATTCAAGAAAACACCACAAAGCATCTTATCCCACAACGAGAAGTGTTTCGGATCAGGGTACTTCATTTATGGGTTGTAAACATTCAAGAGAACTCCTAACATGTTAGGAAACCACCACGAAGAAGCGTAGAATACCACTCTAAGCACTTCATGTCTGATTACTTTATTTATGGGTGGCAAACAATCAAGAAAACACCAAAAAAACATTTTATCCTGCAATGAGAAGTTTTTCTGATCCGAGTACTTCATTTATGGGTGGTAACCATTAAATAAAACACCACAAAGCATAATATCCTATCACGAGAAGTGTTTCTGGTCTGATTACTTCTTTTATCAGTGGTAACCTTCCTAGTAAACTCAAAACCTTTAATGAAACCACCACAAAGAAGTATAGAATACCACCCTAAGTGCTTCACGTCTGATTACTTCATTTATGGGTGGTAAACATTCAAGAAAACACCACCAAGCATATTATCCTGCTACGAGAAGTGTTTCTGATCAGAGTACTTCATTTATGGGTTTTAACCATTCAAGAAAACTCCACAAAGCATCTTATCCTGCTACGAGAAATGTTTCTAATTCGAGTACTTCATTTCTGGGTTGTAACCATTCAAGAAAACCCCACAAAGCATATTATTCTACTAAGAGAAGTGTTTCTAATCTAATTTCTTCATTTATCAATGGTAACCTTGCAAGGCTACTCTATACCTTTCATGAAACCATCACGAAGAAGCATAGAATACCATTCTAAGTGCTAAATATCCGATTAATTCATTTATGGATGGTAAACATTCAGAAAACACCACAAAGCATCTTATCCCACAACGAGAAGTGTTTCGGATCATAGTACTTCATTTATGGGTGGTAAACATTCAAGAGAACTCCAAACATTTCACAAAACCACCACGAAGAAGCGAAGATTAAAACTCCAAGCACTTCACGTCTGATTACTTCATTTATGGGTGGAAAACATTCAAGAAAACACCACAAAACATCATATCCTGCTCCAAGAAGTGTTTCTCATCCGAGTACTTAATATCGGGGTTGTAACCATTCAAGAAAACACCTCAAAGCATTTTATCCTACTACGAGAAGTGGTTCTAATCTGATTACTTCATTTATCAATGGTAATCTTGCAAGGCAACTCTATACCTTTCATGAAACCATCATGAAGAAGCTTAGAATACCATTCAAAGTGCTACATATCTAATTAATTCATTTATTGGTGGTAAAATTAAATAAAACACCACAAAGGATCTTATCCAGCTACGAGAAGTGTTTCTGATTGTATTACTTCATTTATGGGTGATAGCATTTCAAGAAAACTCCAAACCTTTAAGGAAACCAACACGAAGAACGGTATAATACCACTATAAGTGTTTCCTGTTTGATTACTTCATTTATGGGTGGTAAACATTCATGAAAACACCAAAAAATATCTTATCCTGCTAAAAGAAGTATTTCTCATCCGAGTACTTCAATTCTGGTTTTAACCATTCAAGAAAACACGACAAAGCATTTTATCCTACTACGAGAAGTGTTTCGAATTTGATTACTTCATTTATCAGTGGTAGCCTTGCAAGGCAACTCTATACCTTTCATGAAACCATCATGAAGAAGAATAGAATAACATTCAAAGTGCTACAAATCTAATTAATTCATTTATTGGTGGTAAAATTAAATAAAACACCACAAAGGATCTTATCCAGCTACGAGAAGTGTTTCTGGTCTGATTACTTCCTTTATGAGTGGTAACCTTCCTAGTAAACCCTAAACCTTTAATGAAACCACCACAAAGAAGTATAGAATACCACCCTAAGTGCTTCACGTCTGATTACTTCATTTATGGGTGGTAAACATTCAAGAAAAGACCACAAAGCATATTATCCTGCTAAGAGAAGTGTTTCTGATCAGAGTACTTCATTTATGGGTTGTAACCATTCAAGAAAACACCACAAAGCATTTTATCCAGCTACAAGAAGTGTTTCTAATTACTTCATTTCTGGGTTGTAACCATTCAAGAAAACCCACAAAGGATCTTATCCTACTAAGAGAAGTGTTTCTAATCTGATTACTTCATTTATCAATGGTAACCTTGCAAGGCAACTTATACCTTTCATGAAACCATCACGAAGAAGCATAGAATACCATTCTAAGTGCTACATATCTGATTACTTCATTTATTGGTGGTAAACATTCAAGAAAACACAACAAAGCATCTTATTATGCTACGAGAAGTGTTTATGATCAGAGTAATTCATTTATGGATTGTAACCATTCAAGAATACATCACAAAGCATCTTATACTAATACGAGAAGTGTTTCTGGTCTGATTACATCATTTATGAGTGGTAACCTTCCAAGTAAACTCTAAATCTTTATTGAAACCACCACAAAGAAGCATAAAATACCACCTTAAGTGCTTCACGTCTGATTACTTCATTTATGGGTGGTAAATATTGATGAAAACACCACAAAGCTTATAATCCTGCTAAGAGAAGTGTTTCTGAAAATAGTACTTCATTTATGGGTTGTAACCATTTAAGAAAACACCACAAAGCATCTTATCATGCTACGAGAAGTGTTTCTAATCCGAGTACTTCATTTCTGGGTTGTAACCATTCAAGAAAACCCACAAAGCATCTTATCCTACTAAGAGAAGTTTTTCTAATCTGATTATTTTATTTATGAGTGGTAACCTTGCAAGGCAACTCTATACCTTTCATGAAACCATCACGAAGAAGCATAAAATACCATTCTAAGTGTTACATATCTGATGACATTATTTATGTGTGGTAAACATTCAAGAAAACACCACAAAGCATCTTATCCCACAACGAGAAGTGTTTTTGATCAGAGTACTTCATTTATGGGGGGGAACTTAAACATTTCAGGAAACCACCACGAAGAAGCGTAGAATACCACACTAAGCGCTTCATGTCTGATTACTTCTTTTATGGGTGGCAAACATTCAAGAAAACACAACAAAGCATCTTATTCTGCTACGAGAGGTGTTTATGATCAGAGTACTTCATTTATGGATTGTAACCATTCAAGAATACATCACAAAGCATCTTATCCTAGCACGGGAAGTGTTTCTGGTCTGATTACATCATTTTATGAGTGGTAACCTTACAAGTAAACTCTAAATCTTTAATGAAACCACCACAAAGAAGTATAGAATACCACTCTAAGTGCTTCATGTCTGATTACTTCATTTATGGCTGTTAAACATTCAAGAAAACACCACAAAGCATATTATCCTGCTACGAGAAGTGTTTCTAATCAGAGTACTTCATTTATGGGTTGTAACAATTCAAGGAAACACCACAAAGCATCTTTTCCTGCTACGAGAAGTGTTTCTAATCCGAGTACTTCATTTCTGGGTTGTAACCATTCAAGAAAACCCCACAAAGCATATTATCCTACTAAGAGAAGTGTTTCTAATATGATTACTTCATTTATCAATGGTAACCTTGCAAGGCAACTCTATACCTTTAATGACCATCACGAAGAAGCATAGAATACCATTCTAAGTTCTGCATATCTGATTAATTCATTTAAGGGTGGTAAACATTCAAGAAAACACCACAAAGCATCTTATCCCACAACGAGAAGTGTTTCGGATCAGGGTACTTCATTTATGGGTTGTAAACATTCAAGAGAACTCCTAACATGTTAGGAAACCACCACGAAGAAGCGTAGAATACCACTCTAAGCACTTCATGTCTGATTACTTCATTTATGGGTGGCAAACAATCAAGAAAACACCAAAAAAACATTTTATCCTGTAATGAGAAGTTTTTCTGATCCGAGTACTTCATTTATGGGTGGTAACCATGAAATAAAACACCACAAAGCATAATATCCTATCACGAGAAGTGTTTCTGGTCTGATTACTTCTTTTATCAGTGGTAACCTTCCTAGTAAACTCAAAACCTTTAATGAAACCACCACAAAGAAGTATAGAATACCACCCTAAGTGCTTCACGTCTGATTACTTCATTTATGGGTGGTAAACATTCAAGAAAACACCACCAAGCATATTATCCTGCTACGAGAAGTGTTTCTGATCAGAGTACTTCATTTATGGGTTTTAACCAATCAAGAAAACTCCACAAAGCATCTTATCCTGCTACGAGAAATGTTTCTAATTCGAGTACTTCATTTCTGGGTTGTAACCATTCAAGAAAACCCACAAAGCATATTATTCTACTAAGAGAAGTGTTTCTAATCTAATTACTTCATTTATCAATGGTAACCTTGCAAGGCTACTCTATACCTTTCATGAAACCATCACGAAGAAGCATAGAATACCATTCTAAGTGCTAAATATCCGATTAATTCATTTATGGATGGTAAACATTCAAGAAAACACCACAAAGCATCTTATCCCACAACGAGAAGTGTTTCGGATCATAGTACTTCATTTATGGGTGGTAAACATTCAAGAGAACTCCAAACATTTCACAAAACCACCACGTAGAACCGAAGATTACAACTCCAAGCACTTCACGTCTGATTACTTCATTTATGGGTAGAAAACATTCTAGAAAACACCAAAAAACATCATATCCTGCTCCAAGAAGTGTTTCTCATCCGAGTACTTAATTTCGGGGTTGTAACCATTCAAGAAAACACCTCAAAACATTTTATCCTACTACGAGAAGTGGTTCTAATCTGATTACTTCATTTATCAATGGTAATCTTGCAAGGCAACTCTATACCTTTCATGAAACCATCATGAAGAAGCATAGAATACCATTCAAAGTGCAACATATCTAATTAATTCATTTATTGGTGGTAAAATTAAATAAAACACCACAAAGGATCTTATCCAGCTACGAGAAGTGTTTCTGATTGTATTACTTCATTTATGGGTGATAGCATTTCAAGAAAACTCCAAACCTTTAAGGAAACCAACACGAAGAACAGTATAATACCACTACAAGTGTTTCCTGTTTGATTACTTCATTTATGGGTGGTAAACATTCAGGAAAACAACAAAAAATATCTTATCCTGCTAAAAGAAGTATTTCTCATCCGAGTACTTCAATTCTGGTTTTAACCATTCAAGAAAACACGACAAAGCATTTTATCCTACTACGAGAAGTGTTTCGAATTTGATTACTTCATTTATCAGTGGTAGCCTTGCAAGGCAACTCTATACCTTTCATGAAACCATCATGAAGAAGAATAGAATAACATTCAAAGTGCTACAAATCTAATTAATTCATTTATTGGTGGTAAAATTAAATAAAACACCACAAAGGATCTTATCCAGCTACGAGAAGTGTTTCTGGTCTGATTACTTCCTTTATGAGTGGTAACCTTCCTAGTAAACCCTAAACCTTTAATGAAACCACCACAAAGAAGTATAGAATACCACCCTAAGTGCTTCACGTCTGATTACTTCATTTATGGGTGGTAAACATTCAAGAAAAGACCACAAAGCATATTATCCTGCTAAGAGAAGTGTTTCTGATCAGAGTACTTCATTTATGGGTTGTAACCATTCAAGAAAACACCACAAAGCATTTTATCCAGCTACAAGAAGTGTTTCTAATTACTTCATTTCTGGGTTGTAACCATTCAAGAAAACCCACAAAGGATCTTATCCTACTAAGAGAAGTGTTTCTAATCTGATTACTTCATTTATCAATGGTAACCTTGCAAGGCAACTTATACCTTTCATGAAACCATCACGAAGAAGCATAGAATACCATTCTAAGTGCTACATATCTGATTACTTCATTTATTGGTGGTAATCATTCAAGAAAACACAACAAAGCATCTTATTATGCTAAGAGAAGTGTTTATGATCAGAGTACATCATTTATGGATTGTAACCATTCAAGAATACATCACAAAGCATCTTATACTCGCACGAGAAGTGTTTCTGGTCTGATTACATCATTTATGAGTGGTAACCTTCCAAGTAAACTCTAAATCTTTATTGAAACCACCACAAAGAAGCATAGAATGCCACCTTAAGTGCTTCACGTCTGATTACTTCATTTATGGGTGGTAAATATTGATGAAAACACCACAAAGCTTATAATCCTGCTAAGAGAAGTGTTTCTGATCATAGTACTTCATTTATGGGTTGTAACCATTTAAGAAAACACCACAAAGCATATTATCATGCTACGAGAAGTGTTTCTAATCCGAGTACTTCATTTCTGGGTTGTAACCATTCAAGAAAACACCACAAATCATTTTGTCCTGCTACGAGAAGTGTTTCTAATTACTTCATTTCTGGGTTGTAACCATTCAAGAAAACCCCACAAAGGATCTTATCCTACTAAGAGAAGTGTTTCTAATCTGATTACTTCATTTATCAATGGTAACCTTGCAAGGCAACTTATACCTTTCATGAAACCATCACGAAGAAGCATAGAATACCATTCTAAGTGCTACATATCTGATTACTTCATTTATTTGTGGTAAACATTCAAGAAAACACAACAAAGCATCTTATTATGCTACGAGAAGTGTTTATGATCAGAGTACTTCATTTATGGATTGTAACCATTCAAGAATACATCACAAAGCATCTTATACTAGCACGAGAAGTGTTTCTGGTCTGATTACATCATTTATGAGTGGTAAACTTCCAAGTAAACTCTAAATCTTTATTGAAACCACCACAAAGAAGCATAGAATACCACCTTAAGTGCTTCACGTCTGATTACTTCATTTATGGGTGGTAAATATTGATGAAAACACCACAAAGCTTATAATCCTGCTAAGAGAAGTGTTTCTGATCATAGTACTTCATTTATGGGTTGTAACCATTTAAGAAAACACCACAAAGCATCTTATCATGCTACGAGAAGTGTTTCTAATCCGAGTACTTCATTTCTGGGTTGTAACCATTCAAGAAAACCCACAAAGCATCTTATCCTACTAAGAGAAGTTTTTCTAATCTGATTATTTTATTTATGAGTGGTAACCTTGCAAGGCAACTCTATACCTTTCATGAAACCATCACGAAGAAGCATAAAATACCATTCTAAGTGCTACATATCTGATGACTTTATTTATGTGTGGTAAACATTCAAGAAAACACCACAAAGCATCTTATCCCACAACGAGAAGTGTTTCTGATCAGAGTACTTCATTTATGGGGGGGAACTCCAAACATTTCAGGAAACCACCACGAAGAAGCGTAGAATACCACACTAAGCGCTTCATGTCTGATTAATTCTTTTATGGGTGGCAAACATTCAAGAAAACACAACAAAGCATCTTATTCTGCTACAAGATGTGTTTATGATCAGAGTACTTCATTTATGGATTGTAACCATTCAAGAATACATCACAAAGCATCTTATCCTAGCACGAGAAGTGTTTCTGGTCTGATTACATCATTTTATGAGTGGTAACCTTACAAGTAAACTCTAAATCTTTAATGAAACCACCACAAAGAAGTATAGAATAGCACTCTAAGTGCTTCATGTCTGATTACTTCATTTATGGCTGTTAAACATTCAAGAAAACACCACAAAGCATATTATCCAGCTACGAGAAGTGTTTCTAATCAGAGTACTTCATTTATGGGTTGTAACCATTCAAGGAAACACCACAAAGCATCTTATCCTGCTACGAGAAGTGTTTCTAATCCGAGTACTTCATTTCTGGATTGTAACCATTCAAGAAAACCCCACAAAGCATCTTATCCTACTAAGAGAAGTGTTTCTAATATGATTACTTCATTTATCAATGGTAACCTTGCAAGGCAACTCTATACCTTTAATGACCATCACGAAGAAGCATAGAATACCATTCTAAGTGCTGCATATCTGATTAATTCATTTAAGGGTGGGAAACATTCAAGAAAACACCACAAAGCATCTTATCCCACAACGAGAAGTGTTTCGGATCAGGGTACTTCATTTATGGGTTGTAAACATTCAAGAGAACTCCTAACATGTTAGGAAACCACCACGAAGAAGCGTAGAATACCACTCTAAGCACTTCATGTCTGATTACTTTATTTATGGGTGGCAAACAATCAAGAAAACACCAAAAAAACATTTTATCCTGCAATGAGAAGTTTTTCTGATCCGAGTACTTCATTTATGGGTGGTAACCATTAAATAAAACACCACAAAGCATAATATCCTATCACGAGAAGTGTTTCTGGTCTGATTACTTCTTTTATCAGTGGTAACCTTCCTAGTAAACTCAAAACCTTTAATGAAACCACCACAAAGAAGTATAGAATACCACCCTAAGTGCTTCACGTCTGATTACTTCATTTATGGGTGGTAAACATTCAAGAAAACACCACCAAGCATATTATCCTGCTACGAGAAGTGTTTCTGATCAGAGTACTTCATTTATGGGTTTTAACCATTCAAGAATACATCACAAAGCATCTTATCCTAGCACGATAAGTGTTTCTGGTCTGATTACATCATTTATGAGTGGTAACCTTCGAAGTAAACTCAAAATCTTTAATGAAACCACCACAAAGAAGCATATAATACCACTCTAAGTGCTTCACGTTCGATTACATCATTTATGGTAGGTAAACATTCAAGAAAACACCACAAAGGATCTTTTCCTTATACGCAGAGTGTTTCTGATCCGAGTACTTCATTTATTGGTAGTAGTCTTTCAAGAAAACTCCAAACCTTTATGGAAACCAACACGAAGAAGCGTATAATACCACTATAAGTGCTTCCTATTTGATTACTTTATTTATGGTTGGTAAACATTCAAGAAAACACCAAAAAAACATCTTATCCTGCTACAAGAAGTGTTTAAAATTCGAGTACTTCATTTATGGGTTTTAACCATTCAAGAAAACACCACAAAACATTTTATCCTACTACGAGAAGTGTTTCGAATCTGATTACTTCATTTATCATTGGTAACCTTGCAAGGCAACTCTATACCTTTCATGAAACCATTACGAAAAAGCTTAGAATACCATTCTAAGTGCTAAATATCTGATTACTTCATTTATGTGTGGTAAACATTCAAGAAAACACCACAAAGCATTTTATCCCACAACGAGAAGTGTTTCTGATCATATTACTTCATTTATTTGAGGTAAAAATTCAAGAGAACTCCAAACATTTCAGGAAACCACCACGAAGAAACGTAGATACCACTCTAAGCGCTTCATGTCTGATTACTTCATTTATGGGTGGCAAACATTCAAGAAAACACCACAAAACATTTTATCCTGCAATGAGAAGTGTTTCTGATCAGAGTACTTCATTTATGGGTGATAATCATTGAAGAAAACACCTCAAAGCATCTTATCCTACCACGAGAAGTGTTTCTAGTATGATTACTTCCTTTATGAGTGGTAACCTTCCAAGTAAACTCTAAATCTTTAATTAAACCACTAGAAAGAAGTATATAATACCCTCTAAGTGCTTCATGTCTGATTACTTCATTTATGGGTGGTAAACATTCAAGAAAACACCACAAAGCATCTTATTCTGCCACGAGAAGTGTTTCTGATCAGAGTACTTCATTTGTTGGTTGTAACCATTCAAGAATACATCACAAGGCATCTTATCCTACCACGAGAAGTGTTTTTGGTCTGATTACTTCATTTATGAGTGGTAACCTTCCAAGTAAACTCAAAATCTTTTTTGAAACCACCACAAAGAAGCATAGAATACCATTCTAAGTGCTTCAGGTTCGATTATTTCATTTATGGGTGGTAAACATTCAAGAAAACACCACAAATGATCTTATCCTACTACGAGAAGTGTTTCTGATCCGAGTACTTTATTTATTGGTAGTAGCCTTTCAAGAAAACTCCAAACCTTTATGGAAATCAACACGAAGAAACGTATAATACCACTATAAGTGCTTCCTGTTTGATTACTTCATTTATGGTTGGTAAACATTCAAGAAAACACCAAAAAACATCTTATCCTGCTACAAGAAGTGTTTCTAATCCGAGTACTTCATTTATGGGTTGTAACCATTCAAGAAAACACCACAAAGAATGTTATCCTACTACGAGAATTGTTTCTAATCTTATTACTGCATTTATCAGTGGTAACCTTGCAAGGCAACTTTATACCTTTCATGAAACCATTACGAATAAGCATATAATACCATTCTAAGTGCTACATATCTGATTACTTCATTTATGAGTGGTAAACATTCAAGAAAACACCACAAAAGATCTTATCCTGCTATGAGAAGTGTTTCTAATCCGAGTACTTCATTTATGAGTGGTAGCCTTTCAAGAAAACTCTAAACTTTTAAGGAAACCAACACGACGAAGCGTATAATACCACTATAAGTGCTTTCTGTTTGATTACTTCATTTGTGGTTGGTAAACATTCAAGATAACACCAAAAAACATCTTATTTTGCTACAAGAAGTGTTTCTAATCCGAGTACTTTGTTTATGGGTTGTAACCATTCAAGAAAACACCACAAAGCATCTTATCCTACAACGAAAAGTGTTTCTAACCAGAGTAATTCATTTATGGGTGGTAAACATTCAAGAGAACTCCAAACCTTTCAGGAAACCACCACGAAGAAGCGTAGAATACCACTCTAAGCGCTTCATGTCTGATTATTTCATTTATGGTTGACAAACATTCAAGTAAACACCACAAAGCATTTTATCCTACAACGAGAAGTGTTTCTGATCCGAGTACTTTTATGGGTGGTAACCATTAAAGAAAACACCACAAAGAATCTTATTATGGCAAACCCGTCCCGTGGCAAACCCGCCCAACCCGTCCTGTGGCAAACCCGCCGGGAACCCGCCCAACCCGTGCCAAACTTGTGCCAAATCCGTGTGAACCCGCCGACACGTGCCAAACCCATATCAATTTGTGACAAACCCGTGCCAAATCTGTGCCAATACGTGCCAGATTTGTGCCAAACCTGTGCCAAATCCGTGTTACCTGTGCCAACCCATTTTTTCCCCTATTTTTTCAATTCAAATATTAAAAAAAAATCCGGCAAAAACCCGACCCGCCCAAACCCGTGCCCGTCCAACCCGTGAGAGTTTACCACGAGTCGGATTGCCCCTACTCTACCAGACCCGTGCTAACCCGCTCCGCCCAACCCGTGGACCCGTGAATCCGTGAATCCGCCCGAATTGAACCTGCGGGTACCCGACCCAACCCGTTGTAACAACCCTATGCTGACCTTCGAATATGAAACAAAAACCGTTTCTTTCCAGCAACCGTTCCGTCATGATTAACGATTCCATCCTCGACAGACCTAAAAGATAACCATCAAGGACCTGTTCTGTTTGGATCTATTTCACTCGCCACTACACGAGTGAGAAATTGACCCGTTCGGATCTCTCACTCGCCACTGTCCGAATGAAAAAAAAAGTTGTGTGAGACCGAATTTTCAATTTAAAAATGAATGGAAGTACACAACCTGTGACTCTGTGAGTCGGTCGGGAAGACGAAAATTAAAAAATTTAAGGAACTACCGAGGATCGACCGCAAGCAATCCAAATCGAAATTCGACGCATAGGAGTTTCTCGTTAGCCCAGATCTATTGAGATTTGGGTTTGATCGTCGCTTTCGTCGATCGGAAACGAGTCCTACTATGAGAGGTTTCTCTAGAACGGTTGTGGCGGTGGTGATGGCGGTTTGGCTGGCGGAGAGCGCCACCGCTGTTTGGATTGATTTGCCACAGAGGGGAACCAAGTGCGTGTCGGAGGAGATCCAGCCTAACGTCGTGGTTTTGGCTGATTATTCGCTTATGTTTGAAGGAAGCGCCTATAACCACCCTACAATGGCCGTCAAGGTAATAGTTTCTGCTTCATCTGCTTGAATTTAGGTATTTGAGTTGGAATAACTAGAAATTGGTGTCAATTAAGTACATATTTGTGATGGATTGAGGATCTGGTTGAGTAGAGTTTGAAAGGGAAAATTGACGTGATGTTGAGATCGATTATTACAGTTGCATAGGTTAATTATATAATTGGTGTGTCCATCAAGTTTTAAGCTATAATTCTCAAATTTGTAATTTTAGCTGGACTTCATCATTAAGCCAGCCAAGAGGCGAAACCATAAAACACGAATAAAAAAATTTAGGAACTGAAAGATAGATAAGCTTTTGAACTGTCGATTGTATATTGCTTGAAAATTTGAATGTTGCTTGTACGTAGTTATGTTAAGCCTCCAGTGTTTTATATGTCATATGAAGTCCAGCTTTCAGTCTTTTCTTCTTAATTTGTGAGAAAAAGGATCTTTAGCATGAACTACGTGTTATGGCTTTATCAGTTGTATCTCTAGTGCAAGCAATTCAATCTACATTCAAGTAATATCTTGGTGTGAAATAGAACGGTGAGATTACTTTTGTTATGGCATATGTAGGTTACATCACCATATGGAAACACATTGCACAACAACGAAAATGCTACTGTAGGTCAATTTGCTTTCACTACATCAGAAGCCGGGAATTACCTTGCATGTTTCTGGATAGACAATGATGTTAAAGAAGCTGGAGTGAGCGTAAATGTCGATTGGAAGATTGGAATTGCAGCAAAGGATTGGGACTCTGTCGCTCGAAAAGAGAAGATTGAGGTAGATAAACATTTGAGTTTATTAACTCATCAGAATAATACAAACACATAATTAACAGCCAACATTTTAGGCTTTATGTAAGAGATGGTTGGGGTCTGGAATTCATCTTTTGAACTAAACATTAGTGCTTAGCAGTCTAATTCAAGTATTTGTAAAGGCCCAAATTGACAGACTTCCTACTTAAACTCAATTAGGAGGGCAGGCAAATTTAGTTTCTGAAGAAAAAGAAGCAATTTTTGGTAGTTAGTAGTTAGTAGTTAGTAGTTTGTACTAGTAGCATAACAATTACAAAAGAAAACAGAAAGTGTTGGCTTATTTTCTCCTTGTTATAACCAGCAAACCGAAGAAGGATACATGGCTTATTTTATCTTAGTCATCGGCTAGTTTAGTAAGTACACTTATACAATTTGGTTAATTCGATTTGATATGATAGGGTGTAGAGCTTGAGCTGAGGAAGCTAGAGGCAGCCGTGGAAGCAATTCATCATAATTTATTATATCTCAAAGCAAGGTAGGTAACAGTTAAGATTTTTATTATTGATTATTTGAAGTATCTACTTAGCAAAGTTTGTCCAGTGCACAAGCAGATTAGAATTCTACTAATTTACATGCAGCTCTTATTGAGATTTCAATTTTTGTCATGTCATTGCATTAGCTTGCTGCTGAGACTCATTTCAGTTATAACAGCTGCACACTTATTTTCAGTTTAGTAGTTGGCCTATTATAGAATTTAAAACAATATGGGGCCACGTTTTATCAAGATAGTTGCCAACTGCATGTTATTAGGTACTGTTTTTAAAGGTGAGACTGTTGTTCTTGCTTTAAGAAGTAGTGTTGGTTTTGGTTGCAGAGAGGCAGAGATGAGAGAGGTGAGTGAGAAAACAAATTCAAGGGTTGCAAGGTTCAGTATCATGTCCCTTGGTATCTGTGTTGCGGTATCAGTCTTGCAATCGTGGCATCTCCAAGGATATTTCCGGAAGAAGAAGCTTATTTAAAATCATCACATCCATTATGTAATATCAATGTTCCATTTGTTTTTGAATTGAGGCACGCAGAATTTTGGGTTCTCTTGGCTCAATGCTTCTGCTAAACAGAATTATTTATAATATTGAGCTAGTACAAGTCTTTTACATGTAGTTGTAGTTACATTATTCATAGTACATTCTTGTATCAATTTTCTTCTGTTAAAATTTTCCTCCAGTAACACATTTTGGGAGCCCACTTCTATCAATGATTTAACATGATGGAATAACGGTACATGCATCTTGTGCTTTATTTAAGTACAATCTCTGAATAACACTAGGCAAGCCCATAGAACTGGAAACTATATATGTAATACACTCGCTGATAATACAAGCTCATCTTAGTTACTAAAATACATCCGAGCTGGTTGTGGCCTTGCCTGTGTATGACAGCTCAGGAGCCATGTAACTGAGAGACTGAGAGTACCCATGATGTGTTGTGTGGGGAATACTCCCTTGTAGACATGGCCAAATCCACCAGTCTATTTTCTCAGTCTTTTTGAACCCTTTGGGTGCCCTGAAGGTCCCTGTATTTAAGCCTATGGTGGTGTTCCCGTTCCCAATCCTCAAATTTCTCTGGCAGCTTGGCTCTTTGCCATATGTATAACTACAAGGAGACACCAATCAAAGTGTCTGCCAAGGCTAAAGTCGCAACAGAGGACAAAATACCAATCTTGATCAATTTAGATCTGGAAGAGGTTACTCCGTTACTGTGCTGGTGGATGGGGAAACTTCGGTAGATGAGTGAGATCAATGGCTTGGCGCCTTGGCCAAACCCTTAGTACTAAAACTCCAAGCAATAATATAGTAGGAACCTGCTACTTTCCCGTTGAGGCCGTCAACTCAAGACATACATTTCTTCCTGAAAAATAGGCATGAGGTCTACAGGATATGAAATTAAGGCTCTGGAAGGTTTTGGTATTGGAAGTGGTGCAACAGTGATATCTAGGACTTCATTGGTGCCGTTGTAGTCGATCACTCGATCCATGCCTGGATTCGTTTTCTGCTCTCAAGCTTGAACCAAACCTTAGAAGTTTGATTAGAATAATAGGCTGTTTCCATGATTTGAAGAATTTTCGTTGTTGGTAGGCCCGAGCAAGCCAAGGTATTTGCCATTAAAAGCCCCTGGACGTTGTTTAGAGGGTACAATTACAAAGGTTCGTTAGATCATTGCCACCACTAATACCCACATCAACGATGTCTAAAATGATGCGCTGAAAGAGGTGACGACTGGCACATCTTGATTAGTTTTGATCATTGCACTTGGGGATGAGAAGGAAGCATGACCTATGAGATTTTTTGTGTCATTGGTTAGTTGCAGCAGGCCCCCTTTTGTCATCTTGGAAACATCACTGCCCTTATTCTTGCTATTGTCGTTGTCATTATTTGGCTTCTTTTTTTTTTCTTTTCTTGCTGCTTTGTAGTCCTTTCCTTCTTATTTTTTGTGACCTTGCGAACTGTAAGGTAAATAATATTGCACTTGTAGATATAGTTGAGAAGGATATGGACAATCTGTCTAGATTTCTCTAAGTTCATCTGTTTCAAAAAAATTATATCACTAATATATATAATAAGAGCAAGACTAAAATAATATGCATAATACACCACATAACGTACTATGCGTCTATGTATATTAATTTGCTTAATAAATAGAGTTTCTTTTGCTATTTTTTAAATATTTTTTTAAAAACAGCTCAAAAATAACACTTTTGTAGTATTAAATCTGGACTGTTTTTAAAAAATATTTAAAAAATAACAAGAAAGCTCTAAAAATCACAAAATTTGATTTCCTACAATATTTTTATATGAGAAATTTATTGAGAAACTTAAATTTCAATTTATTGAACTATACATATATGCATAGGACAAGAGGAGGTGTCATATGCATATTTTTTTAGCTATGCTATATATAATAATTTAAAACTTCCTAAAATTTGAACATTACTATAATTGAAGGTTTTTAGAAATGATCACACAAACACATTTTCTAGGTCCATCTGTTGATTAAACGCAATGTAAGACACAAGAGAAAATTTCTTACGTTTTAAAAACACAACGCAAACATAAGAAGATATTTGCATGATCGTTTCGCGCGTTTGACAGCGGTGCAACAGTTGTATAAGATCTGGCTGGTAAGGCAGTGGCAAGGCACTGTAATGGAAAGGTTTTATAAACACCAGCTAATGAATCAAACTCGTGGTGGCCTGTGTTCAAACAGGATGTTCTCTCCTCGGGAAATAAGCTTTCTAAGCCTGAGATTTTGCCGTCAACAACGGATGCACGTTTCATGTGGGAAATGGGTCGGGTATCCCCACTTTTGGATTCTCCATTTCTCCCCCATGGCCCACACTCCAATCTTAATCATGACCATAATGAGGTCAAATATATTAATATGGAGAATGTTTTCAATGGTCCAAATCGGTCATTTATATTAGCTATCATGGAGCGGTTGCGAGCGGTTGAAAGTTTTTATATGAGGAGGGATCCGTAGCCGCCAAACTTCCAATCGCTCGCAACCGTTCCATGGTAGAAAATGTAAATGGCCGATCCGAACCGTTGAAAACATTCTCCATATTAATATAGACTTGGAAATCAAATTTTACATTTTTTTATTTTTTTACTATTTTATCGGATGGATCGAAAATTTATTTATCTAACGATTTACAAACATTCAATTTTCAACCCTTCCGATAAAATAAGTAAAAAAATTTAAAAAAATATAAAATTTGTTCTCCAAATCTACATTAGTATGAAGAATGTTTTCAACGGTCCGGATCGACGATTTACACTTGATATGATGGAGCGGTTGCGGACGGCTACGAAATTGTTGGCAGCTACAGATCCCTCCTCTATATATATATATAGAATCCGGCTAACGTACTAACGTTAGCAAAATTAAAATTGTGCTAATGGATGTTTATCTCGAATTTCAAATAAAAAACGGCCGATCCGAACCGTTGAAATTGTTGTACATACTAAAACCTACGTAGGGACCAAATTTTATATTTTTTCGATTTTTTTACTATTTTATCCGAGGCATTGAAAATGAATTAATCTAACGATTCAGAAAAACTTATAATTTCAACACATTCTTAAATGCCTCGGATAAAATAGTAAAAAAATTCAAAAAAAATGTAAAATTTGGTCCCTACGTAGGTTTTAGTATGGACAACAATTTCAACGGTTCGGATCGGCCGTTTTTTATTTGGAATTCGAGATAAACATCCATTAGCACGGTTTTGATTTTGCTAACGTTAGTACGTTAGCCGGATTCATATAGAATGTGTTGAAATTGGAAGTTTTTCTGAATCGTTAGATTAATTCATTTTCAATGCCTCGGATAAAATAGTAAAAAAATTCGAAAAATGTAAAATTTGGTCCCTACGTAGGTTTTAGTATGGACAACAATTTCAACGGTTCGGATCGACCGTTTGTGATTTGAAATTCGAAATAAGCATCCATTAGCACAGTTTTGGTTTTGCTAACGTTAGTACGTAAGCCGGATTCTATATATATATATATATTGTGTGAACTTCTATAGATAAGTTATGAACTTCTATAGATAAGTTATGGAGGGTTGCCGATTGGATTATTGTAATACAACAACAACAAAGCCTTTGTCCCATACAAATTGCGATAGACTAGAAATGAAGGTTCATATATTCTTTTGTATACTAGTCAGGTTCATAGCTTGTTGGTTTTAGATTATGTTGCACGAGTGCTGGTGTTGGTATCGTAACTGATACGATACATGTGTGGTGATATGTCGTCAAAAATATCATAGGTACTGGTGCAGCTATATATATATATAATTTTAATTTAAAAAAAATAATTTTATCATAATTGAAAAACAATATATAAATGAATATATATAATAAACACTATTATTATACATAAGAGCGTAATTGACACAGTGATAATATGTCTTGATAGGAAGTGGCTTGTCTTGAGTTCAAATTTCCTCCATGCTTCATTTTTCTCTCATTTTTTCAGCAGTTTTACAAGATTTATTGTGGCTTCAATCTTGTGGGACGTATCGAAGACTGACGAATTCGATCGAAATAAATAAACTAACCAAAGAAGTATCTGAGAAGTATCCGAAGAGTATCAGAGATCGGAGAAGTACTAGATACAGATGTGATAAGATATTTGAAGTATCAGATTAGTATAGATTTTAGGTCTTGTTTTAGCATAAGCCAATATTTGCTTTCTCATACCATGAAGATTAAATGAGATTACATTGTTGTGTTGCATTTTTTGAAGGATGAGATGTTTGTGAAAGGAATCAAGGTCTACGAGAGCATAATCAATGCTCCGAGCTCCTTCAACACAGTAAGCTCGATATAGGCCGATTCGAAGTAGCATGTGAGGATTCGAAATTCGATCCGACTCGATCTAAGACGATTCGTAACACAATAAAAAGTGACATTTGAGATTTCGTAACCTGACCTACCTGATAAATTGAAGTAATAAATTAAAATGCCAAGCAATAACTAGACTAAATTAAATTTCTAAATATAACATCATACATAGAAATATTTTTGCAGGTTTTAAATAAATTTTCAACCATTAATGAACAATCATTATCTGCAAGGGCGGATTCAGAATTTTCGCAAAGAGTTCAAGATTTACGATTTTTTTTCAGGAGGTTCGAAATGATGATTATTCTTAAAAAAATTATCTTAAATGATGGTTTGTACAAAAATATTTCAAATACATGATCGTTTTTGAATTTTATATGGTTATTTTTGAAAAAATATTCCCGAGAAGTGCAACTGACCCCTCCTGAGTACATGTGGCTCCGCCACTGTTTATCTGAAATGATTACATAATGTATTGCAATCACTAATCGGTGCAAAATAGTGTTATATTTTTTTATTTTTATCATATCTAGATTATAAAATTAACTATACGACATATTTTTATTTATCAAATCTAAAGTTATATTAGTATCTCATCATATTTTTATTTTCTGATTGAAATTTTTTAAGAATTATTTTTGGTTCAAATTTTTTGAAGGTTTTTTTAAAATACTAAACCGTATATGCATGCGTTATGCAGTGGCTGACCTCACACATATAGAAATCTGCATTTTACAACTGTGATTAATTTTATGTTTCTAATATAATGTTACTTGTTATTCTAACATGCATTCAACTTTTATGACACATTTAACTATTACGACATATATATTTGAAAATTATTATTAAAAATTAAAACTGAAGATGTATTTCTAATTATTTAAATATGACATGTGTCATCATTCTTTATAAACCATTAAAATTTCATTTTTAAAACTTTAAACTGTTTTATGGAAGGCTAAACCTCTTTCAAATTGGTTCATATTTTTTAAATGCCAGAAAAAAATAAACGGGAATGTACAATTTTAATATTTAAATTTGAATAATATTTTCAAATATTCGTATTGTTAGATTTGGATGTGCATAATTATATATACACTAACAATATTATAGTTATTAACCTAATTTATATTATTAATGTAACTATAAATTGGTTAGCTAATACCGAATAATAGATACATTAATGAGTTTTATATAATCATAATAGATACCTTAAAAAACTTTTTTTTTTCTCTTAATCTATATAGTCAAACATAAACTTCTTATCATGAATTAGAGATTAACAAGCTACCTAATTTAGTTTCTATCAGCTGTTGGGCCATGCTCTCCAATTGGTAGATCAGGCCCAAATTTAGTTCTACTTCATGTTTCTTTGCAGAACTAAGCCCACTTAAATCCTGAAAGCCCAAAACAATATCGTGGTTTCTTTTCTAAGTTCCATCGCAATTTCGCATACAGAAACAGTTCCTTCGCTGCTTGCTCTTCCCGATCCATTGTCGCGCGCCGCATCAGTTCCCTTTCCTTCCTAAATCGCAATCTAAAACTCAATCCCCTACTCTCTCTCTCCGCCGGCGCTGTCTGAGACGAAGAAGAGAGATGGCTTACACCAAGGACCAGCTGCTCGCTCGACTTCAGGTTTTATTTTTTCTCACAACCAAGTGTTTTGATCGCACTTATAGCTGCTTTTAAGAAAATAGGATGTCGAATGGGGCAGTGTATATCTTGTGACTGATTTTGACATGTTTAAGTTGTGGTTTGTAGTGACGACATGGCTCCAGTATCAATTGAGGAAATTTGATACACTTGTGTATTGTTAGTGGTGTGAGTATTAGATTGAAGTTGACATATATTAGTCTCAAGTCAATTCATGATATTGGAATTTGCGTGATGGGCTAGTTCTAGACTTGTAGTTAAGCTTTTTCCTGTTATTGAACGCAGCTGCTATATTCGATTTAGTTAATAAAGTTTCCTTTTGGGGGGATTTGTAGGAACTTAAGATAGAGTTCTTGCCATGTGACCATCCTGCTGTCTTGACTGTTGAAGAACAAGTAAGCAACCTATTACTTACACTTTTTTTCCATGTAATTAAATTTATTGATTTTGATAATTGTTTGTTAATATCTATAGGCAAAGTATGTTGGGCATTTGGGCGGTGCATTGAGCAAGAACCTATTTTTGAAGGTAAATTGTTCAAAATGTACTGATGTCAAGTGGTTTCCAGATTCTAGTAATCGTAGCATGTTTTGTTGAATGTTTTGTTTCAGGACAAGAAGCACAGACTGTATATCATCTCTGCTCTTGCGGATACCAAAGTTGACTTGAAGAGTACTTGTTCCTTCTCTTATTTATTTAGGCAAAAACTTGCATACTCCATCGGAGTACCCAGTGTACTCATCTCCACCAATCACATGCATTGTACCTTATAATAATATATAGTTTTACTTTTTCAATTCCCTCGATTCAATTACATCAATCACCACTAGCCGGAGTAAGCAGGTGTACCCAGCTAGTGGAGTACCCAAGTTTTTCCATTTATTTATTCTTCAATTAATTCATGCATTACACTTTCTTTAGATAATTAGATATGCAAAATCTTTTTGCAGTACTGTCCCAGCGGCTTGGCTTGGGAAAAGGAGGTCTTCGCATGGCCCCGGAGGAAGCTTTGCCAGAAATACTTAATGTCAGATTTATCCAAGATAAACTTCATTCATTAAACTATTTTTTCTATTTATCATATTGACACGGAATTCTGCCTATGTTTTTAACATAGCTGGTCCCAAGCCCGGAAAAGGAGGGTTGTGGTAGGCTTGGCAAGCCAACGTAAAAGCACAACCAATCTTATGGAAATGAAACCCGATATGGATTTCATTTCTAGCCTACCCCAACTTGTTTGGGACAGAAGACTTTGTTATTGTTGTACCATATTGACACAGAAGGATCAATGTTGGTCCGTAATTGGATATTAGCTTTACTCTGGATACCCACCAAGTTCTTTGTTGGATAAACTTATATTGCTTATTGGAATAGTGATTATCCTGATTTATTATCACATTCAGTTATATCTTAAAGAGAAAAATAAAAAAAGTTCTTAAAATTTTAATTCTTTTTATTTGCAGGTGGTTTTGGGTTCAGTGACTCCATTTGCCTTGATAAATGAGTCTGCAAGGTTAAATCATAACTCTGTACTTCATCATGTAGAATGCAAATATTATGTTACTAATTTGAAATTTTGAATAATTACTGACAACTGTATTAGTTCAATGCAGACCTGTGTCGCTACTGTTAGATAAGGGATTTAAATCACAGCGATATTGCTTATTCCATCCCCTCACAAATGAAGTGACAATTGGTAAAGTTTTTGCATAAAAATGTTTAACATTCTAAACCTTAGGAAATGTAGTTTACAATATATTATTATGTTATCTGCAGATGAAAATCTGACATGATCTAATTTGTCAGCTCTAACCCCAAGCGACTTTGATAAATTTCTACTTTCAATTGGGCGTGAGCCAGCTTATGTAGACCTGGAGGTGATCTATTTTGTGGTAAACTGAATACTTATAGAGCAAATCTGGCCAACTATGCTAAACTTATCGATATTTATTTGTTAATGTACTAGGATTGCCCAGTTGTAGGGAAGGATAATCCACCTGACCTTGCATACTTGGTACCAGCTGAAGCTCCAAATCTGCTAGGAGAAGCAGATAAATCACTAGCAACAGGTGTACCTGCTCAGGCCAATGCTTCCAAGGAGCAGAAGACACAACAATCTATTGGTAAGGACTGTCTTTTCTTTTTTTTGTAATTAAGCCTAATTTCCTTCCCTTAACATTACACTAACTAAACCAACTTCTTGTTTGTGCTTGTAAGTAACTTGCATTGTATGTATACTACTGAAAATGTTGGAATATTTGATATGTTCTGAAAAAACATTGGAAGAAATACTCCCAAATAATCCCTTCAAATATTTTCATGTATTCTAGACTTGTTGACAAAGGAGGGCCATTTGTTTATCCTGCAAAGTTGGAAATTAGGTCCTTACTGTATATTTTTTTATGTTTTGGGGACACCCTTGACGGTTTCTGTTGTTGCAAGAATATGCACTATGCATCGCATTTTTCCTTTTATCGATGACCTTGTAATAAGTTCTATTTGTCTGTACATATTTATTTGTTTGAGGCTGTGGCCTCTCTTGTGGGAGGGTAGGGGACACAAAATCACTCATACCTATATTATGAAAACCTTTTTTAATTTTCAGAAAAATCCAAGGAGTCATCAAAAGTACAGAAACAAAAATCTGAGAAAGACAAATCACAGATTAAAGTAGATGTGGCATCTGACACGACAAATGTGGAGAAATTTGTAGAAAAAGTCTTTCAAAAGTTTTCCTCAGAATTTATATTGGAGGCAAGTATAATTATCTGAAAATTTTCTTTTCTGTGTTTCTAGTATATTATATTATTTATATGACTAGATCTAACTTGACAGCTGCCTAAGCAATCAAATGATGAAAAAAGCAACCTTAACAATCATACATTTGAAGGGTTAAAACAGCGCATTTGTTCTGATCTATTGAGTATGACTGTAAGTAACTGCTTTGTAATATTTAAATCACTAATTTAAATTGTGAACATAGATTTATATAATATTTGTTTGTTGATAATTTGATATGAATTCAATTTGGTGCAGATGACTTTGAAGAATTCAGTTTATACTCAAGGATTCCATGCTGGCATTGAGAGCACACTTTATCCACTTAACAAGAGGATTTCTCATAAATAAGTTGATTTTCATTTTCCTTGTGATTTTGTTTCAGTCATATTATTGGTTTAATTTGATATCATGTTGTCCTGACACATGGTTTTCAATTCTGTAAGTACTATATTTACATGCTTCTATCAATTGAAATGCTTGTTTGTACATCTTCTCAAAGGATTCTGAGTTCTTAAGTGTAAGAGAGCATATTGATCTTCATTTCTCATAGATGAGATATATTACAAATACAAGTTCATTTCACTCGATTCTTTATTCTTGGCTTCATTTTTGCGACATTCATTCCAAGTATCACAACTTTTCCTGGTAATTTTGAACCTCATTTAATCATCCTGTTATACAGAAGTTTATACCGATTAGAACAATGATATGGTCAGATACTGATTTATATATCTAAAAATTGTTGTGATTACAGCATAGCAAAGTTCCTAAAGTAGAACAGAGGGTTTATGCGTATATAATTGTTAATTCAGTACATATTATTTATGGCGAATGCGACTTACTTTTGGGGCATTTAGATGAGAAAAAGTGAGCGCCACCAAGCATAAAATCCTGGAAAAGGGTAAACATAACATAAGAAAGAAAGAAGAGCTTAAAAGAAATAAGTTCAATCTCCATCTCTCAAGTGAAAAAAAAAAAAAATAAACAAATCGCCTAGAACTAATGCAGTTCGTTTTTTTTCCCCTGTGGCTTTACTTTTGCTCATTCCTTATCAATTCAAATAAAAATACTGATTTTCTCAACAACAACAAGAAATACTGTCATGGCATCGCCACTCTGTACTGTTTTAAGAATTGAGGAATACTGTTATTTCTAAGTGATAGAATTGACCAGCACAAATAATTAAGGAAAGACGAATATAACAATTATGTGTTATTTAAAATTGACATTGTTATCATTTGCTTCAAGCCATTGACACGCCCAAACACATCAAAGAAAACAACTGAAGAAGATGCTAAAGCAAGTAATACAGCCAGAGAAAGCAAACGGAGACAAAGAAAAAGGCTGGGAGAAGTCCCAAGTCATTACCACTAAGCCCACCACCATGCATTTCATCATCAACTCTCCGGTAATGTTCTTGCCATTCGTCACGTGGGCCCCATAGAGGCCACATGCCGGAGAAAGGATTCCATCTCATTGGTTGTCCTTCTCCCATAAATCTCTCATTATTTTGTGATCTTTCGGCACTATTTCCGTTATTTGCATTGCCGCCAGGTAGCTCGTACCGACAGACGGGGCACGAATTATGAAGCCTGAGCCATGGTATGATGCAGTCAGAGTGGTACACATGCTTGCATGGCATCTCCCGTGCCTCCTCCCCTCGCTCAAAATCCTCCTTACAGACTGGGCACTGGGATTCATCGGATAGGTGTGCCTCTGTTATTAGTACAGTCGGCATTGAGTCAATCGCTGAGGCTGGAGCCGGTGGTGGGCCTGGTCTATCATTTTGAGTTAGCTCGTCAATTAGGTTGTTCAAGTTTGGCCCCACGAAATAGTCACCTGTATTTATTATCTGTATTCTTGAGCAAAAAGCGAGTTAGATAATCAAACAACAGAAGTTTTGTTGCGAATTGATTTGAAAATATATTCATGTGGCAGATGGGGTTCGGAAAGAGCAAAGCAAACAAACAACCCATTTGTTTAACACGACCACATTTTTCATCTGAAGAGAAGGGAACACACTGATCAAGAAGTAAGAGGTTGTATGCTTCATAGATGTGGCCGAAGTTGAAGGAAAGGGATGAGGAAAGATGTGTTCCGGCGGAAGAAAAGCAACTAGGAGTCAAGGAGGTGGAAGCTTTGAGAATATGGAAAGTTATAGCCTAGCGAGTGTAGCTACAGTGGAACGAACGAACGAAAGACTTGTAATCATTGAATCGAATTTGCACCTGGGGGCAGATGCTGTGTACAAAAATGGCTGGAACCATGAACCAGAACCAAACATGGGAAAGAAATTCGGAAAGATGTTGGCCGGGTTGAACCATAACAACCAGCAAAGCAAGGTGAGCTTCGTGTATTGTTTTTCTTTCTATACTTTGGAAAT
The DNA here is from genome assembly GCA_964058865.1 of Eleocharis quinqueflora. Taxonomy (NCBI): domain Eukaryota; kingdom Viridiplantae; phylum Streptophyta; class Magnoliopsida; order Poales; family Cyperaceae; genus Eleocharis; species Eleocharis quinqueflora. Next base: position 145,497 of record CAXKVX010000609.1, read on the forward strand.
CGATATTTCAATCGGCTTTGCAGGTGGGTAGTCCGAAAAGTCATGAGACAAAGAGAAACTATTTAGAGTTATAATTAGAATTGTATTTTTTAAGCCTATTCTCTCCAAAACTAATTAGAGTGTTTGCATTACCGGAGGAGTGTCAAACCGATCTTCTGGTGGAGTCGGAGCGGGCAGCCGTTGGGGAATAATTCTCCTGCGTGGGGGAACAGGCGCCATAGGATATTGTGGGTGGTTGTCCCCTGGTCTACCAAACAGGACCCACCGCCCGCCAGGTCGACCATCTTGATTTTCTTCTAAGCTTGGAAAGTTGTACGGAAAAGAACGAAATGACATGAAAGGTGGCGCAACAGGCTGAGGAAAGTCAACCTCATGTAGAAACCGGCCGTAACATCTTGGACAGAAAACATCCGAGGAGGGGAAGGAGATGATGCGAATTGTATGACGACATTCATAACAGTAGTACACCCGACAGGTTCTCCGTGCACCAGTGGCAAGAGACATTGTTGCGAAATAATGTTCCTGTGTTATTTGTTTGCAAAGATGTAACAATGTTGAAGGAGTGTACGGTTGAAATAAGAATTGTTGATTTGGAAAGAAGAGAAGGATGCAAAGCATATCTTTGAGGAAGAAAGAAAGCGATTCCTGTTAGTTGTGAATTTTAATCACAAAACAAACAGCTACGGAGTGCCTTCTGCCGTAGAGCAATAGGTTGCTTGCCGCCAAAAGAAGCCGAAAACATAGGAAGCATGCAATCTGAAATTGAATCGTAGAAGGGTTCAAAATTTGAAGAACAAGTTTCTATTGAGGCCCATTATAATGAATTGGCGATTAACGGGCCTATATTGGGCTTTGATTACGTTGAGACATTAGTTTAATTGATGATTGTGTTTAAGTTTAAATTGTCATCTAATTCGTATTTTATGATCACTGACTAGGACCGTTAAGGAATTTTTTTTATTCTTTTATCCGATTCGTATACTATTTGATAATACGTGTATGTGTAGCATTTTTTTCATTAGCTTATCAGATATGAATATGAGTAAAGTTTTTCGATCGCTAAACAGATAAAGATACGGATAAAAACTATTTTGTATCAGTTACCCGGGTAAATATAAAATAATATAATTAATATAAAATAATATAAATAAATATAAAATAAATATATATGTTTTATTCTAAAATTTGTAAAATAATTAATCAATTAGTAATTTAAGTTTTCTACGAGACCAAAGTGTTCTAAATTTGTGCCGTTTCGTGCCGTTTCATGTTGTGCCAAAAATTGGTAGGGATCGAAACGGAACAGTTAAGACACGGCACGTTTAGGCACGTTATGCCTAAACATGCCGTGTCTTAACCGTGTCGTGCCTAAACGTGCCGTATCTTAATCGTGTCGTGCCTAATTGTGACGTTTTTGTTCGTGACGTGTTGCTTCGGCACGGCGTTGCTTATTCGTGTTAATTGTGCCAAGAATAATAAAAAACTAAAAAATAGAAAAAATTACAAGAAAATAAAAATCTGGAAAAAATCTTTAAATTTTATAGACAATTATTTTTTTGACCTCTAGTACATTTTTTTGACGTGTCTACCCGTGCCTACCCATGTCTACCCGTACCGTCGTGTCGTGCCTAAACGTGCCGTGTCTAGACGTGTTGTCGTGTCGTGCCGTGTTTTCGTGTCGTGTCTTTCCTCGTAAACGTTATGTGCCGTGTCGTTCCCTACAGTAGGAAACCTAAGCACGACACGCTTAAGACATGGCACATGAACAGTGACGTGTCGTGTCTCGTGCCGTGTCTTAACCGTACCGTGTCCTTATCGTGTCGTGTCGTGTCGTTCCGTGCCGCTTTTAGACAAGCAGACATAGTTTTGAGAACTCTAGAGACCATCTACTCAGTTGTCCTCTTTTCAATAAAACTCTTCATTTTCAACAGAACATTAACGTTGGTCTCTTGTACTCTATCAAAACGTCATGTTGGAAAACGAACTTGTATCCTCTGGAATAGTCAGAATTTTCTAGGGGAGAATGGATAATTTTACTGAGTGAGCATTGTAGCAATACTATAGTAATTACTGTACATGCATGACAAAAATGCTGTAGTAGTGTTGAGAATCAGGAAACGCCCACCTCTTCCCATTAGTGACTAAAACGAGGTGGGCGTTTCGAATTTCTTTAGCATATTCTCCACTTCAAAATCCCAGAAATCTCTGTAATTACTGAAGCTGAATGCTAATAGTAATTTTTTTTTTGTCGTACTAAATTAGTGAATGACCTGTCAGTTGAACAGTGTTTAGAAAAAAACGCAAGTGGAACGAGTCCTTATATGTTTTATTTGAAGGGGATAACACGATTTTGTTATTTTGTTGCTGATCATCTGATTTAAATAGTTGATACAGATAGATTGTATGAGACTATTGTATTATATAAATTATTCGCGAGATAAAAAATGAAGTCAGATGTGAAATAACAATTTATTCATTATTCATAAATGCATAATCTTCACTGAGGATGTATTTGGTATCACCCCTTTTTCCGGAATTAGGTGGAAGAAAGAACAATTTCGAAAGAAAATGTATCAAATACTAGTGTAATTAAATGAAACTAAATGAAATAATTTTCTTTCAAAGATTTGATGGAAGAGTGCTCTTTCGAAAGATGGCCCAAACATTTGTTCTTCCTAAATATTATTACCTAAAAAGATTTTTTTTTCTAAAATAATTGTCTTCTATCTAATTCCGAAAGAAACTGATTGTATCAAACACACGTTACACACTCTGAAGCTTAAATCCAAACCTCCCTTCAGCACGTTATTGAAAGTTAGAAGTAGACAGTCGTAAAGTTAAACGACCCTTCAAAATTGAACAGCTAAGCCTAATAGGATCTCGTCATAATATTAGAAAAAAAAAATGGAATCTCGTCATGTGGGACTATCTAGGTGGCTTTCAAACGATTTTCTCTTTTCTTTCTGTCCCTTACTTTTTTTTTTGATAAAACGTCCTGTTGGAAAATGAATCTGTATTCTCTGGAATGGTCAGAAATTTTTAGGGGAGAATGGGCAATTTTACTGAGTGAGCACTGTAGCAACACTATAGTAATTACTGTACATGCATGACAAAAACGCTGTAGCATCGTTGAGAATCAGGAGACAGACATGTATTGTAATTCCAAGAAATACGAAGCTCATCTCTTCCCATTAGGTGACTTAAATGAGGTGGGCGTTTCGAATATTCTTTGGCATATTCTCCACTTCAAAACCCCATAAATCTCTGTAATTACTGAAGCTGAACGCTAATAGTAAATTTTTTTTTGTCGTACTAAATTAGTGAATGACCTATCAGTTGAACAGTGTTTAGAAAAAAAACCGCAAGTGGAACGAGTCCTTATCTGTTTTATTTGAAGGGGATAACACGATTTTGTTATTTCGTTGCTGATCATCTGATTTAAATAGTTCATACAGATAGACTGCATGAGATCATTATATTATATAAATTATTTACGAGATAAAAAATAAAGTCAGATGTGAAATAACAAAACAGAATAAAGCAGATGTGAAAGCCGAGTGAAACTCGGTTCAGTTTTTCGTTAAAAAATGCGCTTATGTGTAGTGAACTCAACATTCTCGGAAGAAAAATTAATAAAGCTCGACTATTATTGAACATGCTTCCATTGGAGGTGGAGGAAATGTGTCAAATGACACAAAAAAATTCAATTTCTTCAACAAACACAATAGCCAAGAAAAAAATTAAGAAAAAAGTTGTTCTAGCAATCATCCATTAAAAAATAATATAATTTTCTTTTCTCCTCTTCTATTTGGTGGGTAATTGGCGTCTACATCTACATCTGTTGTTTAAATGTCATAAATTGATTTTTCTGATACAATTATATGTCTATATTATTTGTACTTTGTAGTTCTCGTTAATTTATTTGGGACGGATTTTTTAAGCAAAAACTAATTTGTAGTTATGTAGCTTTTAAAAGAAAATTACTAAGGTCAGTTTAAACCAAAAAAATAACCTGCTTAATTTAGTAAAAAAAGAAAAATAAAAAACGAAGATGCACATCCTGTAAGAGAAAGCGAGAAAAACTGGTACCACACTACTGAATTCTCACGTCTCTTGTATCAACTACTACTTACTTTCGAGTCAAATTTTTAGGAATTCATATCCAGTGAAATACTTCGTATTACGAAATAATTATTTAACAATTCACATTACATCTAAATTGACGCGCATAAATCTCAATTTAATTTGAATTATTCAATAACTATTTTGCGTCGGGCATGAATTCTTTTTTTTAGGCCTTTTTCTGAAAAAAATATATTTACAGGGGATAAACAGTAAACTTCCTCCATAAATAAAGAAGCGCTGCCCTAGACACAAGTGTCAGTGAGCGCCACTCTCCCTCCCTCTCCGCAGTTCGTTCCACGCTAAGAGGCGAAAGATCAAATACTCCGATAAAAAATCACTGAATTTCTAGATCTCAAAACAAACAATGGCGTTCTCCGATAAATCACGCGAATCTCTTATCCCTTCCTACCTCTACTCCTCCTCCGCCACTAGGGCTATGGGATTCAGCCACAGCAGGATCCCTACCCCGACCCCTACCCCTACCTGTGCCCCCGTCGCTTCTCCAGCTGTTGGAGGCAGATCTTTCATGATCCAGGCGCCGAATGAGAAGATCGAGTTGTACTCGCCGGCGTTCTACGCCGCCTGTACCGCCGGAGGTATTGCTAGCTGCGGTCTTACTCACATGACTGTCACTCCTCTCGATCTCGTCAAGTGCAATATGCAGGTGTGAAGGAAATCTCTTGAATTCGTAGTGTTTCTTAGCATATGCAGTTATTTCTTTTTTATTTTGTTTTAGATTTAACTATATATGTTGTTCCTATTTCGAGTAAATGGCCATTTCAGTTGAATTACGTGCTTGTATCGTAAATTTCTTAGTTCAATTATGTTAGATCTGAGCTACATTAGTAACTTCATAGATTTAGAGTTGGCTATAATATTAATCTGAATTTGATTTTTTGAAGAATCCAATATTTCCCAACTATTATTCTGATTTCGTGCCTAATGATTTCTGTGGTAAAAAATGAGCCACCCTGGTCTTAAAACAGTTTCTATGAAATTTATTTACTGTAGTTTATATCTTCACTTCTCAACTGGGTAACACCAAATTCATTTCTACTCATTCCAGATTGATCCAGTGAAGTACAAGAGCATTTCATCAGGATTTGGTGTCTTGTTGAAAGAGCAAGGGGTTAGGGGTTTCTTCAGGGGATGGGTTCCAACCCTTCTCGGTTATAGTGCACAAGGTGCATGCAAATTTGGTTTCTATGAGTTCTTCAAGAAGTACTATTCTGACCTTGCTGGGCCTGAGAACGCTGCCAAGTATAAGACTTTCATCTATCTTGCGGGTTCTGCATCTGCTGAGGTCATTGCTGATGTGGCACTGTGTCCAATGGAGGCTGTGAAGGTTCGTGTGCAGACTCAGCCAGGATTTGCCAGGGGCTTGAGTGATGGATTTCCCAAGTTTGTCAAGTCTGAGGGTTATGCTGGGTAAGACATTTTTAACTGTTAATTATCTCACTTATATAAGGATTCCTGAGTGAATGTAGTTCCATTTATTTTATTGAATGTTCTGCATTGCAGATTATACAAGGGAATAGTTCCGCTATGGGGTCGCCAGATTCCCTGTAAGGATCTTTTTACAATCTTTGTTTCTGAAGATATCATTATCGTGTTATATTGTATTATTACTTCATTTGAGGAATAGCTGAAATAATGCATTTCTAGAAATGAGCCATCTCTAAAGCTCACCTCAATTCTAACTTGTAGTATGGCTAATATTTCTTCCTGAGTTAACATTTAGATGTTTGTATTGGTTATTGGTTCTTTGTGTTGCACATAGTTCTTCTTGGAGCCTTTTTGTGGTTATTGAGATTTTATGTGTGCATAAAGTGATGATCCTCTGTGCTTGAGTCTGCTCCACCTTATTATGGAGCTTCACTCCAATGAAGTGGCCTACATTTTTCCCGTATAGTATGTCATTGTAATAACATGTCATCTGATAATTTATGTTGATTTTTTGTTGATCATATTGCTAGAGATAACATGTTAACTATTTGATGTTTTGGTAGTGGAAACTATTCGGACACCATGGTATTTTATTCTTGTTTCAAATCACTATGCTTTGTTTATTTGACACCTAACAGTAAACATGCTATTACTAGAATTCTCTTTTTTCCGTACTTTCCTGACATCTAGTATTTAGTTCTTGTGATGCCTCCTTTACCTTTCAGATACAAAATTGCTTTTTGTGATGATGTTTTTGGCTTAAGTGTTGTTTGGTTTGATTGGCCTAGTTATATGCATTTGGTGCTCATGTTTTTTTACTGCACATAGTTCTTCTTGGTAGCCTGCTATTTTGGTTGTCAAGATTTTATGTGTGCACAGAATAATGATCTACTCTGCTTGAGTTTTTCTCCTCTATATGGAGTCTTACTCCAATGAAGTGGATGACATTGTTTTCAAAATCATGATCTGTTATTAGTTGATCTCTGTAGAAAATGGAATATCTTGGAGTTATACGACAATTGTACCTCTTTGTTTCTGTTGATATTTTGTGGTTGTTGAGATATTAATAATTAGTAAGCCTTGCAGGACATTTCTTTTAAGCTCTCTAAAAATTTCCTGCTATTTTGTTGCTTGTAATTTCTGTAGAACTAATTATAACTTCTAATTTAAAAAATCACATCCACTTTTTAGTTCATTTAGTGGGAGCATTGGAGTATCCATAAAAGTTCCCTATAAAATGTCATGTAGTGCCATAATATTTCTTGGATTGTATTTTATCTCATTGTAACTACTAACTTGAATATCAATTTTTAGTGTCATGCAAAGAAATATAGTTTCCGCCTATGTTTTTTACATAGCCAGTCCCAAGCCCAGAAAAAGGAGGTGTTGTGGTAGGCTTGGCGAGCCAACATAAAAAACAAGCCAATCTTATGGAAATGAAATCCAATATGGGTTTCATTTCTAGCCTACCCCAACTTGTTTGGGACAAAAGGCTTTGTTGTTGTTGTATGGAAAAAATATAGTTTATCACCAGTTAAATCTGTTGTCGCTATTATTCATTGACTTAACGGAAAGTACTATCATCAAATGTTCTAATAGAATTTATATGTATTTCCTTGAATAACAGTTTATGTATTCTGGGTTTGATCATATTAAGTCAAGAGAGAGTAATACATATACTATTGCATCTGCACTGTAGCATCATGAAATGAACTGACATATGTTTTACTTGTTACAGATACAATGATGAAGTTTGCATCATTTGAGACTGTTGTGGAGCTTATCTACAAGCATGCTGTCCCGAAACCAAAGAATGAGTGCAGCAAGAATCTTCAACTAGGAGTCAGCTTTGCTGCCGGTTACGTTGCTGGTGTCTTCTGTGCCATTGTCTCCCATCCGGCTGACAATCTTGTCTCTTTCTTAAATAATGCCAAAGGTGCAACCGTCGGTGATGTAAGCTGTTTCCTATATTTTATTTTTGTTCAATGGTCAAGTTTCTATATATATGTGCAGGCTGGCTTGGAAAGCAGGGATTTGTATTTTGTTGGCAGTTAGTGATTATCAAACCTTTTTAAGAACTTGGTCTCCTCAAACCTTCATAATTGAACCATGAAGTTTGATTCAGTTATTAATTTTGTTCAAGGATATTCCGTCGGTTGGCTGAGGCTTGTGCTATTCTGTCTTGATCTCCTCATGCCTTATCATTTTCTTGTGGTCCATTTTAAATCCTTGGGTTTTCTGATGGTTTTGATGTTTGTGCTTTAAAGAAAACGAAAAAGGGCACTAAAGCATTGGGTCAGTTTTTAATTGGAAAGATCTGGATAGGTTTTATTCTACTGAATGTTTGTTAAAATAAATGAAGATATAGTTTTATCTTCTTCGATTCCCTGTTGAATTCACTGGATTTGCTGTTTTTCTCCTTTCATCCATTTTAATTTGTGGAATTAATTATTTTTTGTTTTTCTTTTCGTAGGCTGTCAAGAAGCTTGGTGTTTTGGGGCTCTTCACACGGGGACTTCCCCTCCGTATTGTTATGATTGGTACTCTAACAGGTGCCCAGTGGGGTATATATGATGCTTTCAAAGTCATGGTTGGCCTGTAAGTGTCTTTTTTTCCTCTTTTTGTTTTACTATAATTGGTTTTGTACTTTTGTTAGATTTGAGGTAACTCTGTAGCAAATCACCTCGCATTAAAATTTTACACAAAAATGGTACTTGATTGTCAAAGAAATCCTCATATGCATTTGGAGTCCCATCTTTAGATGGATAAGTTCATTCTTCTATATATAGTCTAACTAACTATATGAGAATGGATTCCTAGCCTCTTTTTTTGGTAGCCTCCAACAACCTTCGCCATCAAAACCAATGAAAATTACCGATCTGTACCGTGGAAAATATTCTTCATAATAATATAGACTTGAACACCAAATTTTACATTTTTAATTTTTTTACTATTTTATCGAATGTGTTGAAAATTGAATGTCTGTAAATCGTTAGATAAATAAAATTTCAACCTCTCTGATAAAATAACGGGGTCAACTCGCAGCAAATAGCAAAATTAAAGCTTAAAAATGGGCTGATGAGTATTTGAGGAAAACAAATTTAGAATCTCATTTACGTATACATTCCCAATGGGAGAGAAGAAAAACATCCAGATGTTGCTGGGATGCAATTTCATAAGTGCCATGCAAGGTGGCTTGCGAATTGAAAGACAAATGGTTACAATTTATAAAAATGTAACCACAATCACTACAATGGTAGATGTTGAAGTAGCTTCTAAAGCTGACCTAGAAGAATTTGAATTTTCTGAGCTTGAGTACATGGAAGTAAGAGCAGTGGCGTATAATTGTGGTGAAGAGTCACCTGACTTTAAACGAAGATTCAACATGCTACTTTCAAGATTGAAGGAGCAAGGATTCATTGGTGATGATTCTTTAAAACATTGGGGAAGAAACCAAATCAAGTGTAAGCTTGAAATCATAAATTCGGATATCTCTATCCAAGATAAGCAATTTAACAGGCATATACAAGCATTGTTAAAAATTGGAGTGATCAGGCCAAGTTCAAGTAAACACAGAACTATGGCGATAATGGTGAATTCGAGAACAACCGTAGACCCGGTCACAAAGGAGGTCAAAGGCAAGGAGTGCATGGTATTCAACTAAAGGACGCTCAACGATAACACGCATAAAAACCAGTACAGTCTTCCAGGTATCAACACAATTCTGAAGAAAATGGGAAATAGTAAAATATTTTCCAAATTTGATCTAAAGAGCGGCTTTCACCAAGTTGCTATGGATTCAGAGTCGATACAGTGGACTGCATTTGTAGTTCCAGGCGGATTATACGAATGGTTGGTCATTCCTTTTGGATTGAAGAATGCCTTTTGAACACAAGGAACTTGCATGTTGGTCTCTTGATTCTTTTCACACTTGTTCACCAAGGCTAAGTTTCTGTAAGCTTTTCTGGAGTTCGTTTATGGATTGTGTGAGGTTTTCTGTTTCAGGAACTTTGGTTTTCGCTGCCTCTAGCCTCCTGATTGCGGTTTTACAATCTTTAATGTCCTCTTTGATTTTGACCAACAGTTGGATTATTGTATTGTTCTGCTTGATCAATGCTGTTGTCGCTCCTTTTGCGAATTTGGCTGGGTTTTTAGAAAACCGTTTGCAGGTTCTTCGATTGTCTCAGTTGCCTTTAGAGCTTCTTGCTAGATTGAACTTCTAGTGGTATTACGCCAGTCGTTCATAAAGAGTTTCTAAATCGGCTGAGATTTTCAGGGCTTGATCTCTTATCGGCTCTGGTTTTTGTGCAAGTTCTTAGCTCCTTGCCTCGTTCCAGTATCTCGTAAAAATATTAAAAGTATCTTGAGAATTTTGCTCAAACAATTAACTTTATGAATTTCTTAAGAAATCTGGTTAAGATGGTATACAGTTTTCAAGCTTTCTAGGATTGCAGTTCTGGATTGGTCATATTTTTACAAATTTTAAATTTTCTATATAGTACTTGATCAGATTTGAAGATCTGATGAGATCGAACAGTTGAGATTATATGAAGCAAAACTCCCTTTTGCTTCTTGAAGCATAATAGCATAACTCATATATATATATATATATGGATATGCTATCGTGCTTTATAGTGCCAAGGTTCTTATGGCATTAGACCCTTCCTCATCGTTGGATTTAAACTTTCTAACCATTCATTTGGGTGCCTTCTTAATATTACGAACGTAATGGTACTATTCCCCCTCTGGGTACTGTTCCCCCTCTGGGTACTTTTCTCCTTTTATTGCCTATACTAAGTACACGTCTTCCCAACTTTAAGCTTTTCGGATTCAATTTATCCACTTCGATAATTTTTATGATTCAATTTATCCACTTCGATAATTTTTATGACCGTTCCATCTCTGTTTTACTAGAAATTATGAAAGAATTTAGAAAGCCATGAAAGATACTAACCAGAAATCAAAAGGAATAACCTCGAGCTCTGATACCAACGGGAAATCGCGCGGAATCTAGTTCGGCTTAAACTCTCGGACAAATTATGTACTGAAAACTTAAGACTTAGAGAAAATTTTAAAAGCTGGAAACTTGATTGTTTTATTGAACTGGAAGAAGTAAGCTTTCAGATATCTTCTGATGTGCTTGCAACTTCCCATTGAGTTACATTATATAGACTTGAGATGTAATCTCTATAATTTGCACCGGGTGCTCATTGGGTCACATCGTCAGGCAAGATAAAGAGGTATTGCTATTTGCATGCGTGTTGCATCGGCTTGCTCCTTGTATAAATCTGATAGTCTGCTAGTTATGGCATTATCTTCGTCTATAGTTCGCGGATAACATGTGAAGGCATTTTCAGTGCCTTGCGAATATCGTGCCAATTGTGCGTTCTGCCCATATAGAGATTCCCATGCTTCTGTTTGATCCTGCGAATAGCGTGCCACTCGTGAATCCTGCTCACATAGTGATTTCCATACTTCTGCTTGAGTAAAAGCTCCCTTAACCATTCGTGGTTCATTGTTGATGATGAATCTTAGACCTTCCATTTCTGTAAAAATTAATAATAAGAAAAACACACTTATTAGATAAATGTGATGATTTGTTTCTGCGGTCCACCACTTCCGCAATAAGAATTTATGACTATAGTTGTATCAGAATGCTAGAGACTTGTTCATCTAGCTTATCACTCATCATGTTAACCGCCAATCTTGACAATGAATCCGCCAAAACATTGAGCTTCCCATCAATGTGCTCAAAGTTTATTTGGACTCTCGTCCCCATAACGAAATCTACAAAACTAATCCATCTTACTCTTGACGGTTTGTTCTGTGCAGATTTATTGTAAAAGCTAATAATAGCCTGATAGTCTGTTCGGAGGGTTTAGTGTTTTCATGCAAGCATGTATTTCTGCGTCAATAGTTGACTTCACGATCGGGAATTTCCCGCTTGCATAAGCACATACTCTTTCTGTGCTTATAGGGTCAGTTTTACTCTTCTTCCACTTACACACACCGCCCCAGCCGTCCATGCAGCCATCTGTCTCAATTACAATATAAGAATTGGGAGGAGGTAATTCCAAGTCTGGTAGGTTTTGTACCAAATTCTTTACCTTTCTTACCAATTGGTAATCTGAAGGTTTCATGCGTTTATCACCATTAGAACTGGTCTTTGAGTATAATGGTTCCAAAAGTGTACCAAGGTTTGGAATGTAATTTCTGGCATAGTTTAGTATGCCTAGCCATGATTTAACCCTGCCTTATCTTTCATTTTCTCGTCTTCAAAAGTTATGATCTTCTTAATGATATACGGTTACAACTTAATTTTTCTGTTGCCTATTATTGCTCCAAGGAATTCAATTTCCTTAACCGCAATCTTCATTTTTGTGGGCGAAAGTACAAGCCCCCCATTTTTCTCACAAATACTAAGCATTTTTGAAATATGCTCAGCATGTTGTTCTTCATTTTCTGAGAACACCATTATATCGTCTATGTAGACGGCTATAAATTCTTCTGTGCCTCGAAAACAATTATCCATTTTGGGCTGAAAAATTGCCGGCGCATTCTTCAATCCAAAAGGCATGACCAACCATTCGTATAATTCGCCTGGAACTACAAATGCAGTCCACTGTATCGATTCTGGATCCATAGAAACTTGGTGAAAGCCGCTCTTTAGATCAAATTTGGAAAATATTTTACTATTTCCCACTTTTTTCAGGATTGTGTTGATACCTGAAAGATTGTACTGGTCTTTATGCGTGTTATCGTTGAGCGTTCTTTAGTTGAATACCATGCACTCCTTGTCTTTGACCTCCTTTGTGACCGGGTCTACGGTTGTTCCCGAATTCACCATTATCGTCATAGTTTTGTATTTGCTTGAACTTGGCCTGATCACTTCAATTTTTAGCAATGTTTGTATATGTCTGTTAAATTGCTTATCTTGGATAGAGATATCCGAATTTATGATTTCAAGCTTACACTTGATTTGGTTTCTTCCCCAATGTTTTAAATGATCATCACCAATGAATCATTGTTTCTTCAATATTGAAAGTAGCATGTTGAATCTTCGTTTAAAGTCAGGTGACTCTTCACCACAATCATACGTTACTGCTTCTCTTACTTCAATGTACTCAAGATCAGATAATTCAAGTTCTTTTAGGTCAGCTTTAGAAACTATTTCAGCATCTACCCTTGTAGTGATTGTGGTTACATTTTTATAAATTGTAACCATTTGTCTTTCAATTCGGAAGCCACCTTGCATGACGCTTATGAAATTGCATCCCAGCAACATCTGGATGTTTTCCTTCTCTCCCATTGGGAATGCATACGTAAACGAGATTCTAAATTTGTTTTCCTCAAATACTCATCAGCCTATTTTTAAGCTTTAATTTTGCTATTTGCTGCGAGTTGACCCTGTTAATTTGTATAGGGTATGCACTTTGCTCGAGTGTTTCTTCTGGCACTATCTTCTGATTTATGCAGCAAACTGTTGCTCCTGTATCCAATATTGCTTGCACCTTAAAATTTTTCACACTTGGAATCTATATTTGCAACTCGATATTGTATAGTCTGTTTAGTACTCTCTTGCCTCTTCTTGGATCAGGTACCAAAGTTTTAGCTTCTTCATCAGAGATCTTGTTTACAATCTCTGGCTCTCTGATCTTAATGCTTTTGAATTGGTGCATCATTTCATTGAAGACTTCTTCTTCGTCATCATTATTTTCAACTAAAACCTTTGTCTTGCCTTTTAAATAATGATTTTCAAGGCTTTTTGCATCTTCCTGCAGTTGTAGAGTCTGCAATTGTTCTTCTAATTTCTCGTTTTTCATGAGCAGATACTGGTTATAGTCCAATAACTCTTTTATCAGCTCATCTTTCCCATCATAAGCCCTTACATTCTGGGTCTTCTTCTGGATCTTTTCTTCCAAACACAAATCTAGAACACAGGGCACACTGTTTCTCGGCAAATCATGCAATTAGCTCTCATGTTTCTGTTCGTAATTTCTTTACAGCATACACACTTTTCTTTGTTTAGTGGTACTGTTGAGTTGTCCTCCCATTCGTGTTTACACAACAAAAAATTTTCGGAAATGTTTGGGTATGACCTCCAGTTTAACTCTGGTGCACTGGCTATCGGGTTTCTTTTGTCATGTAGATTTCTTCAAATGACAAATCCTTAAGGTTGGTCATTAACGTGTTTGTGCTCCCGACTTCTCCTTCCGAGAGAGAGCAGATAGCATCGCTATCGGGTTCATTTTGGTCTATCGAGATGATGTCCCATTTATCATCTAGATCCAAAATTTTCATTATCGCTGCCCTTACAATGTTACCATCTTTCTTGCGGCATTCTCTTGCGAAGTGACCTTTTTCGCAAATAAAACATGTGCATTTTCGGACTTTATTCGCATACTTTTTCTTCAAAACACGCACATGTGATTCATGCGGTTTTCCACGATAGGTCTTGGCTTTTCTTAAGCCATACTTCTTATTATTCTGATAGTAACCAGGGATTGGAATCTGGCTACAGAAAGATATGTCCTTTAGACTTCTCTGAACAGCTGCTCTTTTGCACTGTTTTGCCAAAAACTGATATGCAAAATTAATTTTTGGCAACACACCAACTGTGCTTCCGGGGTATTTCTCAAAATATACCTTCTCAATTTCTTTACCAATTAATGGTGGAATCTTCGGGAAGAATTTCTCAGAAAGTTCAGGCGAAATGTACATTCGGCCTGATTTAGCAGCAATGTACTTGTAGTCATTCATGTAGCTAAACAAGTCCTTCATGCTGTCACATGACAATCTTTCAATGTCATTGTAAGATTGATCTTGTTCTACCGTTGAACCTTGGTAAGGGTTTTCCAACAAGATCATTCTTCTGATTTGCGAGATGACATTTTGAGGGTCATCTGCAATATTTACGAGCTCTTCATATTCCTGCGTATACGCCATCCTCCATTGAATCCACGTCTTTTTGACAATATCTCCAAGTAGGTTTTCAATGTAGATAACCTTATTCTTATTGTCATCCCAACTTCTCTCGTTCACGAGATTTAGAGTAATAGATTTCCATCTTGAAATTGTATCACTGTACTGCCCAATATCGTCTGGTAGTATTAGCATTACTCTTTGGTTTGAATGCGTTGAGGGTAATTCAAATCTATCATTGTGTTGTTTTGAAAATCCACATTTAAAATTTCCAATTCTTGCTTTGATTTGTGGTACTTCAATATTCTCTCTCCTTGTGCCTGGTGGATACATTACAGGACCTATTGTAGGCTCTGTGGGTCTTCTAGCCGATTCAGCTGTTGTCGTTGAAAGGACTGTTTCAATATTCTTCGTCAGATTACGAAGTGAGGGATACTCCATGACTGCGGCAAACACCGATTCTGAATTTTGATGAGTCGTGGCTATTCCACTACCCCCGCCAACTTTCGCGAATGGGTTTACCCAATCATTCTCTGTATCCTCATCTTCGCTGTAGTGATTCCAGATTGGGCCACCTTTTATCACAGAAGTAGATTTCCTTGGTAATGATGCCAGTGTCATAAGCACACTTAAACTGTCATCATCCGATTGGCTTTGTTCATCCTAATCATCACATGTCATCATGAGAGCTAATTCCTCCCCTATGATTTCTTCATTGTTCTGTCCTATTGTTACCTCTTCCGGTGGTGCAGTTGCTGAATAACAACCAAATCTTACTGCTAAGGTTCAATCAGTTCTGGTCTTTATCCTTGCTGTCTGAGGATTCTGTACGGCTGGTGCTGTTGCTGGCCGTATTATCCATTGTCTAGCTCTTAATTCCTCAGTTGACATCATCTGGCCTGGAATTGCTCGAATCCCTCTGCTTGTCAAGTGTTCTGCCACTTTTTTCACATTGTATCTGAAGTTTGTGTGGTTGGTGTTTATAGCCTTCCTATCAACGATCTTGAGAGCAGTAAATTACTCTCTCCACTCTACCAACCATCGTAGCCATGCGTTTGTACGACGACTTGGATGTGGTTGTTGAAATCATGAACACTTAAGGTAATGTCTGGTGCTGTATACGCCAGTTGCGTACCACCTGTCAGGTTTATTTCCATGGAACTGATTATGGCCCGATCATCAGACCATCTTGTGTCTCTTAAAACCACTAGGACGTTTACCCCAGCGTTTCTCCTATGGAGTGCATATAATCTTATCATCACGAGACCAATATGCAGATGCTGCAACCCTTCTTGTACCAACTGGTTGTAGCTTTGTTGTGAGATAAATGGTAGCTCCACCTGAGCTCCATCTGTAACTAGTATTCTTTCATCTGAGTAGTGTTGGTATACTCGATGATTTCGTTCAGACCATCCAGCTTGGTATAAGGTCTCAGCTTGAACTTGTTGAGCCCTTCTGTACTGTGAATGGTTAAACTCAGCGTCCGGATTCAGTTGAGACTCCAGACTTCTTTTGTAGTGCATTCTTCCTGGCATTCTCCTTTGTGCTTCATGTGCTAATCGGCTTCTTAGCCTATAGCCTCTTATCTGATCTTCGACTGTGGGGTTTTGGTTGTTGTCTTGGCCGGATATACTTGGCCTGCCCATTGTTTCTGTTCTTGTTTGACTCATTTTTGGCTCTTGAAAGAGTCAAATATTTCTTTTGGATTTTTGAAAACAAAGAACTGTTCTGTTGTTTTCTTGATTTTTCTCACACTGGTCTCACCAAGGCTAAGTTTCTGCAAGCCTTTTGTAAATCGTCTATGGATTGTGCAAGGTTCTCTATCTCTGGAACTCTGGTTTTCGCGGTCTCTAGCCTTTTGATTGCGATTTTGCAATCTTCTAGATCTTCTTTGATTTTAACCAGCAGTTGGATTATTGTGTTGTTTTGCTTGATCAATGCTGTTGTGGCTCCTTTTGCAAATTCAGCTGGTTTCAAGAAATCGTTTGTCGGTTCTTCAATCGTCTCGGTTGCCTTTAGGAGCTTTTTGATATATTGAACTCCTAGTAGTATTGCGCCAGTCGTTCATAAAAAGTTTTTAACTCGGCTGAGATTTGACTCCGGTATCTCGTAAAAAAAAAATTGTCTTGAGAATTTGCTCAATGTTTAACTTAATGAATTTCCTAAGAAATTTGGTTAAGATGATATACTGACTTTCGGTTTTCAAGCTTTCTAGGTTCACAGTTCAGGATTGGTCATGTTTTAGTATTTGTTCAAAAGTACGAATCTTAAAGCAGGGGTTACACATCAAATGGTTCAGTTTTTTCAGTGCCAAAAGTCATTTGGCATCATAGTGCACCATAGCATTTCTCTATATATATATATATATATGTAGAGGGGGATCCATGGCCTCCTCGTGGTCTCCTTTTGTAGTCTCCTGCACTATTTTTCACCAAAATCTATGAAAATGGTTGATCCGGACCGTTGAAAATATTCTTCATACTAATATAGACTTAGAGATCAAATTTTAGATTTTTTTTATTTTTCTTACTATTTTATTGGATAGGTTGAAAATTGGATGTCTATAAGTCGTTAGATAAATTCAATTTTCAATCCGTCCGATAAAACATTAAAAAAAATAAAAAAAATCTAAAATTTGGTCTCCAAGTCTATATTAGTATGAAGAATATTTTTAACGGTTCGGATCGACCATTTTCATTCACTTTGATGGAGTAGGCTAGAGGAGGTTAATGGATCCCCCCTCATATATGTATATATATATATATGAGGAGGGATCCGTAGCCGTCAAACTTCCAATCGCTTCATGGTAGCAAATGTAAATGACCGATTCGGACCGTTGAAAACATTCTCCATATTAATATAGACTTGAAAACCAAATTTTACATTTTTTTGAATTTTTTTACTATTTTATCGGATGAATTGAAAATTTATTTATCCAACGATTTACAAACATTCAATTTTCAACCCTTCCGATAAAATAGTAAAAAAAATTCAAAAAATATAAAATTTGGTCTACAAGTCTATATTAGAATGAATTTTTTTTCAACAGTCCGGATCGACGATTTACACTTGGTATGATGGAGCGGTTGCGCGCAAGGCTAAAATAATATGCATAGTACACCATTTCGTACTATGCGGCTATGTATATTAATTTTCTAAATAAATTAATATTTATGTTGCTCAATAAATCTTCATATCAAAATCTTGTAGGAAATCAAATTTCGTTATTTTCAGAGCTTTCTTGATATTTTTTAAATATTTTTTAAAAACAGCTCAGAAAAGGAACTTTTGTAGTATTAAATTTGAGCTGTTTTAAAAAATATTTAAAAATAGCAAGAAAGCTTCAAAAATCAGAAAATTTGATTTCCTATAATATTTGATATGATGAATTTATTGAGCAATTTGAATCTCAATTTATTGAGCTATATATATATGCATATGACGGAAGTGTTCTATGCATATTATTTTAGCCTTGTTATATATATATATATATATATATATATATAGATAGCAGAGTAGTTGAATCGTAAAATGTATCGTATATCAATTGATTTTGTATCGTATCGTGTATCATATCGTGTCATTAACATATGCTAAGCTATTTTTAAAACAACAAAATGATTATAGTAATTAGTATTTAACACAAAAATCTAATTAACTAAAGAAATCATATTAATTTTAAATATAGTGATAAGTGTTAATTGATATTGATGTAAACATGTTAAGGTATTTATCTTGGGAACTGGCAACGCATTCTTGAATTTCACTATTCGTATTGAACTGTAAGATGTATATCTCTCGTCCTTTGACTCGTATCGAATCTTAAGATACACATCGCGTATCGTAAGACACTAATTTCTATGATATATATATACTTTGATATGAAGAATTTATTGAGCAACGTAAATTTCAATTTATTAAGCTAATTATATATGGAGTGTATTATGCATATTATTTTATTCTTGCTTTCTCTCTGTATATATATATAATTATCTCTTTCTGTATATATATATATAATTCTGAATGCTTGGAATGAATTGGTAAAAAGCCTAAAGAAGCAGTTCCAAGGAATGATGTAAAAATGCATGTGTTTTCCATATTTACACAAGGTGCTTATTGGTTTAGTTGGGAATTAGGTCATATTGTTTTATAGTATTAATGAATCTCTCCTTGATGAATTTTTATTTGGAATGAAATGTAAGATGAGTGAGCGGTCATGTACATGTCACGGTTGGATGGTAATTTGTTGTATCATTAAAAAAAAAATATTGTGACATGCGAAAGCTATCCCAAAAATGTGTAGTATGTTAATATCTTTACTTGTTCTTGCTCTTTCAGGCCAACAACAGGTGGCGTGACACCAGCTCCAGCAGCAGCTACAGAGGTTGCCCCTGCCAGTTCCTAATTTCAATATTTATCTGATGAAGGCGATAGATTTCTAGCAATTTATAGTTCATACTTGTTGGAATGGTTGTTACTTGCGTTAGTTAAATTCAAAGAGTAACTACTTGTTTTGCATCTTCTTCCCCATGGGATGTTTTTGATGTACATCGTCCCAGGTTTATGAGAGAGTTGTACTCAGTTGAGCTGAAGTTGGTCGTTGCCTTTGAAGAATGGCAGGCTACTATACAATAAAAATTACTGAACAGTACCTTCATTTTTGTTATTATCTTTCTGAAAAATTGCTCATGAGTTTTTTCACATTTTTCGGCCAACAATAATTTTTTTCTGAAGGTTGGTATTCATGTATATTTCTATGTTCCTTTTTAGCGTGCAATGAAGTAATGTTCATTTTGTGATATTAAATTTCAAAATTAAGGTTTTTGTACGAAGATTAATGTTGTAGCTTGAACTATGTGTGGTCGTGCTATCTGGATATTTTTCGATTGATGAATTTGATTTCCTTACGTTGTAAGTGTTGGAGAAAAAGAGAGGGCAGACTCCATCTATGGAAATTTGGAAATTAATGTTAGCTGTTTGAGTTGTGGTTAGACAGTGAAATACTCTTATATTTGAATCAGAACGTTTGTCAAATCGTTGTCTATATATCTTGTACTATAAGATTTTACAGAGATGATTAAAAGAGAATATTTTGTGTTGCTTAATTAAGAGTAAGACAGTTGATTCTGAAGAAGACTGATTTTATTTATGAGATGCTTAGCTGCGGAATTATAAAATATGCCCAACTCTTGCTGTTGTTTCTCTGGTTTAACTGATTACCAACAAGTTTATGACGAAATAGAATGCTTGAAAGTAATTGACAAAAAAGAAATCACTGTTGTCAAAATATCATATTGTTGTGGTTCATCTATAACTTCACCTGTTTCAATTTCTAACATAGCCTACCATAAAAAAAACAAAGAAGACTAGCTAGATATAATTGTAGTACATGTAGTTCCGGTATGCCTCGATACGCCTTTGTTTGCCTAAACGCTTCGATCCGTCTCAGCTCGCCTAGACTCCTCCCAGTTTGCCTTGATCATCCTCGGCCCGCCTCAACCAGCCTAGATAGGACCGTTACTATGCCCTCTCTCAGTGGCGGATTTAAGTTTAGAGAATGGGGGTGCTCCCCATTTTTGTTGAAATTTTAGACAATATACACTAATTTTTGTGCTAAATTTAAATTTTTTTATATTTGAACCCCATAAAAAATTAGAATTATTCTATTTGTTGACCTCTATAATTAAAATTTATCAAATTTTAATGTGATTGTTGTATTGATATTAACATTAATATGATTGTTTGATCTCATTCAAAAAAAATCTGATTCCACCACTGCCTGTTCGAAACGAAATATTAACATTAATATGATTGTTTAGAAAATTATGATTGTTTGTCTTTCAGAACGAGTGATTATAAGCTCGATCCACAGCTAGCTGGTGCTCACGAATTCACGTTAGCTTCATCAACAGGTATTCTATTCCTTGAATAAAAATTCTACGATAATTGTATCCGTACCATGGCAAACTTACCATGCATATCAAATATAAATCGTCATAAATATTCATTAATTAGCTAATATGATGTGTCCTCTGCACTTTTTTTATATCATTTGGGCATCTCTTGTCTCCCTTTCTCCCATCAAGAAGTTTCAATCCGATCCGCTAAAAAGGGGCTTCCCATTTATCCAGGTTGAATAGCCATGTGGCATGAGTCACCATGTATTAATTGCAGCCAAAGCCTCTAATTATAATTCCATAAAGGAAATGCATCCAGTGCTTTCTGTTTCTCTCCCGGCTAATGTTTCAATAAAAAAGACTCTTTAAATTCAAAGTGCGGAATTCGCGTGGTCGTCAATGAAAGTAGAGAAAATGAAGGAGCAAAGCAGATGACATTATATCATTGTCCTTCCATAAAATAGAGCAAACGTTTTACAATGAAACAACTTGAGCTGAGAAGTTACCAAAAAACAACGTTTATTGAGTACTGAAGAAACAAAATTTGATATAATTTCTCAAATCATTTGAAGTATTGGAGGAATTCTTTATTAATAAGTCAGAAATAAAGTAAAGCCAAAATTAGAATAAAAGTGGAGGATGTGTGTTTTGAAAACTATCTTTTATAATAAATTTATGTAGTGTTTATGATTTAAAATGTTATTATACATTTTGTTTCTTAAAATTAATATGTTATATCTATAAAAGTGTTCAAAAAGATGCGCTTAGTCTTAAATTATAGAACTCTTAAGATGAAAAACATGTAATCTTAAATATGTTCGTAGTTGTGGTAATTAACGAGGAACATTAATTATCATATAAGATTGTCATGTCGATTAAAATATGTTGTAGTTTTATAAATATTGATAAATGATTATCATTTAATGACATGAATATACAAAATGTGTATTGTATATTAAACATGACCTAGTTAGATGGAACATTATTGTTTTTGTGTTTGTGTTATTATTGTTTCTATAGTATCTTTTGAATTCCAGATATGAGATGTATACATTTTTCACATGAGAAGTATATAATGTGATTTCTATTTAAAAGTTATCTCACAAATAAGAATAAGATAGTAATTCATTATTTATGACTTGCGTTAGAGAAATTTATATATCAATATTGTCATTGTCCCTAAATAAATTGAGTTATGATATCACTGAACTCCTTGATAAAGTGGAATTATATTGCATGCAATATAGCTAAAGTAGTTATAACTATAATTCGCTTGAGATACCAAGAAAAAAAATATAATGCAAATATGACACGATCGTATTTTGCATATCATTCATAATATTATGTGACAAGGATAGACACAAACTAAGTGGATGAATAAAATAATTACTATGTTGTTTGGGTGACTATAATGTAATGATAAAACTTCTTTTTGTCAATAATATAAAATATTTTATATTATATTCTAAGGCGATATAGATTCTCAGTAAGATCACACAAAATGAATAGAAACAACAAACATTTTACATTTTATATGATGTATTTAATTTCATGATATAATGTTTAAATAAAATGTCATCATATGACATACTTAGTTCATAAATAAATTTATGAAAATATGTGAATATTATTTGACATAATATTGAGAAAAAACATTATAACTAATAATATAGATATCACATATAGAATAATATAATTTATATTATTGAAACATAAATTAATTTATTAAAATCATTGAAAAGTACTATTAGAGAAAACAAGAGAAGGTTATGGCATGTGTTTAATTAATTTAAATTAGCACTAAAGGTTATTCTAGTATTTGGCTATATAAAATTGTGTGTTTGAGATGAAAAATCAATTTTATATCTTTTGCTACAGTTCATGTGAACAATAGCTGCCTGATGGAATTCAAGTATATCTAAGAAATAATAACCTTAATTACCACTTGAGTGAGGTTCAATGCCTCTATTTTTTGTGTCTTCGTTGTTCCTCCAAATTTTGATTATTTATCAAGAAGCAAAAAGTGGAGGTGATGAGTGGTCAAGATGTCAAGATTTTGAAGGCATGAGAGGCACAAAAGAATAGTGGCATTTGAACCCTTCTCTTTCCACTATTATAGTTGCAAGAATAAAGCTATCGTTGAGTATTTATGGACTGAATCCTCAGGAATAGCTATCGTCGAGTAATTATGGGCTGAATCCTCAGGGACAAGATATTCAATTTCAGATATTTTGTGTTTGTGTCATTATTGTTTCTATAGTACTTTAATTCAAGAAGTAAGAAAGTTACAAAAAGAATTGTTGGTTGTTGTGTAATCTTAAATTAAAACTAATTTCTAAAGCAAGTTTTAAAGTTCAACAAGTATTGAGAGATCGTTTTTTCTAGGATTTTCTATCCACTCTAGTTATTAACTACTTGTTTTAAAAAAAGAGTTTTGTTTTATATTATGAACGCTATGTTTTTTTGGGTGTTGTAGGTATTAAGGAATATTTCTATGGTAATATCAGACCTAAACCAACATTATTTTCACCTTACGATACTTGATTATACCAATCTAAGTTCATTAAGTTCTACTAGTTGTCCTAATTAATCTAAATAATCATCTTTCATCTTTTGATACTGGACAAGATCTATTTAAGCAATCATGTAAAGCTTTTAAGTAATAAACATCACTTTGCAGTACTTAGTTTACTACTTATATCTTTATGATTTGGATCTAATATTCAATCATTCGATTGAAATACTGAAATCCTAGAATTTGTAATTCGATTAAGATGCATCAATTAAAATAAAGATCAAGTCATAATCAAAACAAACCATGAATAAAACTAAAACCATGTAATCATAAAAAGAGTTTCCAATAGTCTTAAAAAAACCTAAGAAATAACTTAGTCAAGCATGACTAAGAATCAGAAAATATTATCACAAGTAAGGAAGTTTCAAAGAAAAAATAAATAAAACTCTAAAAATTGTAGAACCTCTTCTTCAATCTCTAGTGGTTGTGCACAAAAAGCCTTCTTCTTTTTCTTCTTTTCTCCCAATCTTCTCAACAACTAATTTAAATCCTAGATTATTTCTCTAAAAACATGATAAAACTTTATTTTTCGTGCAGGAGAGATCCACTTTTATAGCCAACTTATCCCAAAATAACTACCAGAAATAGAATACAAGCATACAATTTCTGCCTAAAAATATTCAAGCAGATTTTCGATCATGATGGACTCCGAATTTGGAGAATCTCAAAGCAGTAAAGTTGTAGGTCTTTCTCTTATCTTTCTAACGAATTTGAACCATCAAATTTCAACATCGTAAAAGAAAATTATGACTAAATAGTCGAAAGTGCACAACATGTCACCTATCTACAATCGTAGGTGAGGCATCTACGATCGTAGGTGGGGCTTTTGCGACTACAGATGAGGCTTCATGTGCACAACAATTCGTATTTTCATCATAATTTCTTTGTTCCAACTCCGATTTTGACAATTGAAAGTTTGTTGTAAAGCTAAGGATGAGCTCTACAATATTGACATATGATATCATCTTGAACATTCTAGTTTTTTACTTCTGCAATAAAACATAATGAAGTATGACAATACATTGAACTCTAGGAAAACAAGCAACACTTGATCTAAATCACACAATAAATTCTAGGTTAACGTATATAACATTTAAGATTATCACCGCCACTATTCAACTCCTCTTGTTTGAATCAAAGAAACTCAGTCTTCTTCTCTTTTTCTTTGCATAGGTTTGTCACCAAACGAGATAGATTTTCCATTGAATAATGAAGACATAGGTGGTTGGATCTGAGTTCTAAATCATACATCAATCTATCTAACATGTATATTGGTTTGTTGTTTAGATGCAAGGTGAACCAAGAGATTGGAATGTGCTTCCAAGACCGAAGAAGAAGAAGATAATTTTTCAAGAGATCTAGAAGATAAACCGACTTTTCTTTATCAAAAGATTTGATAATCTCTTTATGTATAAACTTTGATCTCCTTGTGTGAATGATATATATGTTTATTAACTATTTATTTTATGCACATGACGTGTTTGATGAAATGTCTATGTATAATTCGTTTGTTATTGTTATAAAATGATATAGATCTTGTTATTGAATCACATGAAGGAGATTTTTTTAATTTTCACTCTCTTAAACTTACACATCAAATTCCAACAAAAAAACTATCACTGTTCTAGTTACATGCATATTTTGTTTCTTTAAGTCATATTTATGTAAGTTCATTTTTTATATTTTAAGATCGGATGTAACAAGTGCCTCCCTGTCACAACACAATGATATACTCCCATAGGATTTTCTATGGAACTTTTATTTTTTATCAAATATGAAAATAAATTTGCAATTGAGTGCTGACAGTTTTGACTCATGTCAATCAATAATTCAAATTTCAAATTTGAGAGATCAAATGACAATAAAGATGAAAAACACCATAAAAAATTTACATGAGAAACATCATAGCAACGCTTGATGCATTTGAATTAATTACCCATGCTACCAAAATAATGTTAGAATGGAGTTCTAATGTCAAATGCTCTTGAATTAATTACCCATAATTCAAATTTTTGGATCTTAATTATCTAGCTAGAATCACAAGCAAGCAAGTCCTAGGAGCAATTAAACAAAGCAAACAATAAAGTGCAAATATAGTAAAAAGAGAGAGTAAAGAGAAAAGATCAAGAGAGATCAAGAGAACACAAGAACACGCGATATTACGTGGTTCGACATACAGACAAACTAGACCTACATACACGAGACTCTCGAAACCAAAACTTCCTTCCGAAATCGATTCCACTAAATAATAAGTGTTCTTACAATTGCAAAACCTATCTTTGGTTTCTTCTCACATAAGAAAAAAAATCTTAAAATCTAAACCTATGCAAGGAGCTACACCGTTCTACAAGATAAATGTGCTGATTGACAACACAATCATGAACATAGATGCACTACTTGACAACACAATATAGTACATCAAACAAGGCTAACAAAGCTAGGAAACAAGTGTTCTCGGATTGACAATTAGACAATTGTGGCTATCCTAACTATCTTAGGTTTAGGTAACTGTAGAAGAAGGCTTTAGTGCTCTTTCTGGTGTTCAATTTTGTGTTTGGAAACTTGGTGATGCTTTCTTGATCTTCCTGGTTCGTATCCCCAAGGTATATATAGACATGACACTTCTTGAAGTCTTACAACTTTGATTTTCTTCTCTTACATTACAGAAACAGAGAATCCTTTACAGAACTCTATTTGGTTCATTGACTTCTGGGCCCTTCTGAACAGGAACCTGTTGTGACGGGTTAGGGACCTGTTATAACATGTAGATGATGTGTTATGGTAACACAAGCCTCTGTCAATCTTGTGAAAATCCTTTCTCTTCAACACTTCTCATATTTAATCTGTTACAATGGATTGAGAACCCGTTGTGATGGGTGGGCAACCCGTTATGACAGGTGGAGAACTCATTGTGACATGTTGTCCATGCGTTATAGTAACACATGGCTCTATGAAACCTCTGTTTTTGCTCTTGTGACTTGATTTTGATATCGTTGTGATTGTTATGACTTGTACATGCATAATTGAGCCTTTGTATCGTCATATTGTACATGTATAAACCTGCAACTCACCAAAACTCAATTGTGCAAGGTTAGTACTGATTTGTTTTGCAAATTGTCAAACAAGAGATGGGTTTAATCCAACAAACCTCTTTTGATAATTTGCAAAACCATATGTGTGTGCATATAATTCTTATGCATAACACCACATTTCTCCCCCCTTTTTGCAAAGTATGGCAAAAGGCTCAATTCAATTCATTTGCTCCCCTAAATTCTAGCATGTTTTTTTTTTTCAATTCAAGTCATGATATAATTGCTCCCCCTAAATGATATAAGATTTACAATTTAGCACAAGTTATCATATTCAATTTAATTTTGCAATTTCAAGAGTAGTAAGGAGCATAATCAAGAAATATAATCAAGAGGCATATCATAAAAGATGCAAACAGATATATCAATATCCAAAGCAATGCATACAAACTTCAACATGAGCACAAAATATAAAACAAGTTTTAACGGAGCATAGCAAATAAAAAATACAAATTAGAAGTTCTAAAAACTAAAAGATGTCTCACTCACATGGCCTACATATTATCACCCTCATGCAAGGGACTCCAAAACCCGTATCTCTCAATCCAAGATGCACGATATTGCTCTTGAAAAACATCAGTCTCATCCAACCGTTCATCAATCCCTCTATAATACTCCATCTTGTGTAACGTAAGATTATGCAATTGATGAGAAAGTTATTCCACAATGTCCAATGTGAATCTTATAGGTTTAGGGGATCTTGAAAAGGTATTGACTTCTTGTTGTGGTTGTGGTTGTGGTTGAGGTTGGAAGCCACATACTTTATTGGTTTTGATCTTGGAGGACTAGGTGGAGGATGGGATGAACTTTCTTCTTTCCTCTTTCTTCTTTTGGTACTTGGTTGTCCATTGGGGCATCAAAGTTCTCATTCGAATTATACCATTGGTTCGGTTCTGTATTGGGTGCTAGAATCTATTGATTTATTTTGTACTTTTTGCTCGACTCCCAAAATTCTCTCTCTTTAACCCATCCAATCGAATCCAACTTCTCAACAAGATTCTCGAGTTTAAATGCCGTATGTGGATTTCTTGGAATTCTTAAACCGACATGAATAATGATTCGAGTTAAGAGATGCCGGATAAGGAAAGGATTTCGTTCCATTTGTTAAGTCATGTCTCATATGATTTAGAATGATATACTTATATTTGGACAACCTTATCAAAGTAAATCAAATGCCTAAGCAAGTAAATATGTACATGACATTCATTTTCAAATTCGTCTTGATCTTGCTTTTAGGGTTAGGATATTGTTTATGAAAAGAAAGACTAAACGATATATGACCGGAAAATGTATTACAATAAGCTTTTCTTGTGCATTGTTTGTCCCAAACCATTCTTAGTAATCATAGTGGTTAGCATCCGTTGGCCAAATCTTGAATGGGTATACTTCTTCTCCATAATTAGAAATACCATATGTTTCACATAAAGTTTCTATGATGATATCTCTTCTCCACAAATAAAGGTGGTCACACCCCACAGTTGGCTTGTTGGTTTCATCTTGATATAAATAACTCTAATTGACAACTCTTGATACATGAAATCACACTTTATAATTGATTGTCATTGTCAATGTTCAATGTAATCTTGGATAATTATCCAAGGTTCACCGACCAATCTATTTTCATCATTGGTCTTAAAGTAATGAGCTTTGAGATCTTACGATTTTGATATTTGTTCTGAAAAGTGCTGAAATCCTTAGGAGTTCGGAACAATAACCGGTTTGTGGATGAGATTTTCATGGGGTTTTGTCTTCCAATCGATCTTGAGGGTTCCTTTTGAGATGTCCCTAGATTGCTTATCCTAGGTCGTAGTGACCTTTCACACACTTGTTGTCCAGTTGCTTCACCCTTCTCAATTTAAACCCTTTCCCGAATAGGATTAGTTCTCTTTTTGGCTATTAACTTGTTAGATTTTGGAGGACTTGGTGCCATAAGAAAGATTAGGGCAACCATAGCTGAGAAAATCATTATGGCTTGAGGGATAAAGAATGAAGTGGTTGAAATTGGATTTTCTGGGGTGTGAGTTCTCTGAATAACTACTGGAAAAAAGAGATTTTCCGCTTCTAAGGTTAAAGTGATGAGATTTGAAGAAGAAGAAAGGGTTTAAATAACATTGTGGATCATTACAACAACTCGTTGCAACGGGTTTTCCATCCGTTATAACGGATTCCCAACCGTTATAACGAGTCTCTCTCTTCTTGTCTATAATGCAACCAACATTTAAACCTCCAACGAATAGTTTTTGATGTTCTAACCCGTTATAACGGGTTCACAACCGTTATAACACATTCCTGATCCGTTGTAACGGGTTCCTTAACACAAGCAAATATTTTTGAGTTTATTTGTGAATTAATTTTCTGCTATGCTTCAAATTTGACCTTTGATATTTATAGGGATCAGTTCAAATGTCATATAGTAATTGAATTTATGCAAGTGCTAGATAAAAGATCAACCAAGATTCACAAAATATATGATTCAGTCAAATGGACATTAAATCATACATTTTGCTACATGACTCCCCCTCAACATAATATTAAAAATAAAATCAAATTGGAGGAGTCTAATGACTCTCTAGACAATTGACTTAGTTTCACTTGTGCTAGGCACATCAAATGAAACTATACTCTTACCATTGTTAACACGAAACAAACGATCACAAGACAATATATTTTCGTTAACCATTTTGTTATTTAAATGAAAGAAATTGCTTTGACTGTAATCGTTTCATTTGTCGTGAAACAAAACGAAAAATGATTAAACGACCAGCCATTGACAGCCGTAGTTGTAATTTCATTAAGATCTGTGCAGTGGCGAATTTAGATTAATTTTAAGCTTAGACAAAATAATAAAATATAATATTAAAAAAAAATATAATAACAAAAAATTTTACATAAAAACTCATTATTTAAACTATATAATTGTACAGTCATAAACGAAACTACGAAACAAACGATCACAAGACAATATATTTTCGTTAACCGTTTTGTTATTTAAACGAAAGAAATTGCTTTGACTGTAATCGTTTCATTTGTCGTGAAACAAAACGAAAAATGATTAAACGACCAGCCATTGATAGCCGTAGTTGTAATTTCATAAAGATCTATGCAGTGGCGAATTTAGATTAATTTTAAGCTTAGACAAAATAATAAAATATAATATTAAATAAAAAATATAATAACAAAAAATTTTACATAAAAACTCATTATTTAAACTATATAATTGTACTATCACAAAATACATCATTTTTCATAAACCTAATTTTTTGTTTTGATATTTGTCTCACTATCTATCACAAAAAGTTACAAAAATGAGATGTTAGTCCTAAACTCCTAATCATCTAATGCAATCAACAATCCTTTACGAGTTTTTATAGTTTGAAATTGTTGCATAATTGTTTCATTAGAAAACTCTTTTGAACACATCTTTTTCTATATTGGTAACCAAATTATCGTTCATCTATTCATCTACCATTCGATTTCTTAAACAAGTTTTTACAAAATTCATAGCGAAAAATGTTCTTTGAACACTTGCCGTTGTAACTGAAAAAATTAAAGCCAACCTGATCAATTTATACACCAAAGGATAAATGATATATTTTTTGTTTGCAACCAACTTTTAAGCAAGATCACTCATCCCCTTCAATTTAAAAAACTCTTGATCGCTACACACATCATGTATGTAACAAACAAGTTGTGTCTCCAACATGCAAAGATCACCATTTAAAAAGTTATACGGATAAAAACGAGCTAAGTCGATGAGAAGGAACCTCAAAGTTTGATACATAATCCAAATGTGTTCGCTTACGATTTGATTATCGTTCTTGAGTCTCAAATGATGGTGGAACTGCTTTTGAAAAATATCTCCATAACTATAATTCTGCAACAAATAATTTCAAAACAAATACTCAATTCAATTTCAATTTTCAAACATGAACTTGTTGACTATTGAGCAATACTTGTTCAACTGATCTACTCATTACTCATTAGTTTAAACTTTAAAGAAACAACCAAACAGTGAAAATGTGAAACATATGTTAGAGAAGATCAAAGTACAAATTTCAGGGTGAAACTACTAATAAAAGGGTTTCAGTCTTTCAAAAATTATGAATTTACCAACTGTGAACTGTTGTTAGTCATTATTATATGAGCAATGTAGGGTGAGCGATCGAGTCTAGCGCCTGACTGCATGAGGCCCTGAGCGGAATCACGAGTGCATGTTGCAACGGAGTGCCGTAGGACGGAGGCCGAAGCAGTGCAGGGTGAGCAGAGTGCCTCTGCGCCTGTGCGAAGTAGCGAGCGAGTGTATTCGCGATTTACAAATCGAACAAAGAGCGGGAGTGGGAGCAGATCAGGACTCATAAGAAGAGGAATTAGCAAAAAAAAGTACATGTTCATGCACAAAATAAACTGAACTGTAATTAGAATCAAGACACAAATACAAACTGAGCTGTAATTAGTACTGATTTTCGAAAATCTTAGTCTGAAAAGTTCCTCGCCTCAACACAGATCCGCCTCCGGATCTGCATCGTGACAGTTTGTCTCCTCAATCAATTCAAGAGTCAACCTAAAACATTTAATTTCATCTAATCTCCATCTAATCTAAGAGTCAACCTAAAACATTTAATTTGTATATAAAAAAGATCGCAAGTTTCAAAAGACATCTCAGTTTGACAGTTTGTCTCCTCAATCAATTGAAGAGTCAACCTAAACACCACAAACCAATCCATTGGCAATGGCATCCCCCGTTTACAAACCGTAAATAAATCCCCACTGATGTCTAATGGTCTCTCTCTATTGGTCTTATATGCATGAGAGCTTCTCCAAAAGGGGACCAGTGCAATTTCACATTGTTCAACGTGATTTTCCAGCCTATTCTATCACTAATAATAATATTCTAATTTGCACCAAGTCTTCCTTAATCCCATTGTTGATACATTTCCGATGTTGGTGTATCCAGTTACATGAATTAATTGTTATTTGGTAGCATGAGTTTGTATAGCTATTTTTTAGTGGACTAGATATATCAACAATAATAGATGTATAAATAAATAATCCCAAAATCACTTGATGTTAAGAAAAATAATAAATAGAATAGAAACAAATGCAAATACAAGAAGAAATAAAAAATGAAGGATTTGGGAGAGGAATAGCACTAGTTTACCAGACATGCACTTGTTTTGCTCAGAGACAGAACAAGATCAACTAATCTGAAATTAAATATAACCATTTTCTTTTCTTTTTTTCTTTTTCTGTTTTCCATTTAAAAGAAAATGTAAAAAATCTATGGACTTCTTTTTTTTATGTCCGAAACTCCTAGCTACAAAAATTAAAAAAGGTATTCCCTCAAAAAAATAAAAAGAAATTTAACAAAGCTATGATTCAAACCGCTGAATAATTCAAAACTCCCTAGCTGCACAAGCTCAAATAAACAATTTCCTCCCTCCAAAAATGGAAAAGAACAAAAAATAAAAAGAATGACAATGCAGGATAATTGAGCGCCTCCTTTAATTTCTATCTCGGCCCCGATAGCTGATTCGATGACATATACGACGGCCAGACACTATTTGTGGCTGTGGTGTCCTGTGATCTTCCAAATCGACTCGTCATGTTATCTATCTCCATTGCACTACCGCTAAATCCCCGGCCGTAAACTCTCAAAAATCCAAGTGCCTCGACCCGCGGCTCCCAAACCTCCATTGTCCCTTCGAGCATTGCAGCAACTGAAGTCATGTTTGGCCGTAACCCTGGATCTTCATGCAAGCAACACAGTGCTGTTTTGACCATCCTTTCCAACTCTTTCATCTCCACTCCCCCTTCAAGCCTCGAGTCGGCTAATTCTGCATAATTTCTTTGTTCGTGCTTCTCCAATGCAATCAGTGGGAAGTAATCGCTCTTGCTACTTGCTGATTCAGTCGATGCACTTGAGTAGTAGTTCGAGTCACTGTCAGTCACACGCTCACTCCTGTTCTTTCTGCCATGTATTATCTCCAGCAAAACCATTCCAAAACTATACACGTCGGTACGATCCGAGATGGGGATGTTGCTTAGCCACTCAGGAGCCAAGTATCCACGAGTCCCTCTCATCGTCGTGAACAATCCAGATTGCTCTGGTGTTAACAACTTGGCTAGCCCAAAATCTGCAATTTTGACCTGAGTTTTTGTGCCTTCGTCATCTAACAAAATGTTCTCTGGCTTAACATCACAGTGCAGGATTTTTTGCTGGCAACCCGAATGCAAATAAGCAAGTCCTCGTGCAGCCCCAATTGCTACGTGCATCCTCTCAGACCATTGTAGTGGTTGTCCTGTAGGCCGAAATAAAGGCCGATCTAGGGAACCACGGTTCATATACTCATATACCAGAAGCCGGTGCGAGCCCTGCGCACAGTACCCCCGAAGTCGCACCAAATTGATGTGATGTATGTTGCCTATCACTGCAATCTCCGTGCAAAACTCCTTCCTTCCTTGCAGGCCCACACCTTCTATCTTCTTAACTGCGACTAGGCTACTGTCAGCAAGTTCACCCTTGTATACAGATCCAAACCCACCTGACCCAATCTTGTTCCGAAAATATCCTGTCACCTCTTCTAGCTCCTGAAAAGTAAATCGGGTTGGGAGACCCTGTATTAGTATATCACTCATATCATCATCATTTTCTGAGAAGAGACAGTCACTGTCAGAGATGGGCTTCAAGGGTGGGCCATGAATTCTTGTAAGAGCTGACTTAGATTTCCTTACTTTCTTTTGGCTCCTTTGCCACCATACAAATCCAAATCCACATACTAGTAGCATTGACAAGAATGCAGCAATTGATGGTAACAATACTGGCAAAATTTTAGGTGACGAAGAATCATATGTTTGACTTGGTTTTTCATTAGAGTTTTTTATCTTTAGAAATCCTAAATTCTGGTCAGATTCACTTGAGTTTGTGCTGATCAAGGAGCCAATTGGTTGCTGCAGGAGGAAACAGGATTGGGACGATGAATCATAGAAGTACCCACTGCATGTGCAATTGCTTGTGCACAGCAGTTCACAATTGGATCTGTTTTCCCCCATGGCGGCAGCACTCCTGAATTTGTTGCCGAAGTACGTGACATCACTTCCTACATAAAAATAGGAAATATTGGGGTCATTCGTCACATTGCATGAATTATTAGCAGAAAAAATGTTGCCAGTACTGACTGGTGCACATCCACTTGGACGTGTAGAAAAGGCAAAGTTTGGAGGGCAAACACAGCTAGAGGAGTTGCCTTGTCCAGAGCAAATTCCGAGGGATCCGCATGATAGTGGCAGGTCGCAATTGCTGCTAGGAGCCACAAATGCATTGCTTAGTGCAACTGATGAATTTGCCACTGCGTAACTTGTTATGTGCAGCCGCCCATCTGAATCAAGTTTCAGGATGTGAAGTGGTGCTGGTTGGAGTGTGATCCGAATAACTGTAGCTCCACTAGGGGTTTCTAGAGACAAGCCAGAATCATCCATGCTCAAATAGGCGACAGTGGCATCTCTATCCTTGATGGAATTCTTATCATTCGACAGGCGCCAGTAAGGTATGCCCAGCCAGCTTAAGATTGCATCTAACGAGGTGACATCAAGTCGATAATCGGATTCTGTGTAGTCCATATCAGAAGTTGACGAAGCAAGATAAGCTCCTACTGACAGGAGTTGACCAGAGAGAAGAGCATCCGATGGGTGGTCGAAAGAGCGCCAGAGAGAAGCATTTTGCGCATCCAGAATCATCAGATTTCCGTTCTCAAGCATACGTAGCAACTTAACCGGTGTCTTAAATTGAGGCGTGGACCAAAGTGCAGTGCCGTTCGGGTAGTTCGCATAGAGGCCCTCACCTGTCAGCTCAACCGTGCTCGACCTATCAGACATTGGGATGTTACGGTTGGCGATCCACACGACTGTCTGAGTCGGTCCATGTAGCACACAGAAGTAGTAGTTCGATTGCTGTGTGCCCGGCTTGTATATGGCAGCTTGGAAGGTGCCATTCTGTGAGGTGAGAAAGACCCCATTCGTGTGAAAGTAGAAGAGGTTCGAGGCGCTGAAGTTCGGGTAAACGTACTCGATTGCCGCTTTAACAGCAGAAATTCCATGGAAATGGAGAGAGAAAAAGAGGAGGAGGTAGAGAAATGTGGAAGGCATTGATAAGAATGTGAGCCCATGAAGGAGCCAGAGAGGAGACAAGGATGGAGTAAGGATAGTTGAATGCCGTTGACCGTTGACCTCAAACGATTGGTTGTTGATCAAACAAGAAATTCAAACTTTGTTTGTTTGATACTTCGAAATGAGAAAATATATTACTTTGAAGGAGGGAAAGCGTCCTATTGGCAAAGGGATTTTTGACTGATAAATAGACAATGCTTCCTGGTACAGATGCGGCATTTGTTATTATTATCATTCATCAAATATTTATTATTTATATATATATATATATATATATATATATATATATTGCTGATTTAGCACACATTAATCTCTATGGATTCCTGACAAATTAAAATACGAGGCGTTTGATATTTCATACCAATGAGACGCCTCTCTGGAGACGCAATATCCAATAAAAGGTATGCAGTTGCACGAAAAGGGACATTAATTATTTTGGATTTCTGAATTTTTTTTATCAAAGAGCTCTCTGTCTGTTTAAAAATAGAGAGTTGATATAGTGATACCATTATCAATAAGACATAAGACGTTCAATTGAGTTCAATTCGTAAATTGTTGTAATTATTATACATATTATATTTGTTATGAACTTATGATGTACATTGTTTTTGTTTTTTTTTGAGAAAAAATGGGGTCAAGCCTCCAAATTTCATATATAAGACGATCACATAAATGCGATCTTTTGAATTATAGAAAAAAAATGTGAGAAAAATACACGACACAAAAAAACACGAAACAAAAGAACAAAGAAAAGATACAAGCAACAACATAACATTAACTCTAACATATGAGAAGACAATGCTTCTCCATTATCACCGGATTTCCAAGACATATCCCGCTTGGCGCGGCCTGCAATTACTCAACTATCTTGAATACACCTCACGATTTTTCGTACATCGAAGTTGGCCTTGTAGCACCATTCATCTTCAAAGATGAGGGTCAAGACCTCAAATTTTACTATTAATCACAAAATCAGCTACAATATACCTGCATGTAGTTCTATATCCTCATGTGGGTGAGTACCGGCACACCTTGGATCTTCGACTCTTGTCGCCGAAGCATCCTATTTGTTTGTACTTGTAGAGGCTCGCACGACCTATTGCCCTGTTGAATCTTTGAGGAGCCGCTGGTAAACCTCTGAAGGTCGTCGTCGCACGCAAGTTGTGGATCTCCTCCGGTTAGGGTTAGGGTTCCTATACTCTCCTCACGGCCATCCCCAAAACTCGTTCACGATAATGAAGAACGTAGCTCTACTCCCGTAGGGAGTTGGAATGATTCCCCCTTTTTCTAGTTTTCTCTCTTTCCCCCTTCCACGCCGGATCAGAGCTTGGTACCACTGTCATTGCTCGCCGTTGGGGAGAAGAACCACGGGGTGGAGCCGACATGAAGGGGGAAGGGAGGAAAAGAGGGGTGGAGGGAGAGGCCGAGTCGGAAAAGAGGTGGCTACTAGGAGAAACATGCGGTGTGGTTTCCCTCCTCCTTTCCTTCACGACAGAAAGCTTTGAGAGGAGAACGAGGCCGAGTCGCAGTGAGAGGCGACTACTAGGAGAACCAGCCGAGCGATTTCCTCCTCTCTCTCTTTTCTGATAACGATCCTTTCTCGACTTTGATGGTGGCAGAAAAATGCGATGAGGAGGTGGAGGGAAGAGGAGGAAAGAGGAGAGAGTTGAGGAGAAGGCAAGGGGATGCCGGCGCGTGACCTCTCCCGTCTAGATTTTCTTCTTTGCTTTTCCTCTTTTCTTAGGGTCGGTTGGAGAAGAAAGCTTTTTGTTTGTATCTCACATGTTGTTTTTGTTATTATGCACATTGTTGTATTATCACATCGATACACTATTTATATTTATTCGCACTTATTTTCGCGACGTGCATAATAGTTCAAATCTACATAATAGTTCAAATAATGTATATAATGACAATCAGATGCATAATAACTATATTTATAATAACAATTAGATGCATAACAAAAATAATGTGCATAACAACAAAACATTGCATAATAATTTCATAACGTGCATAGCATTTCAAATAATATGCATAATAGTTCAAATAATGTGCAGAACAACAACAACAATAATATGCATAACTACAAAATATGCAAATTGAATGCAATTGAATTCTTTCACTGAATGCAATCAAGCGTTCAATCAATTAGATGCATAATAAAAAAAAATGTGCATAATAATCAAAACAATGTGCACAATAACTACAATAATATGCAAAACGAAAACAACTGAAGGGGTCCAACGATATCAGTAACGGTATCAATTATGATATGTCCGAAATATTTTTCTTAAAAAAATTAATAATAAGAGCTCTCTGGGGTAGGGGCAACTCCATTAGTTATGACTAATGAGAAACAGAGGCGTATTAAATTAAGGTAATTTGACCAATTTAGGGAGCCAATTAAAGCATCAATTATAGCATCGATGCAGTGAACCAAAGGTGATTGACCTGGAGCAGAAGAACCCTCTGTGGCGGAAGCTGATCTTCTACCGCGCAGTACCGACGGACGGCTCAAATTTCCTACGCTGTAAGTTACGGACGGCTCAGATTTGATTCAGGAAGGATCCGGTATTATAAAGTTTAGCTTGCATGAATCTCGATGCAAATCAAAGATCCAGATTTCCTGCGCAACACACACATTGTCGGTGCTGCGCGGTAGAAGATCTCGATTCCTCTGTGGCAGGGATTGAGAAGCATATAGTGTGGAGAGTCATTTTGAGAACCATTACCAATTTTCATATGGCGTTGCTTCCTGTAGGTTGTGTTTGTGTTTCAAATTTTATTTAGAATATAAGTTAGTCTCTATATTCTATTTAAAACTTCAGTACTAATTATTGGTGAGTCTGGTAGAACAGAAATTTTAAATATAATTATTAATTATTATCAATAAGAGTGCAATCAAGTTGATTTTATCATCAACAATAATAATGCAATCAATATTTTGATGATATTTTGGTTATTTTTAATAAGATATTAAATGAAACTTAATTTGAATAAAATAAAAATGCAATTATTAATAAACTGATACTATAAATTTCAGTATAATGTGGGAAACTAACACCTCGGATGGAGGCAATGGCGAGGGTAAGAGTAAACGGATGAGATACGAATATATAATAGTTTACATATTATTCTACGTTATAATTTTTCGAATTTGAATGATAATACAAATACGGACAATCTTGAATACAAATATAAATTAAATATTAATTGGATATCAAATACGAATCGAATATGAGAAAAATATGAATACAAATAAAATATATATCGGATAATTAAAAAACTCTAGATTTAAAGATACAATGATTTTTTATTATTATGCTATCTGTTTATGTAATTATAATTTTTATGATATTACTCTTTCAACTTTGTAAGTTTACTATTGGACCTTTCATTTTAAGCATTCAGTCTAATATATCAATCAAATTAGATAGAACAATATTAAATCAGTCAAATATATGATAAACATTTTATTAGTAAATATTTTTGTACTCATCTCTTTTATTCTTTAATAGATTTTTGTAATTATAGTCAAATTATATTGTTGTCGGAGTTAGGTTGTATTTTTTTTACTCAAGTGTTTAGTAACTAAGCTACATCTACATGTTGAAAAATTTATAATACATTAAGAGATTTATTGAAAGCATCTAATTTAGAATGTAAATGAATCTGGTTACGAATGAATAATGATATTATTGTAACCTCAGAATCAATGTGATCAATGTTTTGTTTTGTATTTTTATTTTATTTTATTTATGACACATTTATCATGTAATTGTAAGACGTAGAACATTATATATATGTTGGTTTCTTTTAGAAGTTTAAGTGAAAGAATAGCAAAGTTTTGTCAATCGTACTTCACAGCACAACTTAAAATTTTATTATTTATACGACAATTTTAGTTTAATCAGAGATAAATTTGTCATAACCAAATTATAGCTAATATGTTTACTATTCATATATAATTTTTGCTCGCACTATAATTTTTATTACCCGCTGCATGACGGAAGCGGATTCCCTGCCGCGCAGCAGTAACGGACGTTCAAAATTCTCTGCGATGTAGGCTACAGACGACTTAAATTTGATTCAGAAGGATCTGATATTATAAAGTTTAACTTGCACGAATCTTGATGCAAATCAAAAGCTGAGATTTACCGCGTAGCACGCACAATGTTTGTGCTACGCGGTGGAAGATCTCATTCCTGCATGACACGGATATTGTACTAGTATGTATAAATGTATTATGTATAGCTATCATAACCAGGCCAATTTGACTACGTATGCAATATACAAATTAATAATTATGTCAGCTTAGCCAATTTTCTAAATAATGTATATCTTCCGGTGACAGGTTAATTAAGAATTTGGTTATGTCGCAATTATGCCAGATGAAATATTAAAAAATGAATTACTAATTAAATAAATGACACAAGATCTATAGAACTAGAGAACAGTCAGAAAATTATTTATTAATGTGCTTGATATTATTGTATAATGAGCAAAATTATCCTTCATGTGTATACACTGTGCTTGCACATCGAGTTTCGTGCGCATCGTATCTCTATGCACATCAGAAGATGTGTATGTACAAGCACGATACATGCGCATGCATCATAATTTTACTCACCGTATAATATATAACTTGTACTATCGGAAGCTTGATGATTTGTTCTCTCATTTCACACCCCTTTTAACGGTCGGAATTTGCTGGTCACCTCCAGGACTAAGTAGGCTTATACTAGAGATTTGATAAAATCCGATCGGATTCAATTCGTTTCGGGAAATCGAGATCGCGATCTGGTTCGGTCCGACTCGAGGTCCAACACGTGTGGATCCGTCCAAAAAAAACTGGGTGCCAATGAAGGGTTGCAGCCAATTTATTTTGGAAAAACCCCTCAAATCCGGACTGAGATTGGACCGACCTGACCAAAACCCGTCCCAAACCCGCCCAAAACCATTGAAACCGGTCCAAATCCATTCAAATCCGTGCAAAATCAGTGTCAAACCGAGAATAACTCGAAAATAACCCGGGAATAACTCATTAAATTTAAAAAAAATAAAAAAACAAATTAAAAAAAAATTCGAAAAAGTTCAAAAAAATTAAAAAACTCATTCAACCCGTTAATCCAACCAGGACCGGCCCGCATCAAACTCGCAAGTCCGGCGATCCATGGGCTTAAGACAGGTTGCGGCCGACCTACAAAATTTGAACCCGTGAAAACCCGGCCGGCCAAGCCGTGGATCGCCCAACCCATTGGACCAGAGCAATTTGGACCAACCCGACCCGACTCGGCTCGTTGTCCAATCACTAGAGTTATACTCACCTCGATCTGACTGCTTAATTTAAACAGACGAACGAGATGAATTATAGAAGGTGATATTTTGATATATTGAAGTGATTAGATGAGTTTTGACGATTAGATCTAGACGAGTAGGACCTGCTCGCTTTTGTGACGAGCAGCGGATTTCATTTCCTTGAATCTAAGCACTGTTATCCAAACCCCTGTCGAAATTTAATTCCTAAATAAATCTTCAATTTAGAATATTATATTGTTACAATTTCTCCGTAGCCGTAATGTACTGGCATAAGTTTATAGATTCAGACGATCCCTTTTAAGTATCCAAATCAGTTGCAGCGAAATATGTAATCCTGGAAACAGTAACAACAACAACAATAATAATAATAAGAAGAAGAGTGAGATTATAGTGTTTCGCAAAGCACATGGAAATAGTAACAACAACAACAACAATAATAATAAGAAGAAGAGTGAGGCTATGGTCAGGAGCGGATTCAGGATTTTCGTCAGGAGATGGCAAGATTTATAATTTTTTTCCAGAGGAGGGCAAAATAACATAAATTTTCAAATATACATAGTTATTTCGCAAAAAAATTCGACAAATCGCACAAATACACTAAACAATTTTGTGAATTTTTTTCCAGGGGGCACTTGCCCCCCTGGTTGTACATGGGTCCGCCCTGGTTATGATGTTCCGCAAAACACGTGCTTTGCGGAACACTATAACCTCACTCATAATAATAATAATAATAATAAATCATGTGCTAATAGAATTATTAATTTCATGATGTCACTCAACTTAAACAATAATTCATTTCTCATCATTCTAATTTTATTTTCTTATATATGATCATCAATTCTGTTTTCTTTTTTAAATGCAAGTTGCACATAAATAATAAATTAATTTTCGGAAGCAACTGGCTATCAATTCAACTGTCCTGAACAATGCTAAGAAGAAGAAGAAACAAACACTTATCTTTTATATTTTATACAACTCGAAGTCTAAATTCCTGTGTCAAAATTATTATTTTTTCTAAACTTAATTACAGAATAAGTTACAGTAGTAGTTTTGACCTTTTCTGCTCAGTATTTCCTGGCTTATACAGAGAGCACGGTGTTGACAGAGAGTTTATCTATTTATTTATCTACTGTCAACTAAAATATTTAATTATTACTTATAAATGCTTAATCGTTTTTATATATTTATATAATTTTTTGTATATAAATTTATTAAAAATAATAATCAACAGTTATGTACTTTTTAATAATGAATACATAACTAAATATATAATTGTAATTTACAAATAAAATAAATAAATAAATAAATACTAAATAGATGTTGAATAACCACAATGTCCTTCCCTAAAGAATTAGAGTTAAGAGGATAACTATTATAATTTATAAGATCTGTTCAAATGCCCTGTCTAACCTGGAACCAGTCTAAAGGGTAAAACTTGAATTAATCCCACTAATGGGCTTAATTGTGCAAGTGCATCAACAACCAGATATTTGGGCTGTAGATGGAGTAATGGGCTTAATAGTGCAAGTGCATCAACAACCAGATATTTGGGCTGTAAATGGATTAATGGGCTCATGGTTATATCATATATAAGCCTGTCAAACGTGCCAAACGGGCACGTAACAAGCCATTTACGTTTAACGTTCCGTTAATGTTACGTAAAGGATTCTTCTGTCGTTTAACGTTCCACTTAATAAACGTAAGGAAAATTTGATCCGTTGAATGTTCCGTTTGTGTAAACGGCACAAACGTTAATACCGTTAAACTAAATTTCCGTTTTCCAAGTTATTGAAATGCACAAGTTCTCAATTCATAATTCATAAATTTTGAACATAGCACAAATTTTTAAATTGCACAAAAATTGAACACAGACACAAATACTTAACTTGTTACATTTAACATAGCACCAAGTCTTTCAAATTGCACAATTTTGAACATAGCACCAAGTCTTTCAAATGCACACAAATTTCACAATTCCAAAAGCAAACTAACATGTTGCATTTAACATAGCACACATACACAAATACTTAACACACAAAATACCTAACCAAGAGAAGACTAACTACTTTGTACTCAACTCAGATCTCAAACTACCTTCTCAGTTTTTACCAATCTCAGCCAAATGGCTAAATAGAAAAAATTAAAACACATTTATCATCATTGAAGGTCACTGTTTAAGATCCAAGGAGCTAAAGAGTTAACCAACTCCAGGCTTACACTACTTGAAATTAACGTAGTACTTAAGTAACACAACATCACAATGAAACATAACATGCTTACTAACTGCCTATCAGACTGAAGTGTCTGACAGTCTCAAAATGCCAAGCATACAAGGCATACAAAATGTTCCAAAGTGCCAAATGTTCAAGCTTCATCAGTGGACCAGAGGCAGTCACCAAAGTTCCCACCATTTTCTGAACATAGCACAAGGAAAAATAGAACTTGTTAGTGCATATTTAAATAGGTAGAAATATTAAATCATGAGGATAATATGAACATACCATTAACTGAAGCTTTTAACCAGTCTTGAGTACATATAAGAGCCTCAAGACTTTCATCACTTAATGAACTCCTCACTGGACTGAGAGTTCTACCACTAACACTAAAGGTGGACTCAGATGCCACAGTAGATATGGGGACAGCAAGAATATCTCTAGTGAGTCTAGCCATAATTGGATATTTTGCTACCTTTAGTTTCCACCATGATAATATATCAAACTCAGATTCCAAACAAGTTTCATCTAAGGCCTCACCTAGATATTCCTCCAACTCTGATTTTTGAGGTTCATAAGTGCTTTTCTTACCCCTCATAAAATCTCTCAATCCAGCCCTTGTATCACTTATTACTCTGGATGATGCACTACCAGTTGACCTATGAAACAAATATTACAAAGTAAGAAAGAGACATGACAATCATATGAAATAAATAAAATAAAAGTAAGACAAAGAAAATACTTGTGTTGTTGTGATGAGCCAGCAGCTTGTTGTGATGAGCTAGCAGATTGCCTACTGCTTGCTTCTTCCTCATAATACTTGAATAATGCAAGCATGCAATTATTCAAGTTGTTCATGAATGTGCCATAGCTTTCAGGATACATCTGTTTCATATAATACTCAACAACACCAAGTTTTGATCTTGGATCAAGCACACATGCAATTGCTAGCAACATGTTACCACTAGACCAATACTTGTCCCACTTAGCATACATCCCTACACCCATATCAACTATGACAGGATAGGTGGAACTACTCATGTTCATAATACTCAAACAAACCTCACAAAACTCTGAAAAGAACAAGTTCATAGTTGGATACTTAGTTCCACTAAGTTTCATAGTAGCATCATAAAAAATCTTTAAGCAGTCTAGTATAGCCTTCAACTTATCCCAATTAAGATCAGATGGATGAAGATTGCATTTTTTATCTAAAGTGGCAAACCTAATCAAACCTTCTTTGAGCTGAAAGGCACAGTCCAACATGGCATAGGTGGAGTTCCACCTAGTCTGGACATCCCAAAGAGGTTTTTTATAAGGAATTTTTGCCTGAAATTGCATAAAACATAAACAATTATTTAATGACAATATTTAAACAAGTATTTAAAGTAAAAATTTGAATGAAATGCATACCTGAGAGACTGCAAGCTTGAATATTTCCATCCTTGACTGTGAGTGCTTAATGTACTTCATCATCTCTCTAACAGCCTTTATCTCAGGCTCTAACACAGCCAGTCCATCTTGGACTATGAGATTTAATATGTGACAACCACATCTCTGGTGGAATATGTCTCCACCGACAGGTAATTCACTTTTAATTGGTGTCCCACTAAGCATTTCCTTGATGCAAGCATCATTGACACTACAACTATCAAGCACAAGACATAAAACCCTTTTATCTAAATTCCACAACACAAACCTTTCATAAATGGCATCAGAAATACATTTACCAGTATGAGGGCTTGGCAAAGGGGAAAATGAAATTACTCTCTTTCTTAGCTTCCAACTGTTGTCGATATAATGACAAGTCAGAGCCATAAACCCCCTATCTCTACCCTTATTACTCCATAGGTCACTGGTAAAACTGAACCTACAACTATTATTGCCAAAAATATCATACAACAGCTCCTTTTCCTCATAATATACATTTAGGCAATCAGACCTTAATGTGTTTCTTGTCGGTACCTTAAATTCAGGTTGCAACTCCCTTAAGAATTCTTTCAGGAAGTGATGACTAACACAATTGAAAGGGTAATCATGGGCAATTACCATTCTGGCAAGGCCCTTTCTGCATTTCATTTGATCAAATGCCCAAATAGCAAGGGCTGGTGCTGTGTGACAAGTGAAGTGAATAATACTTAGCATAATACACATCCAAAGCTATCATAAATGAAATTAAATTAAATTGAAGCATGAGAAGTACCTGTAGCACTGCCAGACTGCAACATTCTCTGCAGAGCATCAGGTTTGTGCCTCACTGAGTGAGGTATCTTCTTACAAGATTTGTTAACATGATTTTTCAAAGAACCAGTGCCCCTCTGATTTCCCATATCATAAACTTTACCACAGTACATACAAGTGGCATCATAAAAACCATCATCTCTAGTTTTTCCCTGTGTAAAATGCTTCCAGTAAATGGAAGTCTTTTTTTCCCTATTCCTCTCCTTTTTGTTGGATGCAGGAGCTTCACCAT
This sequence comes from Eleocharis quinqueflora, assembly GCA_964058865.1. NCBI lineage: Eukaryota > Viridiplantae > Streptophyta > Magnoliopsida > Poales > Cyperaceae > Eleocharis > Eleocharis quinqueflora. The sequence goes on from CAXKVX010000609.1 coordinate 189,719, forward strand.
CTGGTGCAGCTGCTACTACTCCAGGAACTTGATTGTCAGCCTCAATGGCTTCATTTTGAATTCTTTCTATTTGCTCTGGGGTTAAAGTTGGATCCAACCCAAAGCAATAACTAACAACAGTCAACAGTTCATCACTCTCAGTAAAGAAATCAAGCAGTTCACTAATCAAGCAGTTCAACAGTTCAAGCAATAACTAACAACAGTCAACAGTTCATCACTCTCAGTAAAGAAATAAAGCAGTTCACTAATCAAGCAGTTCAACAGTTCAAGCAATAACTAACAACAGTCAACAGTTCATCACTCTCAGTAAAGAAATCAAGCAGTTCACTAATCAAAGCATACCTATCATCTGAGAGATCTGGTTCAGATGAAGTACCATCTCTATCATCAACATTCTCTAAATCAACCATCACACAAAGAGGCAGTAGGAACAAAATACACGAATTAATCTGCAAAATTGAAACAAAATAAAAGGTTACAAAACAAAAGAAGAAAAACAAAGAGAAAAAGACTGTAAAAATTATAAAAATTGAAAGTATTTACCTTAGTTCTGTTTAGCCTAAAAAAAAGCTCCCTTTTCCTCTTATCTCTCTCTCTTTCTCTCTTTCTTTCTTTCTCTGTCTCTGTCTCTTTTTTCCCCTTTCTTTCTGACCTTTCTCTTTCAGATCCATATATAGAAGCAGTGCTTCTTCAACTATCATGTTGTTCCCTGATGTAAGCTGGTGACTGACCAGACCTGATCAACGATCCATCGCCGCGCCTCTCAGAAACCTAGCTAGATAATAGGGGCTTAGGCAATCATACACTGCAGGTCTGGAAACGTGGCTGTGGATCGATGAACAGGACGTGCCAGCCTCACAACTCACAAGTCACAAGGCAAAAGATTTCACAAGTCACAACTCACAAGCCAGAGATCGAGAGAAACGAAAAACAAGGGACTTATCAGGGTCTGAGGGAACAATCGTACGACGATCTGGCTTGCCTTCGTCACGCATGGGTCGACGAGGCTGCATAGAAGGCCAGTAGCTTGCCAGCAGTGTGCGACATGAGACAGAGGGGAAGAGAAGAGGAGATTGAGCGAGACAAAGAGGGAAGAGAGCGGCGCATTCTAGGGTTCCTGTCCCCTTTTATCAAAAAAATCTCGTTTCCTCCGCCTCTTCATCTGAAATACATCATATTCCAAATCTGTAGAATGTTATACGTAAAACGGAATTAAACGAAACGGAACAATCCATTTACGTTTACGTTCCGTTCTCGAACGAAACTCAATATCCTTTTACGTTTACGTTTCGTAAACCAAAACGTAAAGGATTTCCGATCCGTTTACGTTCCGTGTGCCTTAAACGAAACGTTAAAACGTTTATACGGCACATTTTTGACAGGCTTAATCATATACTGAAATAATTCTATGGGTAATGGCCTAATGGGTGTTTACTTGTGTTTGTTTATGTTCTTTTCAGTTTTCTTCTTCTTTTTTCCGACTCCTTTATTCATTTTAATGAAATCCCAAGTCGAGATAGATTCTAAACAAACTAATCTATAATTTATTATTATTTTCTTCTTTTAAATTTTCATTAGAAAGCTTTGGATTTGGACAATTATTGAAACAAACCTTAATAATCCTATACGTAATAAGAGAATATAAAACAACACGTTTCAAAGCTTTAGATACAAAGAAAAGAAAATAAAGAAAAACACACCAAAATTTATGCCAATACAATAGGAAGACTTACTACAAACCTTAATTAAAATAAAACATAAAAGGAAAATAGTAGATTCTATTCTCTTTCAAGCTAGGTATCACTTGAATGCAAGTGAAAGTTTTGTTGTCTTGCTCTTTCAAGAGGTGTTAGATATTATTCTGAAGACATTATTACCACCAAAAGCTATATAATAGATGAAGAAATTGAAACAGAAAGATAACTCGATACTTTCGGCTCTATCTCGGACCGGACAGCTGCGGCATTGACATGAAAGAAGTCCATTCGCTAGTTGCATTCGAGGTCATATGTGATGTACCAATCACCTTATTCATCATTGTATTTTCCTCAACATCAAATGTGCCACCACTGCTTGAAGCACCGACATGGCCGTACATCCTTAAAAATACTAGCAACTCTACTCTTGGTTCCCACACTTTAATGGTGCCTTCTAGCATTGCAACAACCGAAGTCATGCTTGGACGAAGGGCCGGCTCTTCATGTAAACAACAAAGTGCTGTTTTAACCATGGTTTCAAGTTCACTGGCCACAAATTTTCCCTCTAACCTCGGGTCGGCAAGATTCTCGTAATTTCTTTTCTCGTGCATATGCAATGCAACCAATGGGAAGTACTCGTGTACCTTATGAGATGATCCACCGGTTGTTACTGACCATTTTGATACACCGCCATTCATGTGTTCGCTTCTATTCTTCCTTCCTCGTACCAGCTCAAGCAACACCATACCAAAGCTATACACGTCAGTACGGTCTGAAATTGCAGTGTTCGCAAGCCACTCGGGGGCTAAGTATCCACGGGTCCCACGCATTGTGGTGAACAAACCAGATTGCTCCGGTGTCAGCAGCTTTGCAAGACCAAAATCAGCTATCTTCACCTTACCCTCGTCATCTAGTAATATGTTCTCTGGCTTTATGTCACAGTGCAAAACTGTAGGTTGGCATCCAGAGTGCAAATATGCGAGCCCACGACCGGCACCGATTGCTATGTTCATTCGCTCATCCCAATTCAATGGTTTTCCAGTTGGCCTGAAAAGAGACCGGTCAAGTGATCCGAGGTTCATGTACTCATATACCAATAGCCGGTGTGGGCCCTGGGCACAGTAGCCACGTAGGCGTACCAGGTTTATGTGATGGATATTCCCAATTACGGCAATCTCTGTGCAGAATTCTTTTCTCCCGCGCAGACCTGCTCCTTCAATCTTCTTAACAGCCACTTGGCTATTATCGGGTAGTTCGCCTTTGTAGACTGAGCCAAACCCGCCCGATCCAATCTTCGTCAGGAAATTGCATGTTATCTCTTCAAGTTGTTGGAAAGTGAATTTGGTGGGGAGACCTGGTATCAGTACTTCATCCATGTCATCACCATTTTCTGAGAAAAGGCAGTCAGAATCAGATACCTGTCGTGAGATTGCGCCGTGGATCTTGTCATTTGCTATTGCCCACTGCATTTCCATCATTTTATTCTTTTGTTTTTTATACCTCCATACTAGATAAGTGAACCCAACTACGATAGTAAGAAAAATTGCTATGATAGATGGCACGAGTATGGCTACCAGTTTTTTAGATGAGGATTTGTTCTCTGAGTTTGACCCCTGGATCTTGACATATACCATGGTATTTGCTGAGTCACTTGTGTTTGCATTTGCAAGCGAGCCAATAGGATGTTCTAAAAGGAAGCAGGAAAGAGATGAGATGTCAAATAGATATCCTGAGCACGAGCAATTACCCGAGCAAAGTTCACGACAACTGGATATGTCTCTGCCAGAATCTGTGGGATTCCTATATTTGTTGGCAAAATAGGTGAGCCCTGTCCCGATAAACATGTATGAAAATTTTGTTCTATCACATGAATCATCGGTGGCTAAAGAAATATCACTGCCAGGCATGCACCCATTGGATTCAGTTGATGATACAAATTGCGACGGACACGTACAGCTGGACGAGTTTTGGTTAATTGAGCAAAGACCAAGCGATCCACATGCTAACGGCAAGTCGCAAGTACTGCTTGGTGCCATCAACACTTGGTTTAGAGGAGTTGAAGAGTTTGTTGCTGGATAATTGGTTATCTTAAGCCGGCCATCTGAGCCCAATTGCACAACTCGAAATGCGGCTGTTGGAAGTGTGACTTGAAAAACCACATTTCCCTGTGACTCTTGGAGATAAAGTCCTGAGTCATTGGTGGTCATATATGCGACCGGAGTATCCCGATCCTTAGTGGATTTTATGTCATTCGACAGGCGCCAGTAGGTGATGTTAGACCAATTCAGCAAGGCATCAGTCGAAGTGACATCTAGCCAGTAATCTCCTTGACTGAAATCTGAGTCAGAAGCAGATGAAGAGAGATTGGCACCAACCGGCAGGAGCTGGCCGGAGACGAGCGTATCTGATGGGTAGTCAAATGACTGCCAGAGTGAGTTGTTAGTCCCATCAAGCAACACTAAATTGCCTGTATCAAGGAGATGCAATGCTGAAACAGATGCTTTAAGATGAGGGGTCGACCAGAGCACAGTGTCATTAGGTAATTCTACTGAGAGACCATTGGACGTCAGGTTCACTATGCATGACCAATCTGGCATGGGTGCATTGCGATTGGCGGTCCAAATTTTTGTCTTTGAAGGCCCATGCAGTACAGATAAGTAGAATTGAGTATCTTGTATTCTCGGCTTGTGTATGAAGGCTTGGAAGTCTCCGCTACTGGACTTTAGAAACAAGCCTCCTGTGTCGATGTAAATGAGGCCTGAAGCGCTGAATGGGGGGTAAATGTATTCCACGGCGACCTCTCTGCCAGCAAAGGTGCCATGGAGATGGAAGAAGATGAGTGAAAGAGAGAGGTAGAGAAAAGGAAGCATTGATGTGGGAGGCTGTGTTCATCTTTGGAAAGGAGGTTTGAACTAGTACATGAATTAACCAAGAAGGAAATGTTTATTGGTTGATGGTTTTGGTTGATAGTTGACTTAGGTAGAGACTACTATTGGGTCTTTCTGATTCATTATCATCCTCTCCTTTCCTTTTCAATTGATTATTCGATATCTCGATCCACTTTTCTTAATTGGGAATTTGTTGTTTTGGATGCATTGTTAAAGTGATGATCTGAGATTGAGGTGTGAGAAACTGATTTGATGCTCGTGTTTTGGTCCTTATTTACTTGTGATGGTAGAAAAGTATGTGGTGTATCAACTGGTAGACCTTTGAACATATATAATGTTTACTAGTCGAAACCAGGTTCTTGTTTTCAAAATTCCTACACAACCAAATCACAAGTTTTTTACGCACAATTTTTTACTGTTTTTTATCATTCACCGAAACCAATCATAGTTCCTGTGGAATCTGAAGTATGACTTGCATCATGAAATGTTTCCATACTTTTAATTAAACTATGTTCTGAGTTTGTTGTCGTTCAATCAGATCATCAATTAAAACTGATCAGAGGAATAGAGGCAGATAACTCAGGCTAGGATTCTTACAGAAATAGCCTCTGCCAACTCTTCATTTGAAGACGCTCATTGCAAAAATATACAATATGATCCCATAGTTGCTACCACGACTTTTGACAATAATCACATGCAATTACATAAGGAGAGCATTTTGAGCCAACTTCTTCGTTAAATTAAATCAAACACAGTTGTCAAAATAAAAGACTGTAATATTTAATTGCAACTGGATTAATCACATTAATTTGTGCCAAACGAGAGCAGGACAGCATTTTGAGACGAACCCATTGGATGTTTTATTTGTTTATTTTGATTGCGCACGTAGCAACAACTCTTAAGCATTACTAGAACCATCATTTAATTAATTATTTAGGGGTTATTATAGGGAGCTCCTTCCTAATTTTCTGAAGAATATGTGGTAATACTTTTAACATAACTGGATTAGAACAGCCGTAGTACATCATCCCAAAGAACTATTTTTTTATTGATCGGGGTCATTCTTTTCCATCATTATAAATAAATCCCTGTGAGGACGATTGAAGGAGGAAAATTTTCTTGTAGCATGATTTAGAAGGAGAAATAAAAAATCAAATGAATTCAGATGAGATTGACAAAGAATTTAATCTTTGTAAACCAGATTACTCTTTTCTCCCTACTTTTCTTCTGAATCCAAAAGTTAAAAAAAATGAATGAAAAAGAAAAATGACTAGTGTGAGGTGGACTCGTGGTACCAGTAAACCGTATCCTCTGTGCGCACTTTTTTGTGCTCTCTCTGCACAACTTAATTTAGATCGTCGGATTAAAGATCAACGTTCGAGTGAAGTTCGACCTTCACTGATGTGATTCAAAAAAAGTGCGTGCAGAGGATTCCCGTTTCGGTGGTACCGTTCCTGGGAACATGTCATGCTGGTACGGGCCATGGTGTGGGTTCTGTTTCAGTGGACAGGCGAAGAAACAAAAAGATAAAAGAATTGAGCTCAACAACGAAAAAAAAATGCTCTTGTCGGCCCGTATACAAAAAAAAAACATTTAAAATAGGCTCTATGAATTTGAGAAAGAGTTCTTTCAGGCCTTGAATTATAATGAGTTTGAGAATTAGGCTTTGATTCTAAAATTCGACCCATTTGTTTTCCATCTTTACTTGGCAGCTGCGCTTGCGTTCTCTCAGAAAACCGAGCAAGGAGATTAGCTAGGGAGGAAGAAATGTTGTCACGCTTCTAAGTTAACACAAAGTTGCTTTTGAATCAAGTTCTATCTAGTGTAGTTCTAAGATACAAAATTTTCATTAGAGAGGTCTGAGGTTCAAGTCTCGTTAGAGATTACTTTTAAGGAGTTTTTCAACTTTATTTTCTGATTTGTTTGTGAATGTGTGTGTTGTAAGTCTACGAACAATAAATAAAAAAAAAGAAGTTGCTTTTGAAGCAAACGCTCTTTCTTCTTCGATCTAGATATAACTGTTTTAATTCTTACTTAAATATTTCCTCCACTCTATGAGAGTTGAGTGTCACCTTCTAAATGAATTGTGAGAGCCACCGAGTGAACTAGTTAAGCCGTAAAAGAGTCCGAAACTTTCTTAAGACGGAAAATATCCACGAAAGCAGAGAAGAAAGCCCACAACATGAAGAGTTTAAAACAACATGATTTTTTTTTTTGAGAAAAAATAGTTTGCCTATTTAAATTTCATTAAAAAAGAAAAAAGGTGATTACATGGTTTATTACAGTTATTTTGCTATACAATGTGCCAATTATATTCTATTATAGTAGCCTCCATCGCGCTGCATCTTGTATGATTTTCATTGCGAGTAGGGTACCCAATCTTCTGGCTTGTGAGAACAACGTCGGTTCCTTTCCTTCCATACGGCCCATAGTAACGCTAGTACGCCTGTATCCCATAGTTGCACTCCGCGGTGGTCATAAGTAGCTTGATTGGTTAGCCAAAAGGACAGGATGGTCGTGTTTGGGGGGGGGGGGGGTAATGCCCTTGATGCGCATATGTTCCAGATTTGACGCACGTACTGGCGCGTTAGGGATAGGTGTTGCAATGTTTCTTGATGACCCGAATTGCACAGTACACATGTTCCGTTGATGCGAAAGCCTCCGTGTTGTAAGAGTTCTCTTGTGGGCAAGCATTCTTTGAGGAGTTGCCAAAAGAATTTTTTTGCTTTTGACGGTGCTTTGATCCACCACAGTTTAGTGGAGAAGTGGGAGGTGATTTCTGGGTCGGAGAGCCAATTGTATAGGGATTTTGATGTGAATTTTCCTGACGGTGTCCATCTCCAAGTTATTGTCTCGTCATGATTTGAGTTCATGGAGGTTTGAAGGAATGGGAAAAGAGTGAGGATGTCCCTTAAGAAGAAGAAATGTATGTTTGATATCCTAAGATTTGCTTGTGTGTTGTCTAGCGAAGGGAAGTTGTATTGGTCCTTAATGAAGGAAGCTAGTATTGAGCAGTCGTTTGTGTAGATTCGCCATAGCCATTTAAAGAGTAAGGCCGAGTTGAAATTTTTCAGGTTGAATAATTTTCAAGAGTTAACAAATTTTTTTATTGAGAAGAGAATAACAATTCGTTTTACCACCTTGCACCCCTCGCTACTGATGAGGACGGCATAAATAATATTAACATTCATGATAGGGATGTCAATGGATACGATACGAGTCGAGTGAAGTTATTATTGTATCAGTATTCGTTTGAATTTATTCTTACTCATATTTTATAACATACGAAACATGTAATATTAATATAATATTTCAATTTTAATAAATAATCATATTTACACAACACCTAAAATCAATATTTTTCATAAATATAAGCACAACACGAGAGCAAGTAAATCATATACATTAATGAGAAAAAATAATATATAATGTGAAATATTATACTAGAGTTATAATTATACGATCAGTTTTTTAGAAGAATTAAATGAGAAGATGTTAACATTAAATAAATAATTAGTTGGGTGAAATTAATTTTGATAGAATCCAAGAGATCAACGTTAATATTATGTTGAATATTAGAAGTTTTATTAAAAAGATGACAATTAATTACATGGTCACCTAAAAAACTTAAATAAGTAATAAATTAATTATTTTTATAGATTTTAAAATAGAGCATATATATATATTTATTTATATTTATTTATATATTATTTTATATTTATCCTACAGGATAACAGATACTCTTATTCGTTTAGCTAACGAAAAAAATCTTACTCATATCCATCTTATCGTAAGATACGGATAAGATAAAAAAGTAAAAGAATTTGATTGACAATCCTAATTCATGAAACGTTAATTTGGTTAACGTTTTAGGAATTTTGATTTAGAATGTTGACTAAATCAACATTATTCTTTTTGTTTTCGTGTGTTTTTTCTGTCATTTTAGTTCATGTTATGATCTCTCTACGATTTCTTCTTTTTTTTTTGTTAAAAAATTTATGTAGAACATGATGTCAAATACGGATAGTCGTGGCACCGTCAATATTACTAAGGAAAATGTTTTGTAGATGTCAATATTGATACCGACTATCGATATCGATTTTATTATGCATATTTAGTTGAGTTACTTTGTATATTATTTGAGTTATTATGCATATTATTTCATTTTATTTTTATACTGAAAAAATTATTATGCATGTTAATAAAATAATGTGCATAATAACTCAAATAACATACATAACTATTTAAGTACAAAAAAACATGCATAACTATTTCAGTAAAAGATAACACACATAATAACTTAAATAATATACATATTAACTCAAATAGATATACATAATAATATTAATAGTTGATATAAATATTGATCTACCCATCAGCTTCCATTACTAAAATCACGGATTCAAAGTTCCGACGAACGCTGAAAAAATATTAACATTCGAATAGATGCCAAATTCGATTTCTAAGGAGGATCTTCAATAAAAAAAAAAAGAGAAAAAAGAAAATGACACATTTACCTATTTATCCAATGGTAGGTTGTAAATTATTTGAAAAGGTCCCGGTAAAGTCGAGATTTAGACATGTAAATTAATTAAACAGAAAAATCTGGTTGAGCACTGAAAAAGTGTGCGGAGCTTTCTTCCCATTATATAGCCGGCCAATTATTATTAGTGAATGACACGTGACAGCTACCATCAAAGATCAAACTTATCAAGGCGCTTAACTGTATTGCTTTTTCAATGGTTGGGCAAGTAAAATGACGGCTTGCCGTTGGAAAATCCGTCTTAACCGTATTGCTTTTTCAATGGTTGGGTATAGGGTTCTACACATGGACGGATTGCGTACTTGTGGATTCAACTCGGACGGATCTACGGATCTACGGATTTATGGATATCACGAATCGAGTATGTACGAGTCTGCAGTGAAAAGGGTCAACCCGACCGGTGATAAACCCGGCGGGTCGGGTGGGCACGGGTCTAGACGGGTCGGGCGCGGGTCGGGATGGATCAGACATGGGTCCCCGCCGAATTTTCTTTTTTTTTTTAAATTAATTTTTCTGCCGAATTTTTTATTTTTTCAGATTTTTTTGAGTTTTTTTTACTTTGAAATGACATAAAGTGACATGAATCTGTCACAGGTCTTGTCACGGGTCCATGGGTTCAGGCGGGTTTCGAAAATTTTGGCCTACCCGACCCGTCCTAGATTCACGGTTCCATTATCCACGGGTCGGGTCGGATCTTAGCCACAGATCGGATCGGTCACGGTCCGGGTACGAATCAGACCACGGGCGGGACGGGTCGACCCGCCCGGGTTTTAGCACAACTCAGTTGGGTATGTGACATGACGGCTTTCCGTTAAAAAAATAACCAATTCATTATTTTAATGTTGTGTTTTAAAGTTTGTACAAAAATAAAGAAAATGTTTCACGAATAACTTAATATCAAATTCGATACGCTTTAACCTGTATAATATATATATAATATGAGCATGGCTAAAATAATATGCATAGTACACTCCATTTTGTACTATGCATATAGATATATGTCATTAAATTGAGATTTAAGTTGCTCAATAAATTCTTCATATGAAAATATTGTAGAAAATTAAATTTCGTGATTTTTGGAGCTTTCTAGCTATTTTTTAAATATTTTTTAAAAACAGTCCAGATTTAATACTACAAAAGTGCCATTTCTGGGCTGTTTTTAAAAAATATTTAAAAAATAGCAAGAAAGCTCTAAAAATCACGAAATTTTATTTCCTACAAGATTTTGATATGAAGAATTTATTGAGCAACTTAAATATCAATTTAATGACCAAATTAAATACAAATGGACACATAGTACGTTATGTGGTGTACTATGCATATTATTTTAGCCATGCTCATATAATATATATAGTAACTGAAACTATAAATATAATACATATATTAACATGCATGATAATTATTTCAATTAATTTTTTTTGAATCAGTATTTTGTCTATAGTTTTCATTAATAAAAAGATATTTACATAAAAGATAAAAATATGAAGTGCAAAATACTTACAACAACAACCAGACAACTAAAAGAAATTATCCTATTACATCCGATGGTTGATGAGTCGATTGTTCTCCTCTACATTGGGCTGGATGTTCACAAAGTTGCTGCTGATGTTGATTTTCCTTGAAAGATGCGTCGATTTCTTTTCTTCCATATTTGTTCGACTGTTTCTTCTCAAGTAGCATGTGCAGAGTGTTGCTATTAATTGACGTATTGTGTTGGGTTTTTTTCTTCTTAAGTAGCTCGTGCAAGTGCGCCAACGGATATTGTGAAGATAGGGTGGTTGATCCGATCGTAGAAATGCCCCCCAACCCAAATATGTCACGAATATAGACAATGCAGAAAAATGTGGTTGCATCTTCCTGTACACCTAGGTCAGATGACAAGCCACATTATAAGGTCAATTCCTTTTTTGTCCTTGAGGAGCAGCCACATAAAGAAGCGTGTCTCGAGTGGTGTTTGCAACTTTCTTGGTATTAGAGCATGGTTTGGGATGATCCTCGATAAAAAATTTGTATGCCGGCTTTGATGTATATATGCCTGATGGGTCCTTTAACCACGTTATTTCGGTTGTCTGCTTGTTTTTTCCACTCGAAAAAAATACATTGTAGGGTTCCTAGATCTCGAAGGAAAAATGTATGTTTAGTTGGTTCGACTCGATTTCGTCGAATGTCATTATTTCTAACTAGCAACATACAGTTAAGGGCCAAGGTGTTAGTGGTGTGTTGTAAAACTTCCAAACTCAACGTAAGAGTATGGCTATATTCTGAGTTGCGGTAAGGAATTCTAGCTCCTTCATTCTCCTTAGGTAGGCATACTGCTTTCCAAGATAACTAGTAATGTCCGCCGAAGAAGGATGCGCTCGAACCTCTCCAAAAGGACCAACAAATTAATCCTTGGAGGTCGTTGATTATCCATTTAGGCAATATGACGACTTGCATGTAGTAAATAGAGATAGCCGTCAACACCGCCTTAACAAGAATTATCCTCGCAGCCATTGATAGCATTTTTCTATGCCACCCTTCTAAACTATGTTGTACCTTAGCTATCATTGATAAAAATGATGCACGAGGTGGTCGTTTGTGGGTTAATGGCAATCCAGATATGTGATTAGTAGTGATAGTTGCGTGCAATGCATGATTGTTTGGATCGTGTCGATGTGCCTCGGGGGACAGAGATGGGCATAAATCCGCTTTTTGCAAAGTTGATGTTTAGTATTGGGATCTATGCAAATTGCTCGAAGCATAACATTACTAGTGTAAGTTGTCAGGTGCACTGGAGTGGACACAATTGTGTCATCTGCATATAGTAATAATTTCGACAGTGCTTCGAGGATCTGAGTTATTTGGGTTTGCATTTGCGAGAGTATTATTTGAAGTAGATCACCTTGACGTAGTCCTCGTTGATGAAAAAAATGTATGTCCCATGGTATTGTTGACCTTGACTGCTGAGGAGGACAGAATCAAGAGGTTGTTAATCCAAGATATCCATCTGGTCGAAGAGTTTCTTACCCTGAGTACGTTCAAAAGGAAATCCCACGAGAGGTTATCAAAAGCCCTGCGAAAATCTATTTTGAGATATATTATGCAAGAAGGATAGGTTTTGTCTGGCTATCACAATAGTATATGTGATATGTCGTCTTCTTATAAAATTCGTTCGATTCTCCGAAATGAGGTCTGATAGGAAGCTCTGAAGATGTAGGTAGAGGTGGCAAGTCGGGTCGGATCGGGTTAGTTTGGTTGTCTACAATAGTCGAGTTGGGGTCGGGTCGGGTTTCATGTCGTCATGTGTTGACAACTTTCGGGTCATGGGTCTGGTCGGGTGAGGTCAGGTCGAGTTTCGGGTCGGGTCGCGTTGGTCTTTTTCGGGTGACGGGTCGGATCGGGCAAGACCAGGTATGGTTTTAGGTAGGGCTATATCGACAACTTTCGGGTCTTGGGTCGGGTCAGGCGAGATCGGCTCGGGTTCGGGTCGGATTGCACCGACAACTTTCAAGTATTATTTTGAGTTTTAAGTTAAATCGGACAAGATCGGGTCGCGTTATTGAATTATGTTAGTAAATCTTGACTTTCTATGATGTTAATTTGTTAGTATAATTAGATTATGATGTGGACAAAATATAATTAGATTAATTTACAAGTTGTATCAGGTCAAGTCGGATCGGGTCAGGTCTTGTTCGGGTCCTCATGTGTTGCTCCATTTCGGGTTACGGGTCGTCTCGGGTCGGGTCGGGTTGAGCTTAGGTCGCTCATGTGTCGCTTCATCTCGGGTTACAGATCATCTCGGGTCGGGTCGGGTCAAGTTCGAGTAGTTTGACTTTATCAAAATATCGAGCCGAGTCGGGTTCTGTCACCTCTAGATGTAGGGCTTGGAGCTTGGAGAAGATCTTTGGTATGCTTGCTATCACGCTTATTGGTCTAAAGTCAGTAATAAGGTTCACCTTATTTTCTTGGGTATTAACTTTATGTTTGCATGGTTAATGTGCCAAAGTCTATTCTATTTTCTTAGAATTCCTTACAAAGCATAAGAAGGTCATTCTTAATGATATCTCGATACTACTGATAAATTTGGAAGGGAAGCCATTTGGTCTGCATCCCCTTTCCCTTTGCCAGGGAAAACATTACATTTTTGACCTCATCTTCCATGAAGGGGGAGTCTAACGAACCAGGAGTGGGTAGTGGGCTTACGAGTGATTGAAGGTCGTCAGGTTGGGGTTTAGTTGGTTGTGTATCCATTAAGTATTTAAATGCATTCGTGATAACCTCAAATGCATTAGATTATTAGGTAATCTGACATCAGTCGTCTTATGAAACAAGTCTTGCAATAAAGTTTGACATCCTTCTACTTGAGGCAAATGCATGAAAATAGGTTGTGTTTCTATCCTTGATATTCAGCCATTTGGCGGAGGATCTTTGTTTCCAACATATTTGAGGTGGCCTGATACTTGGTATATATGTTCACGTAATCGAATTCTAAGTTAGCACTCTATTTCATTCAAGTTAGATTGTTCCTTCAATCGATCTAGTCATTGGACTTCCATTTAGATCGCATGAGAGATGTAGCCTGACCTTCCAATTTCTTTGTGGCCTATTCCTTGTACGCATCTAATCACAACCATTCATGTCATGAATGCTTTTGGAAGATTTGAGGGGAGGGGGTGCAGTATTGCCCATCTATTTCGAATTTAAATGTCTTACTTTGTTGTTGCCTATACGATTGGAAGGAAAGTTTCAATGGGGTGTGATCAAAAGAGGTGTTGGAAATATCAGTCACGAGAGGATAAAACTCATTCAACGGAGGCATTGTCTAGTGACTTCATAAAAAAGCTCCATCTAGCTTGGAAAAAGTCAGGTTAGGTCACTTATTCGAGTACGTGAATGTTCGACAAATAAGAGGTACTTTCGATAGAGATAGTTCGTCAATGAGGCTGTTGTAGGCCAACGTAGGGGAGGTAGTTCATGGATTGCCCGTCGTTTGGTTGTGGTTTCGCAAGATGTTAAAGTCACCAATGACAATTCATGATAGTCATTAAGGGCGCAATTTTTTTGTAGTTTCTCAAAGAAAGACACAATAATGGGGATTGCCAATTGGGTCGTAAACATTGGTAATCATGAAGGTGAGGTCAATGTTTGTGGTTAAAACTATTGTGTCTATGTGTAAGAGAGTTAGTTTGAGAGTATCATTGAAGGTTCCTTCCAAGTTGTAAGGATTTTCCCTAAGGTATCATTGAAATCAAGAAAAGCTTATATTTACAAAATTAGCACTACACACAGAGCGAAGTCTGAACGATGAATGGCTATTCTATTTTGTCTCCTGTAAGCACACTAAGTTAGATTGTGTGTCCCTTACAAAATTGTCAAGCACTCTACATTTACCCTCACACAAATACCTCACACATTCCAAGAAAGTATTGATATGGATCCTAACATTGATAACTACACAAAATTATGCAAGCACAAGAAGATGTTTGTACTGATGCTAAAACCATCCTCCTTCAGAGAGCCCCATATTTTGGTGATGGCTCATAGTCCCCCATATCCAAATCAAGCGGTCCATCATCCTCATAATCATTTTCAACTTTACTCCCACCCTTCACTTCCCATTCGAAGCTCCATTATTTTGACCCAGCGTGGCCTCCTCCTCATCCATATCAGAATATAGGAATAAGTACTTCACAGTGATCGGACATCCAATTGTAACGGGGTTAGGAATTTTGTAGTTCTCAATATTGAAAGCGCTTTGACTCGCTTGTCTAGCCTAGATAGCTAAAGCTTATTGGAGGCATAAATCAAGCACATGCTTCCCTGAGTTTTCATCTAAGTGCTTCTTACAAAGTCGAACCTCATATAGGATCCGAGTGAGGTTCGCCGCTGTTGTAATGTCGGAGCAATGGTGTCGGTGGGGCGAGTTGGCTTGGATGTGTTCCCCGGGTGTGAAGCGGTGGTTGCGGCTTGAAACTTGGTATAGGCTAGATAATCGACGCCTTTACTTTGGAGATCAAGATTTGGTTGATGGTATTTGCTTGGTGCATCCATGAGAGGGGATTTGGGGAGGTGGATTCACGAATTTGGGGGCAGAGATAGCGGGTTGTCGAGATAGAGTTTGTGATGGTGTCGTTGGTTTGGGTTTTGTTTTGGGTAGCATAGGTTTTAGGGTTTTAGATATTTGTGATGGCGATTTAGTACTTGTGGCTTGTATTTCGGGCCCAATTAGTTAGTGCTAGGATGGGCTTTGTGTGGGGCTTCTCAATGAGTTGCGCTTGGTTGACCATTTTAGCTGGAGCTGATATGGGTTTGTCGGTCGCCCTTCCCACGCCCCCCGTCCTCGAACCACCTTCTAGGTTTGAGGAGGCATATCTTTTCTTGGAAAAAGTGGACATGTCCCTCCAAATGCGCGTGATTTCTTTTGTGACTTGGGTGTATGCAATCGTTCAGAGCTTTGTTTATTTTGACCAATGAGGTCCTAGATTCCTGTGTCTTGGGCGCACACGCCCCTGCCATTATTTACATGAGGCGTTATTTCGGTCCTTAATACCCATGATTCTCAAGTGATGGTGAAGGTATACTGAATGATACAAGGCAATTTTCGAAAGCGATTTGATTTAATTTGAAAGCGGCAAATTGTTTTTAAATCCTTTATGATGACCATTTAGAAGGATATTACTAACTAAAGATTTTATATCATCTTGCTCCAATATTTATTTTGCTTTTTCTCATTTATATTTGTTTGAAAATGTGTTTATTTGTACTTTGTTTGTTTTTCTTGTACCTTTAATGTTTTTTTCAAGATGTTTTCTTTTATATACATGGATTTTTAAAATTTATTTGTACTGTGTGTGTATTGAGATTTTCTTGTCATATCATGTATGAGAAAAGTCTTTGGAAGACATATTTCATTCCAAAACATTGATAGTATTTTTCTCTTGCATGAAATTTCTTCATGGACTTGTGCAAATCCCTTCATATTTGCATGTTTTTAACAAAAAGAACTTCGTATAAAGTGAGAGCTTTGCACAATTTTACCTTTGACATTTTTATTTGAGAAATTTTGATTTATTTAATACAATATTTTGTGAACATTTTATTTTCCTTAAAGAAATGAAATTTATACTTTGAGAGAAGTATTCTTTGAAAATATACACATATTTTTATTTTACTTAAAACTCATAATATGAAATTTGTTTATTTGAAAATATTTAGTTGTGTACATTTTCTTTTGGAATTTTCAAGGAAAAGAGAATTTTCTTGTATTTGATTATGTAAAAATACACTTTTATTTAGAAAATATCCCTTTTATTTGTATTTTATAGGATTTTGAAAGTATTTAATTTTGGATCTTTAACATCTTTATGAGAAAATTCCTTTGCATTTGATTTTCCAAATTTTGGATATAAAGACATATTTTGTGCATTTTTATTTAGGCTTCAATCAATTTTATTCTTTTATTGAAAATAAAAATGATATTATTTGATTTTTAAAATTTATAGTGAAACAAAATGCTCAAACATATCAAAATATCATATTGAAATGTAGAGCATGATTTAGAATAATTTCCATATTTATTTTAGAATGTTAGGACTTTAGTTGTTGTATTTACAAAATTATACAATATAAAATACAAAGAGATTTAATTTGAGTCGTCTGATTTGGTCAAGACATTCAAATTTGGGTCGTTGGATCTTGATAGACACTTTCTCTCTCTTCTATTCTTCTTCTTCCTGACGACTTTGGTGTCGAGTGGACCCCAAGCCAATGGCAGCTTGATTGGAGTGCACTTTTGGCATCGTGTGAGTGTCACGAATTGAATGGGCCCACTGTCGGTGGCCAAAGATCATCGTGGGTGGTGGAGCTCTGCCACCAATCTCGAGATCAAAACTTTTTCCGATTTTATTTTTTTAGTTATCTAATTGATTTTAAAGATTGAATTTGATCATTTTGAGTTTTCGAAGCATGTTTGAAGTGTCTTTACATTTCAATTCCATTTGCATAATTGAATTCATCCATTTGGATCTAGTTTGGGTTAATTTGGCGAGTGGTGATGTATGGTGTTATCATGTAGCGTATAGAGTCGTTATGCGTAGAGGCGTAGCGAGGCACTTTGGTGCTCCATCCATCTGGCTATGTAAAGAGGTGTTGGTGTCGTCCCATCTAGTCACAGTGTCGCCTTCCTCTCCTACCACCTTACCTCTACCTCGATCATCGTCCTCATCTGCACTTCTCTTTTCTCATCCTCACGGACTCAACGACGACACTACCACCTCGCAGTGCCGCCACGACCAGCCTCTGGACTCGCCAAATTTTCCGCCACAAGAACACTTTACTCCGCTTGCGACCATCAACGTCGGCTGCTCCTCCCCTCCCTGCACGACACAACCCTTACCGAGTAAAGCTCTAATAGCCATTATGCTGCCT
>CAXKVX010000610.1:0-110996 GCA_964058865.1 Eleocharis quinqueflora
ACTCATGATAAAAAAGACTAATTAAGATATAAGTTCAAGATGGAGCTAAATTTGAGATGCACGTTTCTCCGATCGCAAATCGGACTCAACGCGGTGGAAGTAGACTCGGATATCTACAGCTCAATGATTTGCGACGTTAAAAAAAGTTTAGTTATAGTCTCGACGAACGCAGTCGAATTCGTTACAAAAACTTACCTAAATATAACCCAACTCATCAATTAAAATATTAATATTTTTATTATTAAAAAATTGGTGCATCTCTCCCTCTCCAGCGCCATTTTTCTATTTTAATCAAACCGGATTCTTAGTTTCCGGTTGGGAACCGGATTCTAAGATTCCGGTTTGCCTAATTTGGTAAAAAAAAATCTTTTTGCCTATTTTAATGTTTTTCTATTTTATTTTGTTTATTATTAAAAATTTCGGCATATGTTTCCTAATTTTTAAGGATATAAAATTGTTATACAATTTAGGTCTTTTCATCACATTTTTATAGTGTCTTCATTATCTTTTTTTTAATATTATAAATAGAAAGAAAGATTGTTCTGAAAATTCAAACAATAAAAAATGCAACACATGCCTTCTAAAAAGAACGGAATTACGAACACCGGTATTTTTGAAAAAGTCAAATGGACGGTGTTGCCAACACTATCCATCAAATCCTTCATTTTTCACGATTATGATTTTGTACCATGATTTTTTTTCATAAAAATATAAGTAATTTCAATGAGTTGTGTTATATTTAGGTAATTTTTTGTAACAAATTCAGCTACGTTTGTCGGGACTATAATTAGTATTTTTCTTATCGTCGCAAACCACCTAACTATATATATTCGAGTCTACTTCCATTGCATCGAGTCTGATTTCTGATCGGAGAAACAAGCGATTCAAAATTAATGCTGACGCAAACTCGTGATAAAAAATTGCTAATTAAGACATAAGTTAAAATGAAGTCAAATTTGATATGCACATTCCTCTGATCTGCAACTTAAATATGACGCAATGAAAGTACACTCAAATATCTACAACTCAATGGTTTGCGTCAATAACAAAACTAATTACAGTCCCGACGAGCCTAGTCGAAGTTTGTAGAATAAAAACACTAACCATACTTAATATTTTTTAATAACAACTTCGACTATGCTCGTCGGGACTATAATTATTTTTTATTCTCCTCGCATGCCATCGTGTTGTAAATATCCAAATCTATTTCCATAGCGTCGAGTTTGATTTGTGGTAGGAGGAATGTGCATCTCAGATTTTACTCCATTTGATACAAACAATTCAATCAATTCAAGCAATTCAATCGTCGGGATACAAGCGATTGAATTGGTAAATTTGCAATTTAGTCCTTGTCATACCTAGGAATTGCAAACTTATCAATTCAATCGATACAAGCAATTTAATCGATTAGATCAATATACTTCTCAAATTGGTATTGCTAACAATTAAGTTGAGAAGTATATATACCGGTTTGGCTTAATTAAGTACTAATTGCGAAAGCGTAAATTCAACAAATCGATTCTTCTCAAATAGATGTTGCAATTATATTAAATAGAGAAGAGATTAGAAAGATTGAACAAATAAGAGGCGCACAATATGTTGACGGAGTTCGATCAAGCCTTCAGTCTAATCTGCGTCTCCGGGTCCCTGATCTCCCGCCTTTGCAGTAACAAGATCGGTCCGCTCCAATAAATCAATGAGTTCAATTACAAGATGGAATTCAATCTTGTTTACACACACCGTAGAAGCTAGAACTCAAAACACAAAGTGGAATGTAGCTCTTTACAACACGACGATTAGAGACTAGACCCGTAGAAATCACACAAAGTAACACATGATGATGAGAGAAATAATCTCCTAAATTTTACATGAGTATGGATTAATTTAGATATGACAGCTTCACAAATTTTACAATAGGTTTCAAAGGTTTTGGCTCTAATGGCTTTTAGGCTGCCGATGTAAATATTAGATTTAGAAAGAGACAAGCGAGAGAGAAAGAAAAGAGGGCAACCACCTTAAATAGGTTCAAGAAATCTAGGTTAAAAACGACGCTTCAAACTATTGTGCGGTTCATACGTTACAACGGTTGGCAGTAAAATTTGAGGTTTCTACAAGTCAAAATTTGAATTTTCATCACAACCATTCTGACGGTTGGCAACCATTTTCCAACGATTGTCTCCGACTTAGTTAGCTATTTGGCTAATTTTCTGTCTGGGAGAACAATCGTTACAACGGTTGGTAACCGTTGCCCAACGGTTGGCCCTGACTGGGATTTACAGGTTTTGGTTCTGAGGTGTTTTATTTTGGACAAAATCGTTGTAATGGTTACCAACCGTTACACAATAGTTTGCTCTGTTGCTGAGGTATTTTGGTTGGACCTTTGCACAATTTTCTCAAGCTTAAATTTTTAAATTGATCAAGCAAATAAAGAATCTAACTAAGATATGTCTTGATTGTTTGTTCTTCAATTGTTCATAACTTTTGACTCGTAACTCCGATTTCAGCATTCTTCGTGGCATTGGAAAGCTCCCGGTGAGATCTACAGTGAGTACAGGGTTAGCCCGTACTGGAGCATTTTTAGGTCCGTTAGAGATTGTTTGCAGCCTCAAAACTTCACCTAATGATTTCCTGCAAAAGTTCTCAAAAGACAAATTGTTGTAAAATTTAAGATCGTTTTGCAAATAGACAAATACAAATAAATCATTTGATAAAAAACCATCTTCAACTTATGTCTTCATTAGTAATTTATCACGAGTTTGTGTCAGCATCAATTTTGAATCGATTGTTTCTCCGATCACAAATCAGACTCGACATGATGAAAGTAGACTCGAATATCTACAGTTCGATGATTTGCGACGATAAGAAAATACTTGTTATAATTTCAACGTGTCGAGTCTGATTTTTTATCGAAGAAATGAGTGATTAAAAATTGATTCTGACGCAAACTCGTGATAAAAGATTACTAATTAAGACATAAGTTAAAAATGAAATCAAATTTGAGATGCACATTCCTCCGTTCATAAATCAAACTCGACATGACAGAAGTACACTCGAATATCTACAGCTCAACAACTTGCAAAGATTAAAAATACTAATTACAGTTCCGACGGGCGTAGCTGAAGTTGTTATAAAAAATATAAAACATGATTGTATTTTTCCACAAATTTCGGGTGCACTCGTCAGGAATGTCATTGTTTTTTTATCGTCACAAGCATCGAGTTGTAGATATTCGAGTCTGCTTCCATCGCATCGAGTTTGATTTGTGAACAGAGGAATGCATATCTCAAATTTGGCTCCATCTTCAACTCATGTCTTAATTTGTATTTTTTTTTTATCATGAGTTTGCGTCAGAATTATTTTCGAATCATTTGTTTCTCAAATCATAAATTAGACTTGATGCGATGAAGTAGTCTTGAATATCAACACCATGATGTTTTGTGACAATAAAAATACTAAATACGGTCCCAACGAATGCAACTGAATTTGTTACAAAAAATAACTTAAATATAACCAATTATTAAATTATTTATATTTTTCATTAATAAAAAAATCATGATACAAAAGCATATAGACAAAAGGGGAAAATGAAGGTTTTAACAAACGGTGTTAGCAACACCGTCCATTTGGCTTTTTCCTAAAAACTGATGTTTCCAACTTCGTTCTTTTCGAACTTCCAATCAATATTTTTTTTCTATGTATAATTTATTTAATAAAATTTTAATATTAAAGAAAAACGTTCTTCATTATCTCCTGAGCAAACAATTTTCTGTACGGATCTAGCTCAATTATTTGAACTTTTGTAGATGAATTTTGGAGATGGAATTTACATCAACCTCTAAACAAATCGACGGATTAATTGGATCAGTGCAGAAAAGTTTTGGAGAGAATATGAAATTCTTAAATGTACTATATATGTATATTCACCTTTTGATTTGGACTTGAACCAATGTGCATGGAGCCTCTTGCAATATTTGAGAAATATTTACAACCAAATTTTCTAGAGATGACGAATAAACGATGTAATATGAATTGAGGCCAGCAATCTTAGTACAAATTGCGATGAGTTCTAAAGGTCTAATTATGGTTAACTGGAGGTTGACTGTTAAACCCAAAGAGTCGGGTGGGCTAGGGATACGAGATCTTGAAATAACTAATACAGCGTTCCTAATTAAATGGTGTTGGTTATGGACAAAAGATCATTGGTGGAAAAAAGACACGCCTACGTTGATGCAACATCATAAGCCTTGGCTCCATGCAAATAGTCCATCGTTCTGGACGACAATTGTAAAAATGACAAGTGCCTACAACTGTTCTACCAGTTATGAAGTAGGACAAGGGAACATAACTTATTTTTGGCATGATCATTAGCTTCATTGGCCTTTGAAATTTTTATTTCCCAAATTGTACAAGGCTACAAGGTTTGATGATGCATCAGTTGCTCACTATGTGGGAGATAGGCTATGGCAATGTGATGGCTTCAATCAAGAGGATCTCGGTGAGAAAGTAGAGCTGCAACATATATTGCATCAAATCACACTACGTGAATTAGATGACAAGGTAATTTGGATGCAAGCTATAACATTCTCTCTGCAGTCTATCTATAAATTCATAGTTAATACCCCTAATTACAATTTGGTTGCATCACATATATGGAGCATGGGGGTCCACCGAAAGTGTTGGTGTTTGCATGGCTTTTAATATCAGATAAGTTGACTACGGTCGACAACTTGATCAAAAGGGGGTGGTACTTGATAAAGATGCCCAATGTGCAAGATGGATGTTGAATCTTCCCACCACCTGTTTCGAACTTGCTCATATGCAACGCAGCTAAGGAATTACATTGCCTCTATCTTTCAAGGCAGACTGGACATTTGCTCCCTTTATTTATCTTCTAGTTCAAACACATTGTTAACATCACCTTCTCAGAGAATGGATCATAGAAGAATTGAGGTTGTCACAAACTACGCACTATGGAGGGAAAGATGTAGGCGTATTTTTGCGAGTAAGGAGCAGACAGTGGTCAACACAGTTAGAGAGGTGTTGCAAGACATGAGATGCTGGTATGACTTGCTAGATTCGGATGTGGCTAGACAGAGGGTATTAGTTCATTCTGTAATGAGGGAATGATGAAGAATTAGCTTAGTTGTAAATAGTGTTTTCATAGTTTCTTTTTTATCTTATAATTTCTGCTTGTCTTACTTTTTGCAAATATTGTATATAATGATTACCTTGTGATCCTTTTATTATAAATTTGGGGCTTCGACTCCCATCTTTACTTCAAAAAAAAAATTTGTGATGAGTTCTCTCTTTTTACAATCTAAGTTTGAAAATCAAAAGTTCGAAAAACACATAAGTATTTGAAAAATATTAAATATTGACATCAATAGAAGTTTTTTATACAAAAAATATTGTATTATAGCGATTATTTTTAAGATTAAGGTAGATAATCAATTTTATTTTATAATTAAAGATAAATTATAAGCCCTTGTCCCTTGGTTAAAGTCCGCCGAATTCTGGCTCAACCAAGTTCTGCATTGCCTTATAAGAGCTAGACTTGTTTAAAAAAGGCGAAATTAGATATATGCCCATCATATTTGATATTTTTAGATATTTATCCATAAAATTATGTAAATAAGATATTTACCCATCCATTTATAGTTTACCTAGATATTTACCCATAGTAACCATTTGTAGTAAAATAAATTATTTAAAATCAATCTCCTTATGTGTGGGCAATTTTGCCCTTCCACCAACACATAAAATTTTCTTTCTATTGTTGTTGTGTCCCTCCAAATCTAATTGATCTGTTCTTGACTCTATTCGTCAATATTTTTTGTTTCTCATTATTCTTCATTAGATATTTTATATTTTATTACTTTATCAAGCATTATATACTGGTAACAACCAAGTTTGCACCAATAGGTATCATTTATAAGAGTATATACAATTTTGAAATATGGGTTCAGATAGGACAAATTAAAGTGCACAGGTCTCTGTGAACACAATCCTTCTTTGACGTCAGTATTACAAGCTCAGAATTTTGATGAGGAATGTCAATAATTGGTCAATTTCTACGTATATTACAACTTACAAGCTATGCATGCCTATTAAAAGCAGTTGAAATTTGATGTTTGATTGTACATGACCACATGCCATAATAGTTAAGTTGTGTTGTCCTAAATTTTGTTATGTTCATCCTTCTAACTCCTAATACTATGACAAAATGAAACAAATAAAGAACCAGCATTGTTCTAATTTTTATTTGTCAGGAATGATGAAACAGAATGAGTTCATAAATGACTTTGAATTTGGCTTTGTCATAGTGTAGTTCATGGAAAATATATAATTATGCACTGCATCAGTTTTCAAGTTCTCAATGAAAGAGCATATTCATGTGTACCGTTTAGTGTACTGCTATAAGCCTAAAAATACAGTAATATTGCCTAAATCCATGATAGGAATGAATTGGTCAATTTTTCGTCCGTAATTCAGCAATTTGTTTCTTAACTGATAATGATAAATGAGGGTTGGTTTTGCAATATTAAAATTAGGAAGGAAGAATAACATACTAGCTTGAAACTGAAAATGCTCTTATTCAATTTTTTACATTTATTAGTTGGAGAACAACAACTTGTTTCCTGTCTCCTACCAGCAACACCACAAGAGAAGTATTTGTTCGTGTTTATACATTTTTATATTGTGTACTATGAACTTAATCAATAAAAAACTAGTAAGTCTAGGAAGGCGGAAATTATAAGAACTCCGTATTGAGGAGGAAGACGAAAAGAGGAAGAGAACTTTATGCTTTTGAGGAAAGGGGTAAAATTGTCCACTACATAATTAAATTTGATTTTAAATAATTTATTCCAGTCCAAATCGTTATTATGGATAAATATCTAAGAAAGCTATTATTGAATGGGTAAAAATATAATTTACATAATTTAATGGATAAATATCTAAAAAGAACAAATTTGATGGGCATATATCCAATTTCGCATTTAAAAAAATTATCAGGTTCTTATATACCTGAAACTTTCAAGCTCTTATCCATTCAATCCTTACTGATCATTCTCAGACCATTAATCTTTGATAAATAGTATTATTTATCATTAATATCTACATATTTACGAGTTCGAGTCGTGGAAATAGATTTTTGTAGAAATATAAAAAAGCTGCGTATAAAGATTCCAAAATGATCTGTCCTTTCTCCGAACCTTGTGCAAGCGGGAGCTAAGTGCACCGAACTGTCCTTATTAAATAATATTATTTATCATTAATACACATATATCATTAATCTTTAATATTCGAAAAAAGCTTGAGTACACATGATTCAGATTAATTCGAATCGTTTGGATACATCAAAATTTGCATCTTACATTAAGGTCAAATGATTCAGATTAATCAGGAGTATCCAATATACCTATCTATTAAACTGAATCTGCTACTGCGCTAGACGATATAGCACAACATGTGGGCCGTCTAATTTGCATCAAGATTCGTGCCTAAAGCTTGACTCTCAGATCTTCATAATTGGCAGTCTGTTGCAAATGGACGGTCGATTCGGACCGTTTAATTCGATGTAGGGCGGTATAATGCAGTAGCAAATTTGGGTGCACCTATCTACAATGTATCTAAGTTTTTTTCCCCCATAATATTATTAATCATTAATATTATTTAACTTGTGACAATTTCATAAAAAGCAAAAAAAAAAATATTGGACACTAAGTCCTAACATATAATTTATTATGCAATATAACTATATAAGCATGATAATTGCACAACAAAAGCAACATCAATATATTCAATAAACAATAAATCTACATCAATAAATTTAGGAAAATTTTCACAGAGGGCCATGCAGCAAAGAATTTCAACAGATAGGGCCAGAGGCACCCTAAAAATTGCACAGAGGGCCAAGGGCGCGATTAATAGTCGCGCCCCTAAGGAATTTTCGTTTTTTTCCTGAAATCAAGGCATTCTGCATGTGCTTTTGAAGTTGTGGGCCCGGGCCACTTAGGGGCGCGACTGTTAATCACGCCCCTAAGTGTTTCAGATTTTTTTTGTTAAGTTGTTTTTATTTATACCTTTTAACATAATTATTAGTTAGTACTAATATATAATTTTTGAGTATTTGTTAATATATCAATAAAAGTATTATATTCATCAAATATTTATTATTAAGCAAATTAATAATAATTTCAATATACAATAAATTTTTAATATATGTATAGTTGTAATATAATACTATTAATTTGTCTTGTTAATTTTTTTGGATTAAGTTATTATTATATATACCCTTTTATATAATAATTAGTTAGTACTAATATATTATTTTTGGGTATTTGTTAATATATGTATATTAATATATATATATATATATATTAATATACTATAATTATTATTAACCAAATTAATAATAATTTAAACATAAAAAATTTGTAATATAACACTACAAATATTATTAGTTAGTACTAATATTTTATTTTTGGGTATTTGTTAATATATGTATATTAATATACTATAATTATTATTAACCAAATTAATAATAATTTAAACATAAAAAATTGTAATTTTAATATTTGTAATATAACACTACAAATATTATTATATATTTGTTTTGTTATTATTATTTAAAAAGATTAGAAAGACTGGAGGATCCATCCAGAACGGTCCTCATGGTGTGCAATACTCGAAAAAAGCTACCGGTAGTTTTACGGTGAAGGATGGCATAACACTCGGTGAACTGGAGACGGAGCTGTACCGATGGATGGGGATTTCAAGTTCAACACATGCTTTAGAGATATCAGGGAGGTTCAATGCCGGATTACAGCTAACTCCTCCGGTAATGTTCTATATTGAGTTACAACTGTCGAGTAATGATACTTGGAGACTGATGGTGAACCATTCGGTTCATCCTGGTACTGTTGCAATGATTGAGTTGTACGTTGAGCCAAAAGTTCTTCGATATACAACAAATCAAGGTTTTTCGAGTGGTAGTCGAGGTCATGAGACCCTAAACCATGGTTGTGCAAGCGGTAGTCGAGCTAAGGAAACCCTAAACCAGGGTTGTGCAAGTGGTAGTCGTGCTTACGAAACCCAAAATGAGTATGTTGAGTCAATAGCTTGTAAAATGCCAGATGCATATCTTCGTACCAATTGTTATGAACCGAATGCAACCTCAAATCGAAATCAATCGATTCCAGAGGAAGAAGAGGATTATGAGGATTTCGAATTTAATGTTGGGTTGGATGAAATTAACCCAACAGAACGGGTTGAGATATTAGTGAACCAAGATGCAAGCCCAATTGGAAATACGTGTGGTAATGATGCTTTCATGAATATGGATTTTACACCTTTCGAAGACCCTAATTACAATTCTGAAGAAGAGACTTCTCTGACCATGACAATATGGCCATTACGGGACTGAACCGATTCTCATCCAATAGCTTCGTGGAATAATATTAATGCAATCATCGATATAATTGGTGATGGCAATTACTTTGACGACGAAGGGTATGTCACAGAAGATGGTTTGGCAGTGGGACAATGTTTTCGTTCAAAGGATCATCTAAAATGGGTTGTGCATGATTTTCACATCAAATCGAACCACACGTTTAAGAAGAGAAAGTCCAATAAAAGCGTGTATACAATTGAGTGCACCGACCAAAATTGCAATTGGAGGTTGTATGCATCAAGAAGGCTAAGTGATGATACTTTTATTATTAATACAAGGCAAGGTCCGCATGAATGTGTTATGTCGGGAGATAGGTTGGAGCATCCGCACTTAACGTCTCCATTCATGGCTTCCATAATCAGAGAAAGTGTTAAGGGAAATGTAAGGTTTACTATAAAAGACATCAAGATTGCCATTGAGCAGAGATATAATTTCAAGGCTCCTTATCTCAAGTGTTGGCGTGCAAAAGAGATCGCAATCGCACAATTGTTCGGAGGTTGGAGGCAAGCTTATGATTTAATCGTGCCCTTACTTAATGCCATAAAAAGAACAAACCCGGGTACAGTGATTGAGTGGTTTACCGCCCCCACAAATGATCCAAATGAAAGATTCTTTCAAGCAGTGTGTTGGGCATATGGTCTGGCAATACAGGCCTTCAGACACTGCAAACCTGTTATAGGAATTGACGGTACACATTTGTCTGGGCGGTATAAGGGAAAGATGTTAGTTGCATGTGGCTTCGACGCAGAAGATCAGTTGATGCCCCTAGCATTCGCGTTGGTTGATACCGAGAACAACAAATCTTGGGAGGATTTCATGAAATTTGTTCGTAGGGAAGTGGTTGGATCACGAGTTGTGACAGTACTCTCTGATCGTCACAAGAGTATCTTGCGGGTTTTTAGTGAGCCATACCTGGGTTGGAGCACCCAAGATGGACATGCCTTTCATCGATATTGTTCAAGGCACATATGTCAAAATTTCACTAAAGAATTTACCAACAAAAAATTAACACAGATCTTGAGGCAAGCAATGAAACAAAATCAAAAGAGGAAGTTTCTAATGAGGCTCAGTCGTATTCGCGAAAAATGCCCCGACGCTGCAACATGGCTTGAGGATATTGGTAGGGATCCGAACGATGTTGAAATAAACAATGCACCGCGTTTTGACTTATGGGCTCTTTCATTCGATGAAGGATGTCGTAGAATGGGGGTGATGACAACAAACGGACCAAAATCCCTTAATAATGTTTTCAAAGAAGCACGTGAGTTACCGGTTACTTCTCTTGTTGAAATCACATTCTACAAGTCGGTCAAATACTTTGCTGAAAGACTGGCAAAAGCAGAAAAAACAATTGAACAAGGTTTCCTCTTCTCTCCCAAAATCCAAGCGTTACTAGAGGAGCGAAGATTAAGGGGAAATACACATATGGTGCGAGCGTACCGGAACGAGCGAAAATATGAGGTTCAAACAGGTCAAAGATTCGTTGGGAACAAGATCAAAGAGAATAGAATACATACAGTGCGGTTAGAAGTGCCCGGGGGTACATGCACTTGTCAAAAACCGCAACTAACAGGTATCCCTTGTTCTCATATTGTAGCATGTTGTGCTCAAGGGGGCATAAGTAGCAATGTGTGCGTATCTCCTGTTTATCGCGTTCAAGAGTTGATGGCAACATGGACGCCAGAATTTGAGCCATTCGGAAATTCTGACACATGGCCTGAAATTCCACGACCAAAGCTAGTGCCGGACCCGACAAGGTATGCTGTTAAGAAAGGGAGACGTCAACATAAAAGGATTATAAATGAAATGGATGAAGAGAATACACATCGACAAGCTAGTGCCGGACCCGACAAGGTATGCTGTTAAGAAAGGGAGACGTCAACATATAAGGATTAGAAATGAAATGGATTAAGAGAATACACATCGACAAGCATACACTTGTGGGCGATGCAAACAAACGGGACACAGCAGGCGCACCTGCACTGCACCCCCAAACGACGAAGGTAATACTAGTATTATTTATTTCACAAAACAACATTGGTTTCAATTTTGTAATGCTTGAGATTTCGTTATCGCAGGTAATTAGCAAGGAGAAGATGAAGCTTGTTCTTTTATTTAGTTTAAGATTATGTAATTTTGTTTCATGCCTTATTAATTAGTTTGTACGTGTATCTCAAACATTTGGATATGTATGTTTATTTAGGAGACTTGGATATGTATGTTTATCTTGGAGATTATTGCAAAATATTTTGTGTTTGAGGATTTTATGAACTTTAATTTATGTTATTATATCTTAATGTGGTTTGAGAATATACTTTAATTTTGTTATATCTTCAATATATCATCAATTTATTATTTCTTGTAACATATTGTGTATAAATAACATATGTAATATTTAATAGTATTATATTATAACTATACATATATTAATTTGCTTAATAATAAATAATGTATGAATAATAACTTAGCCAAAAAAATTATCAGCAAAACATAAGGCGTGACTATTAATTTGCTTAATAATAATTATATTGCATATATATATATATATAGAGCATGGCTAAAATAATATGCATAGTACACCCCATTTTGTACTATGCATAGTACACCCCATTTTGTACTATGCATATAAATATAAATCATTAAATTGAGATTTAAGTTGCTCAATAAATTCTTCATATGAAAATATTGTAGGAAATCAAATTTCATGATTTTTAGAGCTTTCTTGCTATTTTTTAAATATTTTTTAAAAACAGTCGAGATTTAATACTACAAAAGTGCCATTTCTGGGCTGTTTTTAAAAAATAGCAAGAAAGCTCTAAAAATCACAAAATTTTATTTCCTACAAGATTCTGATATGAAGAATTTATTGAGCAACTTAAATATCAATTTAATGACCAAATTAAATACAAATGAGCGCATAGTACGTTATGTGGTGTACTATGCATATTATTTTAGCCATGCTCATATATATATAGAGCATGGCTAAAATAATATGCATAGTACACCTCATTTTGTACTATGCATATAGATATAGGTCATTAAATTGAGATTTAAGTTGCTCAATAAATTCTTCATATGAAAATATTGTAGGAAATCAAATTTCGTGATTTTTAGAGCTTTCTAGCTATTTTTTAAATATTTTTTAAAAACAGTCCAGATTTAATACTACAAAAGTGTCATTTCTGGACTGTTTTTTAAAAAATATTTAAAAAATAGCAAGAAAGCTCTAAAAATCACGAAAATTTATTTCCTACAAGATTTTGATATGAAAAATTTATTGAGCAACTTAAATATCAATTTAATGACCAAATTAAATACAAATGGGCGCATAGTACGTTATGTGGTGTACTATGCATATTATTTTAGCCATGCTCATATATATATATATATATATATACATATATTAACAAATACCCAAACATATATTAATTTGCTTAATAATAAATAATGTATGAATAATAACTTAGCCAAAAAAATTATCAGCAAAACATAGGAGCGTGACTATTAATTTGCTTAATATTAATTGTAGTATATATATATATATATATATTAATATACATATATTAACAAATACCCAAAAATAATATATTAGTACTAACTAATTATTATATTAAAGGGTATAAATAATTATAACTTAACTCAAAAAAATTAACAAGACAAATTAATAGTATTATATTACAACCATACATATATTAAAAATTTATTGTATATTAAAATTATCATTAATTTGCTTTAATAATAAATATTATATGAATATACTACTTTTATTGATATATTGACAAATAATAAAAAACTATATATTAGTACTAAAAAAAATTCAGAAACACTTAGGGGCGTGATTAACAGTCGCGCCCCTAAGTGGCCCGAGTCCACAACTGCAAAAGCACATGCAGAATGCCTTGATTTCAGGAAAAAAACGAAAATTCCTTAGGGGCGCGACTATTAATCGCGCCCTTGGCCCTCTGTGCAATTTTTAGGGTGCCTCTGACCCTATCTGTTGAAATTCTTTGCTGCATGTCCCTCTGTGAAAATTTTCCATAAATTTATGAACCAACTCAAAATCTATCCGTGAGTAATAGCTACAAGGTCTAAAAGATCATACTCCACAAGTCCTTAAATTGCCAATGTGTACAAAGTCGCGGTTCATTTTCCGATCCAGCTCGTCAATAGATCAAAAATATTTGAAATGTGTTTTTCTATTCAATTTTTTTTTAATATATATTGATACTTATGAAATAACAAAAAAATATAATACTTTAATTAAACATTTTCTTGACAAAAAAGTTCATGTTATATCAAAAATAATACTATACAAATTTGTGGTGTGATTAATATTATATAATATACACAATTGCTTATTTAATATTACTAAATAACTCAATCCGTATCCAAAAATGTATCCCAAACATATCCAAAAACTCAATTTGTATTAAAAAAACGTATACCAAACGCATCCAAAAACTCAATTCGTATTCAAAAACGTATTCTAAACGTATCCAAAACGTATCTTGACCGAATCTGTCGGTCAAATAATATAAAATAATTAAATACGCCACGCGGCGTATCCGATACGCACCCGCACCGTATGTAAGACGTATCCGTATCCAAACTGTATGCGATACGCATACAGCTAGAAGAATGAAGTATTCAAGTAATATAAGTTATCGGCATCAAGATGGTTAATGGAAACATTTGTACAGATCTCATATTGCGACTGCTGGAAAACGATATTAAATAACCGAACAAAAGTAGGAGACTAGGCGTTACAATCAGCTACAGATCAAATTGTATTTTTTTTCTCCATTTTCTTCCTCTTCTTTGGATTCTTGTATATATTTGTCTCATCTCTATTATCTTTCGTTGTCATAATGGGCATTAATTGTATTAATCAATCCGATTTGTGATCATTATAAAATCTGAGTACTTGACTTGATCTTTTTTCTCAAAAACAAAAAATCTCTATCATCTTTCTTAATCTTTTGTTTTATTTGTAGCTTTTTAGTCGTTCAATGGATTTCAATACACTGAACAAAATAATCTATTAATTTTAAACAAATTTGTACATACTTCTTAATTATATAATTTTGGAATTTGACTTATGTTGGAAAAAGCTACGGTATTCAAGTTTTGCTCCTGAGATGTCTAAAAAAAAAAGCTCCCTTAAAGTCAAAGTGTGAGTTCCACGCGTCAGTAATAGCGGAGAAATTGGGGGGACAAAATACTAAACACCGTATCAGCGTCCAAATATGTTATCCCTAGCCTAAGGCTATTCTACATTTCTACTCCAAAAATGCTACCATCACAAATCACAATCCTATTCTAATTAAGTTGAGTACCCTTCTATTATTATATTATTAAGGGAAATATTAAAGCAATAAACTTTTTTTTTTATGGTATGTGATATCCGGTTCTGGTCAAAGATCTACACAGGGCTAGAGCATGGCAGCATCTGATAAAAAAAATGGAAAAATTCCTGGGGACCACCCAATCTATTTCTTAAATATCAGAAATTCCATCTTATAACCAAGCAACCTACTTTCAAAGTTCTCAAAAAATCCGGGTCCGGACCGTGTCCGATTCGTGTCTGTGTCCAGATCCGATCCGATCTGTGGATCTCGGATCTACGGATCTAGCACGGATCGGGTTGGTCCCAAATCTTTCAAACCCGTGTAGACTCGTGCCCGACCCATTTCAAGATCCGCCCGTGCCCGACTCGTGGATCCGACCTGTGGAACCGTGCAAAAATTCAAAAAAATACAAAAATTCAAAAAAATTCGAAAAATTGGACGGATCCGACCCGCCTGAACCCGCCCGGGTTTATCACGGGTCGGATTTAGAGTTTGGAGTTCGGACCCGTGCATACCCGCCCCGCCGTACCCGTGAATCCGGACGGATCGGATCCACGGGTATCCGACCCGCCCCGTTATTAAAACCCTACTACTTTGTAACCTTCTGCGTGATTGAATCAGTTACAAGTTTAAATATTTGTTTAATTTCATTTAAAAGAAGTGATATGCATAGGCATAGCTCAGCTACATCCATACTTGTTTATATATCTATCGGAAATATTTATACTAAATACTGGAAGTTTTTATATTTTAGTTAGAATAACAAATTAAGAAAAATGTTTTTTTTCTTTTCCATAGTCTTTAATCAAAATTTTCTTTAAGTCGTTATATAAACACTTTCGATTCTTATTTAAACAACATGTAGATTACATGTAAATATTTATAGAGTGTAAAGAGATGTAGAATGTGAGACATAAGAATTTTTTTCTTAATTTAATTGATCTTGTTCAGTTATAGACCTCCTATTTAGTTTATTAGATAAAATTTCTGAGATTAGAAAACTTTATATATATCAAATTTGGTTTTTATCAACGAACTAATTATCCATCTTTTTTTCCCGAGTTGGGATACCACCTTTCATTAACTGAAAGCAAAGAAATACAAAAGAGTTTGATACAAAACTTTTGAACATGTATGAAAGAAAAATAAAAGAAAAGTTACAATATTTATGTAACCTAATTATACATGAGCATACTTAAGTCTGTAAAATTAGGCTGCTAATGAATAGGTTCCAGTTAACGTCCAGCTCATTTACTGATGAGGAATTGAAGTCCATAATCAAATCAAGTTCATAATTATCTACTAATATTCAGTTCATATCTAGGTAATCTTATAATCAAATAATGTCCACTATTTGTTCATAAGTTAATTATGCGGGCAAGATTCTGGACATCATAGTGCACAACCCACTTTTAAATGGAAGATCTTTCATCAATGTATCGAATAACTTAGATTTAGGTTCGTATTTCTCTGTGCGAATTGTTGGTGTAATTTCAATTTAGGTGGAGCAAAAAATCGAGATCCTAAATTACAAGCAATTGCAAATAAAACGCCATGCAAAAAATAATATTAAAATAAATGCGGAAGTGTGAACTTACTTTTCATCCCTACGATCTCCTTGTATGTCTCTTGAGCAAGATGAACGAAGTTGTTGGAGGTGGCCGGACAGAACCTCGAAATGATCGCTGGCAAGTCCTTCCAAGCAATTCCTAGTGCTTTCTTTTCTTCAAGGTTACAAACAAAACCGAGCAGTATTTCTATCTTAATGGAGAGACAGAGGAAGCAGTGCATAGCGCATGTGCGACTAACAAATGATAACGGTAATGCTTGGAGATCTAGTGCCTTTTATACTAGTGAAAATGTATCTTGGATAGATACCATAATTAATAGCAAATATTCTTTGGAATATTTGATATTAAATTCTCTCTAATTCTTTTCAAAAGGTATTATTTACTGCTGTAAACACACACACAAAATTTGATGTTATTTGCACAACAAGTCGGAAAAGAATATCTCAATAGAATAATAAATCCTTTTTATATATAAAAATTCGACGGTTCCGTCATTTTTTGTATAATTTTTTTTTATAAAAATGGCCAAAAGATATACTAAGTTCAATACTTAGAGCAAACCTTTTGATATCCTTTTATTAAATCAATTCGAATAACGACCAAATGATATACATATATATATAGAGCATGGCTAAAATAATATGCATAGTACATCCCATTTCGTACTATGTTGTTATTTATATTTAATTTGGTCATTAAATTGATATTTAAGTTGCTCAATAAATTCTTCATATCAAAATCTTGTTGGAAATAAAATTTTGTAATTTTTAGAGCTTTCTTGTTATTTTTTAAATGACACTTTTGTAGTATTAAATCTGGACTGTTTTTAAAAAATATTTAAAAAATAGCAAGAAAGCTCTAAAAATCACGAAATTTGATTTCCTACAATATTTTCATATGAAGAATTTATTGAGCAACTTAAATCTCAATTTATTGACCTATATATATATGCATAGTACAAAATGGGGTGTACTATGCATATTATTTTAGCCATGCTCTATATATATATATATATGTGTGTGTGTGTGTGTGTGAGGAGGGATCCGTAGCCGCCAAACTTCTAACCGCTCGCAACCGCTCCATGTTAGCAAATGTAAATGATCGATCCGGACCGTTAAAAACATTCTCCATATTAATATAGACATGGAAACCAAATTTTACATTTTTTTGAATTTTTTTACTATTTTATCGAATGGATTGAAAATTTATTTATCTAACGATTTACAAACATCCAATTTTCAACCCTTCCGATAAAATAATAAAAAAATTCAAAAAATATAAAATTTGGTTTCTAAGTCTATATTAGTATGGAGAATGCTTTCAAGGTCCGGATCGACGATTTACACTTGGTATGATGGAGCGATTGCGAGCGGCTACGAAATTGATGGCGGCTACGGATCCCTCATATATATATATATATATATATATATATATATATATATAGCTGGGCTATGGTGCTTGATCAAGCACCAAGGAGTCGGTGCTTGATCATCAAATCTCACAAATATGGTGCTTGATCAAGCACCAGTCCTTCTGTGCTTGACCATCTAGACCGTCCATTGATGTTTCAAGATCAGTGCTTCATCATGTCGCTGGATGAGAAAGATTTAACGAACTGGACGAATCCAGTAAACCCTACCGACGCAGCTCTCAGACTTCGACTTCGGGTCTCTTCTCCTCTCTCTCCCAGACCCGATCGACCTCCTCTCTCTCCCAGACCCGATCGAGTTCTCATCTCTCTGCCCAGACCCGATTCGAAGCTCCCAGGAGTGAAACCCAATCTCGTCTCTCCCGATTCAAATGCTCCTAACTAAGCTACTCGACTCAGGCGATTCCACCCTTACGAAACCCTAGCTCCAAACGTCGTAGTGCCGCTGAATCGGAAAAGGAGATATCAGACGAAGCACCACCCAAATCGATTTAAGGTATTGTTGATTTTATTAGGTTTGTCATATTTGGAAAATGAGATTTTTTTAACGTTCTGTTACAATCGTTTCTGGCATGATTTCTCTGGCACAGTGAATAAAAACTCTAGTTATGAACTAGAATGATTTATCTGGCACCCTGATTTTGCTCATCTTATTTTGCTCAGATATTGTCATGATTTTGCTCATCTTACTTTGCTGGTCCGATTTAACGATTTTACTCACTTGTGAACTTTTTGAACATGCATCAGGTATGAAATTAAAGAGTGATGCAAGCTCCTCTTCACCAGAGAAGGCAGCATATATCTGCAAAAAATGCAATATTCCATGCGAGGTGAAGGTATCTGGAACAAAAAGCAACCCGGACCGTCCATTTTATGCATGTAATTGTACCGATGGTAGTATATTTCGTGCTTGGTGCAGTGATGTGCATATTCAGCCAAGTAATGTTGCAAAAAATCATCGACGGCAGCAAAGCAGCAAACGATGCGAGTATGACAATCAAGTTGTGATAGCAGCTTTCATTGCGGCAATTTTAATTGTACTACTTGTGATTGTAATTCTATTGTGTGTATTAATTGGAAAGGTAGACAGTTGTAAAATTTAGTGCACTAAACTATGTTGTGATTTCTAATTGCTGTAATTTTGAATTGTTGTAATTTCAGATGTTTCTAAGTTCGTACTTAATTTGAAATGTTATATTCAGCAGGCTTCCATCTTATTGAAATGCCCATTTGAAATAGCTTGTCATGACAGTAGCTACTTATATGTGCCAGTAAACCAATTGTGTGTCATTATGTGACAGTAGCTTGTCATGACAATTATCTATTTTGAAATGCCCATGCAAAATTTTACAACACTGAAATGTTGAGGGACCAATACATACTCATTGTAAGAGAGACCAATTTACTTCACCAAATGCAATCATTTATACACCTTCGAATAAGAGAGACGTGTACTTGATGTGGTTTTACTATTTCTGGCATCTTCTTCTGTTGACACTACATGCAGACTCATTGTTTTGTGCAATATAAATAAACAATCGAATAACCACATCTACAGCTCAGACAGATCAATCGAATAGCCACATTTCTTCTGTTGACAAAACACAAGGGTACAGACACACATCACTAAGGAGAATAATTGGTTCTAGTAAATCAAAACCGAAACACAATATGAGATGAAGTAATTGCTCCCAGAAGTAATTGCTTTACCAACTGCTAATCCAGAGAATACATTCCTACTACAAAATTATAAAATACAATCTGAGATACATGAACGTTTTACGTGAAATAAACCGACAATACTCAAAACCTGAGATACATAAACGTTTTGCAAGTTCTTGTTGAATCTTTTTTGTTCCCACAAGATGATATGCTATGGATGGGCACTCAATTGCAGTAGAACCTTCAATCAGTAGCCTTGCTCTCCACTCCTGTAAAATGTTCAGGTCAGAAAAGTTACCAAAAGAAAATGATGCTTTAGATATTTTGAACTCCACATGCACCATTCTTTTAACTTTCAGTTGTCTGCCAAATGTCAAGAGACATACTGAGATAAAAAGATGG
Source organism: Eleocharis quinqueflora (assembly GCA_964058865.1). Taxonomy (NCBI): domain Eukaryota; kingdom Viridiplantae; phylum Streptophyta; class Magnoliopsida; order Poales; family Cyperaceae; genus Eleocharis; species Eleocharis quinqueflora. The sequence goes on from CAXKVX010000610.1 coordinate 19,867, forward strand.
AATGCAAAATCTAATCAGAAATTCAAAACATATATCTGGGATGATTCACAACATATATACTCAAAATCTGAGATGAAGCACCAGAGTAATCTTCTTGTACCTGCCAGTAATAAGTGAAATAAATGTTAAAAGGCAATTTCAAGTGACTGCATATTACAATGTTGTGCCATTAAACCCTAGATCATACCTCTTAGATGGTTGACTCCTCTTCGCCTTCATCTTCATCTTCATCCTTGAATTCATCCTTGTCTGTCTCCACTTGTTTCTTCCCCTTAGCAGTATCCCTCTTACGCTGAAATGAACGACTTGAAGTTATGTTTACCGAAAATTTCAATTAACATAACATGGAATTTAAATAGTTATGTTTACCTTAGGGCATGTCCTTATATTGTGAGCATTCTTAGCATGACAGTAACTCTCGGTTATCTTCGCATTAGCGTTAGCCCCCTTACACCACCTATGTAAAATGTACCTCTCGGGTATGTGCTCGAGACCCACATGAAGCAGTACTTTAATTGCATGCTGACACAAAAATCCTTCAAATTCGAACCCTTTACAATTGCAAGAGAAGATTTCGTTGACTTTATCAATATCAACAATAAATGATTCAGGAACCCAATTTCGAAAACGAGGATTTATCCGAATGCTAACTTCATATCTCTTATCTCTGACTTGCTCAATTACAACACCCAAACAACTCTCTTTAAGTATCTCCTTAAACACTGCAAAATTTTTCCTTGTGTACATACGACGTGCTTCATGCTCAATTGGGTAAGGTGACCACAACCGTGGGAGCTCGTTGATGTCTTTGATATCTTCATCACTTTCCCTATTCCAAATCCCCTCTATCATCATCTCAATTTTCTGTACGAATTGATAGATGGACGTGTGATTGTTCAACCAAAGCTTCAACACCATGTTCATGCTCTCGTTTCGTTGAGTGGTGGACATATCTGCAAAAAATTTATCACGAAAATATGCCGGAATCCATTCATCCCTTTTGTCATATATTACCTTCCAATGACCTCCATTTTTTATTTTATATTTCTCTAGAAACTTACCCCAAGCTTCTTCAAAATCAGACACCGTCAAGCTACGGTTTATGATAGCCTTGAAATCATCCTCTAAACCGGGTTTGGAGGCATACAACTGTAGAAATTTTTCTCTTGCTTTTCGCATCACATGCCATTGGCAACATCGATGTGTAGTGTTAGGAAAAATTACCTTAATTGCATTCTTCATTGCGGGATCTTGATCTGTGATGATTGATCTTGGATGTTTTCCATACATGGCTTGCAAAAAAGTTTCAAACAACCAAGTGAAATTCATCTCCTTCTCTGATCTAATAAGTGCCACTCCGTAAAATATTGAATGTCTGTGATGATTCACACCGATAAATGGTGCCAATGGCATGTTATATCTATTAGTGTTGTAGGTCGTATCGAAAGTGACCACATCTCCAAACTCCAAATATGCTCTTTTTCCTCTGCCATCGACCCAAAAGATATGTCGTGTTAGTCCATGTTCATCTGCATCTATGGCATAAAAGAATTCGGGGTCTTCTTGTTGCTTTTCCTTGAAATAAGCTAAAGTGGTTCTGACATCCATTCCAAGAATTTGTCTATTCTGTGTTGTGATCCGATTGCTGACATCCTTCTTCTTATAACGGAGTTGTTTCTTTCCACCTCTCTTCGTAGCCATGAACTCATATATCTTGGATGTACCAATATTCTAAGCACTCATACCATAAATTATTTCATCCTCTTCTTGATCTATGAGCTTTTGTGATCGCAAATTTCGACTCTTAGATGGAGAAGTTAGAAGTGGATGGTTGTGATCAGCATGAAAAACAGAAACTTGCCAACGTTCCTCCTTTACCAACTTGACACTGATAGATGCCTTGCAATTAGTTCTTGTTGTCCCACGTTCTCTTTGTGGTGACTTAGGCTCTGCTGCACATTTCAACCCTTTTTTTTCAGCTAACTGAAGCTTAGAAAACCCGGCCTTATTGCAAACAAATCTACAGAATGACACCCTGTCCTTCGATTTTTTCTGATTATTCCTACGAATGCTAAATCCAACATTACCGGCATATGCATTGTAAAAATCATATGCTTCCTGGACTGTCTCAAATTCCATACCAACACAAGGTTGCAAATTTTCCTTGGCTGTCTCAAATTGACGATCTTCTTGTACTATCTCTTCTTCATCATCGTCTTCTTCTATTTCATAACACTGAAGAGGTGAAAATTCTTCGAAACCAACATAAGGATCATCTCCATCCATCTGATTATCCATGTACAGAAACACAACTGTTAGAAATTCAAGGCTTAATACATAAATAAAATGATTTTAATCATGGTAAGGTGATATGTACCCGTAGGTTTATGCGATCACTATCATCTTGGCTGGATGAGTCTAAAGTTGGATTGGAGCCAACTTAGACTGCTACACTACTACAAGCAAGTGGTCTCGACATCTCAGTATCAAGCTGTACGAATACATTTAGAACAATTAGTGACATCATGAGTGAATAAATACCTGGAATTCAGTTAGGTACAATGAATAAATTTAGAACAATTTAGAACAATAAGTATCAGTTAGGTACAACTACAGTGTTGCAATTCAACTGCAATTAAACTGTACAGTGAGGAACGGTATAATGAAATTGTATGCTTACCGACCGGTACAGTGATAGATTGCACTAACCATATCATATATATACCATATACAAATTAGCATGCTTACTGACGCAATTCAGCAAGTTACCTGACGCAATTCAGCAAGCCGGTACAGTATTTATACAGTTCCTGGGAGCTTCGAATTGGGAGAGACCTGGAAACAAAAAATTGAAATGTACAGAAATTCAGCAAGCCGGTACAGTGACGCAATTCAATACCCACATACGACATGTACAGAAAAATTAAGTATAAATAAATACCTGGAAACATGTACAGTGATTGCCAAGCTAGGAACAAGCGAGGATTGGCCACATACGACAGGGGATTGGCCACATCTTCACTTCTGGGAGCTTCGAATCGGGAGAGACGAGATTGGGTTTCACTCCTGGGAGCTTCGAATCGGGTCTGGGCAGAGAGATGAGAACTCGATCGGGTCTGGGAGAGAGAGGAGGTCGATCGGGTCTGGGAGAGAGAGGAGAAGAGACCCGAAGTCGAAGTCTGAGAGCTGCGTCGGTAGGGTTTACTGGATTCGTCCAGTTCGTTAAATCTTTCTCATCCAGCGACATGATGAAGCACTGATCTTGAAACATCAATGGACGGTCTAGATGGTCAAGCACAGAAGGAATGGTGCTTGATCAAGCACCATAGCCCAATTCATATATAGCTGGCCTATGGTGCTTGATCAAGCACCAAGGAGTCGGTGCTTGATCATCAAATCTCACAAATTGACGGTTAAAATTTTGATTTATCATGCTCAGTAATTTTTTTGTATCAAAATCTTGTGGGATACCATAATTTTCTGTTTTTAGAATCTTGTAAGTATTTGTTTTTATTACTATTTTTTAGTCATTTTCAAAAATACAAAACAAATACTTACAAGATTCTAAAAATAGAAAATTTTGGTATCCCAGGAGATTTTGATATAAAGAAATTATTGAGCATGATAAATCAAAATTATAACCGCCTGTTTGTGAAATTTGATGATCAAGCACTGACCCCTTGGTGTTTGATCAAGCACCATAGCCCAGGTCATATATATATATATACCAAGTGTATTTGCCAAAATATATACTATATTTTGTTGAGCCCGTTTTGTTTGGTATATCGACCCGAATCAATGGATTAGTCCCAAACAATAATTCTTACATTTATTTTAATACTAACATTAGTTGAATTCATCATAATTGGTCCATCAACAATTAAAATTAATTCATATTTAATCTATATGTATTTGTATCCAAAATCTTAGCGAAATACGTATTATGTCATTGTTTTAGTTAATCACATTTATGACATATCTTATATTACTCCTCGTATTAGTAACAATATGTGATATATTAATCATATAACACGTAGTCCAAATTTTATTTATTGGATTTGACGTCTCAATTTCAATAATCTCTCACATGGACAAGTGTGATCCTTTTGATTACATATATATGTGAATCAGTCGATCATTTAACATTTATGTCTTTCCTTTCGTATTTCTTAAACAATTCGGTCCACATGTTGTACCAACAAGGAACTTAAGCAATGTTCACCACAATTACTTCGTGGATATCTCGACTTAAATCAGAGTGTCAAATACAGCTAGATGACATGAATTAGAGAGTATGATTATACATGTCTATTTCCAAACGAGTCACCTTTATTCTTTAATTTAGTGAGGTTAAAACTTTAAAAAGAGAATGTTGGCTCAAAATTTTCTAAGTATGTTGATTTGCAAAACCAAATTGAATTTAACAATTTCTTGTGTATTAAGATTAATTGTAGGGGCATTTAAGCAAAAGAACAAAAGAACACAAGAAATGATCAAGGATGATCCAAGAGCAAGTTTAGAAGATCAAAATCAAGAAGAAGACTTGCTTAAGTTAATTTGATCTTAGTTCTATTTAAATTTGGATACAAAAGAGCAAGAAAGTCCAAACCAAACAGTATATAGCATTATAACGCTATCTTTGGCATTATAACGCTACATGTCCAAAATGGTAATTTCTGGTCAAATCCTACATCGATCTAAGATAGCGTTATAACGCTAGAATGCTGAAATGTTCAAAATGAATTTTAAAATAGAAATTGAATCAATAAAATTTCAAAACATCAAGAATATGTCTTAGTATAATTTAAGTTTAGGAATATAAACTTTATTTGATCAAAAATATCATTTGAATTAGTAGCAAAATAATTTACAAAAAATTCCAGAGAGTTGGTGTTATAACGCCAGACTTGGCATTATAAGCCAAGGTAAGTTCAGGTGCCAAAATTTGGCTAAGTACTGAAAATTTCTGTAGAAATTTGGTATAACGTTATAACGCTACAAATGACGTTATAACGCTAGACAAATCTCAACGGTCAAATGTACTGAAAATTCCAAAAAAGTAATTACCAGAGAAGTAATTACCAGATTATTTCCCCTCAAATCTTCTTTCTTTTTCTTTTTGATAGCTGCATTTCTATTTTTTCACACATTTACTTTTATCGACTACGATGGATTAGCCTTACTACAAGACCTACTATTGCCTAGAAAAAATTTCCAATTTTGACTTCCTATACCACACCAATCCAAACTAGCTTCACTTTCACTCCAAAAGCACACTAATATTTCTCCTGCACTACATATGTAACCTTTGTGATGTTTCTGATTGAAAAATTCTAAATATGTAAACACTTTTTCAATTTAAATAAGTTCTCTTTTATTCTTTTCCAACTCGCTTGTAATTTGTAAAAACACTCCAAATAGGCTAAGTCTATTTTCCTAAAAAATGATTAAAAATATATTAATTTGGAAGAATGAGTAATTAATCGACTGGTTACTTCAAAAGCACACTAAAAATGTGTGCAGCTAATGTTCCTCAACACTAAAAATAGGACACATAAATATAATTAAAAATTCAAATTTGTGCAATTTAAGTCTTATTTTATGTTACACCAGGACCTTTTAAGTTAAGGCTCTTTAAACTTCAACATCCTTTAGACAGTGAGAAATTATGTTAGTACTGTACGTACAATATATCTTTTATATACAAACTAAGGTCGAAGATCTCACCATGCAACCAAACACCTTTCCTCCAAAGTTCATTCATCATCAGGCTTAATTTGAGCACAAAGGATCAACAACAGTTGTTGCATCTGGCTCCCTCCTAAGCTAAGGTTCTTATCCTATTCTCTAATTAATGAAACCATCACAAGTCTTCCCCAGAAAGAAGGAACGAAACATCAATTGAGAATGGGAAAAGAACAAAGAGAAATATTTGATGATTCGAGGGATGTGCTGTCTGGATTGGCCTTCACGTTGAGCCTTTAGACAGTGACTTCCACCGTGGAGATCGTTTTAGGCTGATGTGGGAAGAATTATTGGTGCTTTCTTTTCTTTATTTTTAATGTAAGAAATAAGAATGACGACATTCTCTAGTTTTTTTATTGAATAGAGAGTGGGGATACGGATACCACCTGTATCATTGAAATAAGTCTCTATTATAGATTATCTAATCAAACTTAGAGAGCTAAGAGTATGAAAGATTGCTCAACTGTATCTAAACCTCCACTTATCATAGATCACAAAAACTAACATACTTATTACATGCACATATCATCACAGTATTTAATAGTATTGCAACATCACAGAATTACAGACTAAAATAATAGAATAACAGTTTCACAGTTTTCCAACTCTTACAAAAAGTCATTCAAGACACATGACGTTTCCAGACGAACATCCTGTTGGAGTTCCCTCCAACTGCACTTCCTGCACCATCTCCTCCATCTAATTTTATGTGTCTAGTATAAGTTTTGATAGGTCCTAAACATTCTGGGCGATAATTAAGTGGAGCTTAAGAAATGATTAATCATTATTATTTTTTATCCTTTGTTAAAAACATATGTATTTTTAGAACTAAGTTTCAACCATTGATTACCTGATTATACAACTGAGATCAATCTATCGAATTTTACTTCTCAACACAGAATAATATTCTAGTCACTGTCACATATTATTATGTCTTTCTTTTTACGGAATGTATGACTGATATTTCTATAATAATTGACCATGAACTTAGAATTACTTGTGATTGTGGATCTAGCTGCATAGTAAGAGCATTTATTATTAGAACTTATATATCACTAGATTATTAACGTTCATTTTCTTTTGATTTTGTTTTTTGGAATCAGATAAATTGTTGTATAGCTCAAATCCAGCAGATTGCACATATCACAGTTTTATTAATCTCATCAATGAGAAGTTCCTTATGTTAATATACTTGGTACCGAAATAAGATTTGAATTATAATTAAAAATCTAATTAAGATTAATTTTGAGGGGGACAACCACTAGAAAGAACGACAAACAATGGCATGAATTATAAAAGAAAATGAGTGAAAATATAAACAAAATAGTAGTGCTATGGTGTTTGATCAAGCACCGATCTTCAGTGTTTGATCATCAAATATCACAAACGACTGCTCAAATTTCGATTTATCATGCTCAATAATTTCTTTATTTCAAAATTTTGTGAGATATCAAAATTTTCTACTTTAGAATTTTTAAATACTTGCTTTTAATTTTTGAAAGTGACATATAATATTTTATGTATAAATAGTTATTATATTTATTATTGTTTTGGGACCATTTTAGAAAATTCAAAACAAGTATTTAAAAAGTTAAAAATTCTAAAAAATAAAATTTTCATATCCCACAAAATTTTAATATAGAGAAATTATCGAGCATGATGAATTAAAATTTGAGTCATCTGTTTGTGAGATATGATTAGAGGTGGCAAGTCGGGCTGGTCGGGCGGGTTTGGATCGGGCCGGGTCGGATTGGGTTAGTTTGATTTTCTCAAAATTCGGGTTGTGGGTAGGGTAAGGTCGGGTCGGGTCTCGAGTCGGGCAACGTCGATGTTTTTCGGGTGTTGGTTCGGGTCGGGCGAGATCGGGTCGGGAAACGTCGATGTTTTTCGAGTGTTGGTTCGGGTCGGGCGAGATCGGGTCGGGTAACGTCGATGTTTTTCGAGTGTCAGGTCGGGTCGGGCGAAATCGGATCAGGTCTCGGGTCGGTCAACGTCGATGTTTTTCGGGTTTCAGGTCGGGTCGGATCTCGGGTCGAATCTCGGTTCGGGCAACGTCGATGTTTTTCGGGTGTCGAGTCTGGTCGGGTGAAATCGGGTCGGGCAACGTTGATGTTTTTCTGGCTTCAGATCAGGTGTCGGGTCGGGCATCATTGCTTAGGGTGTTGGATCGTGTCGGGTCTCGAGTCGGACATCGTCATTGTTTTTCAGTGTTGGATCGAGTCTCGGGCTCAGCCAACGTCAGCATCATTGAATTAGTTATTCTAATTCTTGAAGTAAATGAATCTTGATCTCATTTATATTAGTGAAAAAATAATTATGTATCATAATCATTTCATTATCAGTAATCTACTAATCTTCGATTGAGTTTCGTTTCTACTTTATCCCGACTTGTTTGGGAAATGAGACTAAATGTGTTGTTGTTGTTGTTGTAATAATTTAATGACCAATTTAAGTGACATAATAGCTTGCAAAATATTTTTAGTTTTAGATAATGAAAAAATACATAATTGAATGCTCTAATTATTTTTCAGTTAGACTCTTATCGTATCATTGAACAATTAAAAATCTTTATTAATTTACCATTATTATTTTTAAAAATTGACTATATTACTTAATCTAAAATAAATATTAAATTTGTATAGGTTGAATTTATCATATATCACTTCACATGCAAATGATTTTGATCTTTTTTTACTGAAAATTAATATATCATTATTAATAACAAAATTTTATGAGTTTTAAGTCATATTATTTAACTTTAACTAAATTATTGTGCACAATAATAAAATAATTACAACATATAATAAAAAACTAAAATAAATTTAGAAATATATATAACTCAATAAATAAAAGATGTACCTACAATGAACTTGTGCATAAAATCAACTTTTACAAGTCAATTAAAACATATCTTGTACGTAACTTTATCTAAATTATGTAATGCCTATTTGAGATACTTATATTAATTTTAGTCAAAGATTCAAATAAATTGAAAGTAAATTGTTAATAGCTTATAGATAAATTATGATACAACAACATGTAATAGGTCGTCTGACACGATTCAAGTTCAAAAGTAACCTGCAAAACAAGTAGGGTACACTTTTCCAGCTTCACAGACTGGATTTCTTAAAAACCCTTCCAAAATAAACATAAATCGTGTTGTAGTTTCCCTTGACCCATCGGGTCAGAGGATGCATCGGGTCAGATTTGTTAGAGGAATGTGTTTGGGTTTTAAACAGATTTGTTAGAGGATTGCATTTGGGTTGTCTACTCATTTCACGGGCACTTTAAAAGTTTAAGAAAAGTTTTCCCTAAGCGCAACGTCGTCGAATGCACGAAACGATCACACAACTACCTTCTTGCATCTTACGTTGCATTTTAAGAGCGCAAATACCTTCTTGTGGGTCGGGCGATTTTGCATCATCCGGTGTTGCCTCGAATCGGGTTATGGATCTTCTCTGGTCGGGTCGGGTTTCGGGTCATCAGGTGTCGCCTCGAATCGGGTTATGGATTGTCTCGGGTCGGGTCTCGGGTCGGGTTTCGGGTCATCAGGTGTCGCCTCGAGTCGGGTTATAGATCTTCTCGGGTCGGGTCGGGTCGGGTTTCGAGTCATCAGGTGTCGCCTCGAATCGGGTTATGGATCTTCTCGGGTCGGGTTTCGGGTCATCGGGTGTCGCCTCAAATCGGGTTATGGATCGTCTCGGGTCGGGTTCGGGTCATCGGGTGTCGCCTCGAATCGGGTTATGGATCGTCTCGGGTCGGGTTCGGGTCATCAGGTGTCGCCTCGAATCGGGTTATTGACCGTCTCAGGTCGGGTCAGGTCGAGTCGGATTCTGATTAGTTTGACTTCAATAAAAATCGGATCAGATCGGATTTGGATTGGATCGGGTCGGACGGGTTTTCCGAATCGGATCGGGTTCTGCCACCTCTAGATATGATAATCAAGCACCATAGCCAACTTTGAAAAAAATAATATAACTATCTTGCTGGTAATCAAATTGAATGGAATAGTTCATTTTTTCGTCTAAATTTTGTATTGCTCCATTTAAGTTAGACATGATCAATTTGCTTTTCACACTGCAAGTTGTATATATCTTACAATTTAGTTATGTCATTATTTTGTTCCTATAGAGTATTTTTACACGTTCTTTTTCTTTACACATTATCGCACATTATGACATGAATAGTATTCATTTTTTAGCTATATTGGTATTTCGTTCATACACAATTTTATCACCCCTAGCAACACTGCAACACACATACACAATAATAATATTGCTATTAAAATAATATTAGGCCTATTTATTATATTACTATCCACAAAAGTATTAATACAAAGTTATAACAGTATTAACAATAACGTTTCTGGAACTTGTCGGCCAATATGAAATCGGACCAAAGGAATTGACAGGTTAATTTGGAAACATACTCTATCATATTTTTTGAATTTTTTTACTATTTTATCGGAATGATTGAAAATTAAATGTTTGTAAATCGTTAGATAAATAAATTTTCAATCCATTCAATAAAATAGTAAAAAAATTCAAAATAAATGTAAAATTTGATTTCCAAGTCTATATTAATATGGAGGATGTTTTCAACGGTCTGGATCCGTCATTTACATTTGCTATCATGAAACGATTGGAAGTTTGACGGTTATAGATTCCTCGTATATATATCTTTAAATGCATTCTAAATAAGTAGAGAATGGCCTATATGTGAAACCTCCACCACTAATTAAAATGGTGCAAGAAAAGAGCCCCTCACCAAACCTACATGTCAGGAAACTGATAAGCTAGTGTTAATTAGGCCTATAAAATTATGGGGATAATCCCAACTTTAGTAAACAATATATACACCTGTGAGAGACACGGTGCAAGTCGGCTAGCCGCATTTTGTTTATTACCTGAAATGAAATTTTGGAAGTTACAAGGAAGGTGTCAATTAAATTGTACCTTGAGAGACAAAAATTGGTTCCCTTTAGTGATGATAGGTTCCAACTTTCAATACGCCTCTACTAGAGAACTTATTCTTTCTTTCCCTTGTGATCTTGGAATTGAGTTCAGATTTTTCATCTCCATTTTTTTTTTCTGGCATTGGTACATCATGCAGGATCAAATTATTGGTTAAAGATAGACTTTAAAAAAAATCCGGGCGGGTTTACCTGCCTGTGGACCCACTCGTGTCCGATCCGTGTCCGTGCCCGAATCCGCCGATTTCGGATCCACGGATCTATCACGGGTCGGGTTGGCTCCAAATCCCCCAAACCCGTCTAAACCCGTGCCCGACCCGTCCCGAGATCCACCCATGCCCGTTCCGTGGATCCGTGCAAAAATTCAAAAAAAACAAAAAAATTCAGAAAAATCGAAATATATATATATATATTAAAGTAATGTGCAGTTTTAAATTCGAAAAAAATTCAAAAAAATTCGAAAAAAATTCAAAAAATTCAAAAATTTGGACGGATCCGACCCAACCCGCCCGGGTTTATCACGAGTCGGATTGGGGATTTTGAATTTGGACCCATGCATACCCGCCCCGTCGTACCTGTGGACCCGCCGTACCCATGGATCCGTGGATCCGAACGGATCGGATCCACGGGTACCCGACCCGCCCCGTTTTTAAAAGCTAGTTAAAGATGGGGTCCAATTAACATTTAAATTAATTATATTGTGATATGTAGTAGGCCTCCCAAATATTTGAGTCAAACTTTGCAAATTACCAAGGTTTTTTTTCTAAATTATTCTTCATTCTTTTAATTATAAAAAGAGCTCTTCCGTTAGTTCCAAAATCGATTACTCAAATAAATATCTCCTCAGAAATTTGAATCCGCTTCTCTTAGCAAAGAGACGAATTCTATTACTCAAATTATTAATTCTTCATAAATTAAGTCTAAAAACAAAGAATCAGTTTTGATATAGTGGTTAATTAAAACAATATTGAACTAAAAATTGATTAGAAATATCTTCTAATTTAATAATACTTTCTAAATCAGATGAATGTGACAAAATGTAGTGGTGGAGCTTTGTAAAGACAAAGGGAAATGTAAATCTTTTGAAGATAAAGGTGATATAACCCTCTAAAATTTCGTGATTTAAGTATATTTTCTTAGAGTTTGAGTTGTGATATTTCTATGATATCTTCACTTCACTTTAAAGCCCATAAAAATTAACAATATCAAATAATATTGTAAAATGTGAATTTCAATATGCATGCGATCGGTCATTGCATAACACATGCAGTTTTGTATGCGTATTGATTGTGTAAAAACCTTAAAATATAGGGAAATTTTTCAAAATGCCACTACAAAACACAGCATTTGTCAAAATGCCACTACAAAATTCGTATTTGTCAAAATGCCATTAAATTCCAACACCTATTTTAATTATGCCATTATTTACTTTTTAATCTAAATAAAAAATTTTGAACTTTCTAAATACCAATAGTGCCCCTACCAAAATTTATTTATTTATTTATTTATTTATTTATTTATTTATTTATTTATTTATTTATTTATTTATTTATTTATTTATTTATTCTGCACTAATCAAAATCAGAATAAACGATCGAACAAAAAACAAATCGTTGAGTCGTCTGAGAGAGGAATAGTCGAACCCACTCGACTAGGGTTTGGCTCCGTCGTCCCCTCCTCCACGCCGCTCCACCTCCGTCGTCGCCACTCGTCCGCCCATCTCATCCTGTCGCACAGTCTCCTCTCCACCGTCTTCGCCATTCTGACAAGGTATGCCACTCCATCGTTTTGCTGCTTATTTGTTGAAATGCAAGTTGCAACTCTCGATAGTTATTGCTGAAGGTAGAATTCAATCGTGCCAGAACCATTAAAGAGTAAAAAATGTTTAATTTGATATGCTTTCTCATATCGTGCCAAAACCACTCTGGATGGTTATTGCTATAGTTGCCACTCTGATATGCTTTTTGTTGCTGCTGTTAGGAGCTGTTTTCAATCCAATAACTTCATTTCTGTTGTTATTTTTTCTTCTTTGTTTCTTTGTTTAATTGCAGGGCTCTTAGGAGAATTGCAAGTGGTTCACCAATTAATGATAGACTCTATGAGCAATTACTGGGTGTCTTTCTGTACTGTGATACAAAAGCCCCAGTGAACACTTGCACTTGACCAGAATTGTATAAAATTGACACTATACCAAAATCAATCTGGTATTGGAGTTGTATCAATTTCTTATCATGACAGGTTACAGTTCTATCTTGAAAAAATAAATACTCACTGTTTGGTTTGATAACCTTGTCATATGGCTACCTACGAAAAAAATAATATTCTATCTTAAAAACTTGTTGTGTGATTTGATAACCTTGCTAATATTAGTTTTTGTTTTGCAATGAGGAGAGGTGATGCTTTGCAAGGAGAAGTGATTATGATGGCAATTGGGAGATGTTTGGATGTATTTTGATTCTTGCAAGATTTTTAGATTTCTTGGGAGGTAGTTGGCGGTAGTTGGCATTGTATTTTGTGATACTTGGTTAATGCTAGCAAGTGCTATCTAATTAAATGTGTTGTAACTATGTATTTTGGCTATCTAACTATATGTGCTACTTGATTAATTCTGAGAGCTCATACTTCATTTGAGCATGTTCGTTTGTTTTAGGAGTGTATTTACTCTTCAATCTTGTATTTTGCTCATGGTCTGATCCTCTGCCATATTTCAAAATATTTACACTTCAATATTTTATTACTCTTCAATATTGATTTCAATTTTCCATCTGATAAATAACTTGACATCATACAAACAGATTTAAAGTCCAAACTAGATAATGTTACTATGTTACTATGTCAATAAGCTAACATCAAGCATGCTGTTATATTCCATAAAATAGCAGTAATTGAAGTACAAACATGAGAAGTTTTAACAATGAGAAATTGTAATAAAACAACTAATCATCACAACAACACCTATAGCAATGAGAAATTTTATGGTTTTTTTTCAGCATAGCAATCGTCTCGGAGTTGCCTTTCTTCAACGCTCCAATCTCATTCTTCAAAGTAGCAATCAACAGGGAATTGTCTTTCTTCAATTATTCAATTGTTTCCTCTAGTTCAATAATCTTATTTCGTAATAGCTCATATCCTGCATCATTTCGCATGCCCATGATGCCCTTTCACAAAGGAACGCCTTGTAATCTTCTTCCGACATCCAAAACACTTCGAATTCTTCTGCAACGACTTAACAAAATGATTATAAGGCACACTATATCCAATATTTGTCACATTAGAGGCTTTTCATTAACAGGAGATACCGTACCCAATATTTCATAGCAATAGTTCAAGGACTTTGAAATTATGTGTCAGGTTCATCACTTAACTTGCAAAAACTTTAAGGCTAATTATTTGATAAATGTATAAACACATAGATTAAAATGCAGCTGCAATACAAAATTCAAATCCTTCCATCGATTTTAGAATACTATTTTATCTTCAGTAATTGAAAATACTAGAAACTCCATCCAGCAACATTTGAATTATTGGAGTACATGGTGCTCTCAACACATTTGTGTGTTATACTGACATAGTTGATGCTCTCGCAACACAGCCCCTAAACAAACTAGGGACTGACTAGAAGCTGGTACTGACATTCGATCAACAACAATACTACCATGGAAACATACTTTTGTGTACATAACACAATACTGGCACAACTATCAAGCAATAAATTAAAATTTACTGTTAAAACTTAGAAATATACCTTATGAAATAACAAATCCCAAAAACAGAACAGAAAGTTAGGATGCAAAATAATTATGTTTCAAAACTCCATTTCTGATTCGCAATTGTCAGAGCTATTGAGGGTGGCGGAGGTGAGGTTGTGAGACACGGAGGCGGAGGCGAGTCTATGAGATGCAGAGGCGGAGGCAAGGCACGAACCCTAGATCGTTCCTGTTTTTGTTGTTTTGAGTCGACTTGACTAGTCGATTGAGATAAGGCTGAGTCGAACTGGATCAACTCAATCTGTTGATATAATCTGATTATCTGTTGAAATAAAAACATTCTAACAGGGATAGGGATAGTTTTGTCATTAAGAGAGCTTAGAATTTTTTAATTGCATAAAAAATGTGACAATGGCATAAAAAAAATATATGATGGATTTTAATGGCATTTTGACAAATACGAATTTTGTAGTGGCATTTTGACAAATGCTGTGTTTTGTAGTGGCATTTTGAAAAATTTCCCTAAAATATATATGAATTACAAATATATTTTTTACAGAATTTCAATAAAAATAAAATATGGTAAAATACTATTATAATTTTAGGTTTGATAAATAAAAATATGTCATATTATTAATTTTAGAGACTAAATGCAATAAAAATTAAAAAATATAACGCGAAGTTGAATATGAGGGCACATACTTTTTTCAAATATGATCTCGCACTGCATTTTATAACACTGATATCACCAAATTAAGTTACAACAAAGCAATGACGAGTTGAAACTTCTATATCATTCTTTCTTATATATTATGAGTAAATATTTAGTTTAAGTGTTAATTTTTTGAAAGGACCAAACATTGATCTAGTAGTTAAGGATAATATTTTATGTGTAATAAATTAATGAAGGATCATTTATAGATAATTAAAAGTTAAAATATTTGGCTTATTATTAAAACATAAATAAATAAATAAATAACGACTTAAAAAAGATAATAGCTGCCCTTATCCACTTTTTTTATGCATACATCCCGTCTTAGCGTGTATCTAGAATAATAAATACGATCTCTTAAAGCTTATAATTTTTTTAAAAACAAGGTCAATAAATATAGTTTAATGTAAACTGTATGTTCCATCTGACAATAAATATAATTTTCTAACAAAAAGGACAAAATTTTACTTAATTCATGTAAAATTATAATTAAATAAATAGTAATACAAAAACAATGTGCTTAAAGGCCAGAAAATTGTAAACCGTTGTCATGAATTGCAATAATATATTACTTCATTTATTATGGTGAATATCTAGCTGGAAAGTTTAGTATCGCCAATAATGGATACATTGATTAAATATTCAAATGGAGAAAAGTGAAAAGTTTGATATATGCTTTTGGGGTATATTGGCGCCTATAAATATGAGCGCTATCACACTGGGGATATAGATAGAGATAAGAAATAGCAAATATTCAAGTGAGTAAAAAAATTTAGGTAAAAAGTTCTAAGAAAAAGAGAGATGGCATCATTCCCTGTGATCAACATGGAAAAACTAGAGGGAGAGGAGAGGAGCGCTGCTATGGATCTCCTCCATGATGCTTGTGAGAACTGGGGCTTCTTTGAGGTGCCAATAATCTAATACATCCATATACTTGATCTTTAGACTTGCATTAAACAACTAAATTTTAACATTAGGAGCTTGTGTAGGTGTTGAACCATGGGATATCTCATGATCTAATGGATGAGGTGGAGAAGCTGACCAAGGAGCACTACCAAAAATGCAGAGAGAAGAAGTTCGAGGAGTTTGCGAACAAGGCCATCGAAGAAGGATCGAACGGTAAGGATACTTCCCACATCGACTGGGAGAGCACCTTCTTTTTACGCCACCTCCCTGTATCCAACATTTCTGACCTCCCCGACCTTGATGACCACTACAGGTATATTCTGATTATGCAACTCTTAAAACTACAAATCATGATATATTCTAATATTAACTTGTGAATGACAAGCTTTTGTTAGCATGTTCACATATAAGTTCTTTGGTTTTGAAACAAACTTAATTTGCACTTTCACAGGGAGGTCATGAGGAAATTTTTAAAGGAGATAGAGAAGCTCGCCGAGGGGTTGCTGGACTTGTTGTGCGAGAACCTAGGCCTTGAGAAGGGCTACCTGACGAAGGCCTTCTCAGGGTCTAAGGGCCCGACCTTTGGGACCAAAGTGAGCAACTACCCTCCATGCCCCAGGCCAGACCTGATCAAGGGGCTCCGAGCCCATACTGATGCCGGAGGCGTCATATTGCTATTCCAGGATTACCAGGTCAGCGGTCTCCAGCTGCTCAAAGACAACGAGTGGATCGATGTTCCCCCGATGCGTCATGCTATTGTGATCAACATCGGCGACCAACTTGAGGTTCATTTCAAATTCAGCACTTAGTTAGCTACATATATATGCCCGTGTCTCTTCTAAATTTTGTTGGTGGTTGTATTTTGAGCTAATTCAGGTTGTAGTTCTGGGCACTAAAAAATGAAAAATATATTACATACTTTCAGGGCCTGTAATTACTTCAAATACTTATCAGTCAGAAGATTTTAAGTATTAATATATTGATATTAATATTGGTTGGGTGAATTAGTTTCTTATATCTCATGTTTATTGCTATTGTATGTAGGTGATTACCAATGGCAAATACAAGAGCGTGGTGCACCGCGTGGTGGCACAGAGGGACGGGAACAGAATGTCAATTGCCTCATTCTACAACCCTGGTGCAGATGCTGTTATATTTCCTGCACCAGAACTGGTACAGAAAGAATCAGAAGCTGTCAATGGAGTGTACCCAAAATTTGTTTTTGAAGACTACATGAACCTTTATTTGCGCCAGAAATTCGAGGCCAAGGAACCCAGGTTTGAGGCCATGAAGGCCATGGAGACTGTCACTGGACAGCCCATTGCTACCACCTAATATACTGTGAGCTAGTTGAAGATGTGGCAGTGTTATTATGATGTATTTATAATTTACTATAGTATATATTTGAATTAGATTCAGGTAATTAATGTGGATGTGTTGTTGTTGTTACAACCTGCCAAGTGGAGGTAGGGTAATAGATAGGAAGGATAGTGTTTGGTTGTAATATACATATGATTATGTGATATCTTTAAGAATTAAAAACATGATGTGGTCATTATATTTATAAGATATGATAGTGGGTCTTTTGTGTGTGATCTAACCAAGCATTGTGTATGATGGTAAAAATATTCAGCATTCTTTTATGTGTATTGAAAGGGTAGTATTGAAAAGGCTAGTCTCTGACTATATAATACACACAGAAAAACTAATATGTGATAGTATATCATATAATATTTCTTATTTTTTATTTTTTGAAAAAATAAAATAACTTATTTTGGTAAAATTTGGAAAACTGTCTTTGTGAAATATGAGTCTCTTTTGTGTTATCCATATATGACGTCGATGGGCTTTGGAAGCCTCATCTTTGATGTAACTGGGCTTTGTGAGTCTTTTGAGTTAAACATTGAAAGGTGTAGTTGCATTAAGGCCTTGTTTTGACATCTAAGCCCGCTAGAGTTGAATGCCGACATGCCCATTTCATTACCAAAGCCCACAGGGCTTTTTATTGATAACAAAATTTTGATTTCCTTTTTTTTGCCTTCTTTTTCCTCACTTTATTTGTAACCAGAGTATAAGTTGTTTCGCATAGTTGCTTGAGAGTTGAGATAAAAATCTAACGGTGAAACATTCCAGATACATGTGGAAGTTCTATGCAAATATCAATGATCAGTTAAATAATAAGGGAGCTCAGATATAATGATATATTCATCGATACGAACTGGAGGCGTTCAATTGTATTCAATTTGTACATTGATTTAATTATTATACATATTATTTCTGCTATTATGTACATTGGTTTATATGCATATTGTTTTAGTTATTATGCATATTGATTTAGTTATTATACACATTGTTGTAACACCATTTTGATTCAAATAGATGCATAATAGTCAAATAATATGCATAACAGTTTAAATAACATGCATAATAGTTCAAATAATGTGCATAATAACAATTAGATGCATAATAATAAAAATAATGTGCATAATAACAGAAACAATGCACATAATAACTACAACAATGTGCAAATTGAATGCAAATAGATTCATTCATTGAATTAAGTTAAACTTTAGCTACTACCAAGCTTTCAAAAAAAAAAAAAGAATTAAGTTAAACTTTTCAGTCGAGTGTTTTAAGTTGAGCATTCAGTCAATTAGATGTATAATAACAAAAATAATATGCACAATAATTACAACAATGTGCAAATTGAATCCAACTAGACGCATTCAATAATATCAGTGAGCATATTGATTGTTGTATTGCCGAAACATTCTCCAAACAACAATCACGCAATTTGACATAATTAATCATGCGATCAAATGAATTGCATATGCGATCGATTATGGTTTTGCAGAACAAAAGCGCATGCCAAATGAGTATACATCCATTATGTTTACTCGAACGTATATTCAATTGTAAGTTATAAATTTTAAAATTATCATGGTATAAGTCTATAAAATTAAGAAAAAATGGTTTTTTTGTCACATATTTTATAGCCACTCTTCAAAATATCACATTTTTTTTCAAATTGTTAATTTGCAATCAATTCTTAAATTGTCTTTTAATTTTGCCACTAACTTTATTTTAGTTTAACTAAAAAATAAATAAATACATTAATTCCAAAATTGCCTCTGTCAGAAAAAACATTTTAAAAAATTTCTGAACAGACTTAAGTATACTTCGATCTATTATTCGACTCGAATCAGAACAGACTCGATTGTCGAGTCTCGTTCCGACATACGCTACGCGAGCGGAGGAAGAACCCTAGCGGGGGCGATCGTCGCCACCTGGTGATCGTCGTCACCTGGGTAGGACTTACTCGTCGAAGAGGAAAAAATCGCCACCTTGGTAGGTAATTTCGTTCCCTGCGTTTCTGTATACTGATCACTGCTCAGTATATTTGATTTCTTCATTGTATACTGTTCCAGATTTAATAGGGCTGGAAAAATAATTGTGACTTCTCTGACGTAAATATTCATTGTATACTGCGGTTTTATGGCTCTTGTATACTCATTGCATTTGGTCTTCGTTGTACACTGATTTAATCGGAAAAGTAATTGTGCCCAGACTAGGGTTAATTCTTCATTGTATACTGATCAGAGGAGGAAAAAATCGCCACCTTGGTAGTTAATTTTGTAGTGTAGTTGACATCAGAATTTGAGAAAAGTAACTTAACTGTTGTACAGTACTGTATACTGCTGTTTTTTAGTTTCTGATGTTTGATGTTTTTGAGTTATTTACTAAGAGCAAATCAGACAATGATTATCTAGTTGAAGGAATCCTTGGAATTTGAAGAGCAAATCAGACACAATGATTACTATGATCAAGTCAAACATGAAAAAATGGTTGAGCAATATACAGTGCCTTAAATTTGAAGAAGCAAAAGGATTTCACGATGTACCTTCAGTCGTCAAATCGTGGATCATTCTCGCTGGATAAGATATTCATTTTAATTTCATTCATTTTGATCTATGATTTTAATTGAACAAATAAGTTAGTAATATGATTGCATATTATGTAATTCGTGTAGGATTGATTCAGAAATCTCATTTAATATAGAAATCAAAAGTTGAATGATTTTGAAACAAGAAAGATAATGGCAAGAAGGTATACGTGAAAGGAAAGACGCTTACTTTAGTGGTTGATTCAGATACATTTTCATTGTGTGACTTGAGCGTTGATTTATTAAAGGAGTTAGGCTGGGGGAGTGGTCAAGCACCAAAAATTTGGATATTGGATAAAAATAATGGAAGATAAGCGGGTTTAGTATCCGAGTCACAAATTTAAAAAATGTTCAAGATGTACGAAAAGGAGAGAGTAACAGTACTTTGCATGTTGTTGACATCCTTGATTAGATTTGGGAACTGATAATGGCGACATTTGACAAAAGAAGAACGTTGGGAAATGTAGTGGAGTGAGCTCTGAAGGCAAAGTTTGGAGGAATGTAGTGGAGTTGGACAAACAACAGTGTGCTTGTAGAGAGTGGCAGCTGACCAATAAACCATGTATGCATGTTGTTGCATTCATTTGCTCGCTTAGAGGAGTTTGTATCGAAGATTATGTTCATGAGTTCTATTCAATTTCTCGATTTAAAATTGCATATGAGGGGAAAATACCAGCATTGAATGATAAATGATAAATGATAAATAAAAGTGGAAGAAGGCGGAGCTTGCCTTCAAAGTATTTCCCCGTATGATGAAACGATTTCCTGGTTGGCCAAGAAATGAGAGAATATCCGAATATCTAGAGAAGAATAAGAAAAGACACCAATGCAAGAAATGTGGAAAACTTGGTCACCAACAAAAAACTTGCAGGAAAAATGATTCGGAGGCGGCTACATCTAAAAGGAGGCGTAGAGGAGCAGTAAGTAAAATTAATAAACTCATCAGTATCTTTGAATGAAGTGGCATCATGTAAGGTCCATAAAGAGCATGAAAAGATTAGATAGTACATTTACTTACCAATGCCTTCAGTAGGAACTGCCGACGGGTTTGCAGGCGGTGATGACGTGTTTGCAAGGGTGGCGACGGGTTTGCAGGGTGGCGACGAGGGCTAGGGTTTGTCTCCATGCTCTTCTTTCTCTCTGTCGGAAGGACTCGTGGAGCAGAGTGGCCACGAGGCGGAGCACCTTGGCGACGACGAGCCTAGGATTTTCTGTTGAGTTCGTATGTCGACTGAATATGTTCTGATCCGAGTCGCATATTAAAACGAAACGAATGTATACTGGATCGAGTTTTTCGACTGAGTCTGCTGTCAAATTTATTTTCTGACTGGGGCAATTTTGGAATTAATATATTTATTTTTTTGTTAAACTAAAATAAAATTAGTGGCAAAATTAAAAGATAATTTAAGAATTGATGAAAAATTAACAATACGAAAAAAATGTGTGATATTTTGAAGAGTGGTGATAAAATGTGGCAAAAAAATTAATTATACAACATATTTTATTCATTAAATTTAAAAGTTACTTTAATTCTCATGTTTTACAATTTTTTTCAAAATACAATCTGCAAACTGCATAAAATCAGCGGCGGGACCACTTATTAAAATTGAGGTCTCATGACTCCATTGAAAATTGAAAATAAATATTTTAATATTATATAATTAGTGGTTTATCGATTGAATATTTTTAAAGAAAATATTTCATAGATATCAATATTGATAGCGACTATTGATATCGATGTTATTATGTACATTGCACATTATTTGAGTTATTATACATGCTATTTCATTTTATTATTGTACTAACGAAAAAATATTATGCATGTTAACAAAATAATGTATGTAATAACTCAAATAACATGCATAACTATTTCAGTACAAAAAGTAACATGAATAACTATTTAAGTACAAAAAATAAATGCATAATAACTGAAATAATGTGCATAATAACATCGGTATTGATAGTCGATGTCGATATTGGTATCTACGCATCAACTCTCTATTTTTAATAGGGATCCCACTGAAAAGTTATTCGAACATCGAAAAAGTAAATTTAATTGTTAAAATTTCTGTGGGACTCGTTAGAATTATTATTTTGAAATTATCAAGTTTAATTTGAATTATTTTGAATTTAGTGTTAAATTAAATATTTATTTACGAACTTTTTTAGTTCATTAATTTTTGTGACGATGAATTGTCATTAAAAAATTTACGGAACCCACCGAGTAAAAATCCTTACTACGTCACTAGACACCATACAAAAGTCGATTGCACATGTATTAAAATATATATTTTACAACAGTGTAATTAATTGTGGAGATCCAAACTGGTTAGCAAAATAAAACTATCACGGAGTACGGAACAATTGGACCCACCATAGAACATTTCCAGTGGATTCACACTTCATTCACTGCTGTTTTTTCTTTTTTTTCTTTTTTTTTTGAAGAGTCACTGCTTTTCCCATGGAAGCAGTTTAACATCCCCAACTTGCATGCAAAACAAACAAACTTTTTTCTCTATCGTTCAACTACTTACCTCACAAACAGGCATGTCAAAAAGCATGCAGATCCACATGCATGTGCAGATGCGTCTACACCATTACTTAAAGCATATCTGTCAGAGATTCAGAGGTACAGTTTACAAAATTAATCGCAGCCCAAATTCCCATCATGTTATCTTGTCTCGTAATTCACTTCTTTCAAAATATATGCATCATGGAATTAGTAGCCCTTTGTCTTTGACAAGAATTACTGGCACAAAAACACAAGGTTAATCACTAATCACTCGCACTAGAAAAAAATTGTAACAAGGATACAAGATTAATAAGAGGAGACAGGAGTCAATGGAGTAGTTGTAACAATAGGGTTGCTTTTGTTCACATGACAAAACTAAAATAGTACACCATATTAATTTTACTAATACATACAGTAATAGCCATGTGATAAAAGAACAAAGAAAGTGTGCCCCAGCTTGGTTTGCACTTTGCACTAAAAGATGCAGAAGTCAGAAGCAGCAGGTGCAGTAAAGATTCTCTTATCCTTCTCTATTTGTCTCTCTTGTTTTATGCATGATACCAAATAATAATTGCTTCAGCTTTCAGTGCCTCTTAAGTTGGATTTGGATTACAGTCAAGCACTCGATGGAAGAGCACAGCTTCCGATCTCTGCAAACAGATAAAAAGAGGTAAATATCTGGGTTTCACTGGTGATAAAAAAAAACATACTTTGACCAGTAATTATGAAAAGCACTCGAGGAAAACAAAGAATCCAGGCCCAATTGATGGGCCCGGCCCAAGATTAGTGTACTTCAAACGCACAGGTGGCAATGAATGCATAATTAATTCGGTAATAATATCGATACAACCACAAGGTCTACACCACACAAAATCACAAAATAAATAGCGTCACATCGCCTCGTTTTGTGGAGAGCAGAGCACTTATGCATTCCATCAATCACTGTAAAAAATCTCACCAGTAGGGGTGCAAACGGATCGGATACGGACGGATAATAGCATTATCATATCCGTATTCTCTTTTATTTTTCGGATACGGATACGAATACGGATAGTTCCGGATACGGATACGGATCGGATGATAAACGGATACAGATACAAATCGGATAATAAACGAATACGGATGTAAATACGGATATAATTCGGATAATTAAATAGAATGAGTATATTATGAAAAATCGTTAATATATCATTATTCAACAATAAAATTATTTTAAATTATATTATAAAATAAATTTAATGGAATAATTAAAATGTTGTAATGAGTAGTGTCTTTATAATTTATTTTTCTAATATTATAAATATTCAAAACAATTAAAAATTAATTTACTTGGCTATAAAAAAAATAAAAAAAATTTGGGCTGACATTTTTTCGGATATCCGAAAATCCGAAACATCCGGATTCGGATAATTATCCGAATCCGTATCCATATCCGGTTCAAAATTCGAAACCGTATCCGTATCCGTATCCGATAAAAAATTATCCGTATCCGTATCCGTATCCAAAATATCCGAATCCGAATATCCGATATCCGTTAAAATTCGGATCCGGATCCGGATAATCGAATAAATATCCGATCCGTTTGCACCCCTATCACCAGCACCAATAAATTTTATTTTACTATTTTTTTGAACTTTGACTTGTCATAATTTGACTCGAATCAATTTAGCAGAGGTCCCGAGTTTAACAGTGTCCGACCAAAAGTTGGGTCAGTGCTCGATGTTTCTGCACTTCTATACCCTAAATGCAAACCTTTTCCATGAAAAATTGGGGTCCGAATCTGCTGCTCGTAAATTACTGTTTGCTTTTCTTCGATCCGACGTCACGAACGGCTGTAATTTAATTCAGAGACAAATGTTTCGGCCGTTAGATGAATTTTGAACGGTTCAGATCGAAACAAGCAGAGAAGCAAGCAGAGATTTACGAGCCGAGATGCGGTTCCGAAAAATTGCATGATGCATTGAATTACTACCAATAATAAATAGTGATCACTGTATACCATGTAATATATAATATTGATTGCTAAAGCACAAATCTTTTGCATGCAAAGGACAAAGTATTGAAGTAACGTAGCTTAGAATTTTATCCATAGTAACTTGGTAACTTCACAATTATGAACCGGACACCACCATACTCAAAATACTATCTCCAACAGCAATTGCTTTTCTTTTTAATTTTTTGAACTCTTTTAACTAGTTAACTAACAGCAAACAAAGAATTAAAAGGAATTAACAGGAAAGGAGCAACTCACTTGGTGCTTGATGGACAACAGCAGCAGCCCCACCAAAATCACAGGTCCAGAACCCCCTTCCCTTCTTCTGGTAATAGCTGTTGAATGCATACGACGCGTGAGCCTCGATTGTGTTCGGGTCATAGCATGCTGAGCCGGGCTGGATTGCCTTACAATCAGCTCCGCCTTCACCGCAAGCGAAATCAAGCGCCTTCTGCAACTTCACCTTATCGGCCATAGCATTTGCAACACACCAAGTTTCACCAGTGGAACTTGATCCGACTGTGCCACTGACGGTGCCGCTGCCGCTGCTACTCCGGTTGTTGCCGGTGTTAGTACTGTTACTGTTTGTGCTGCCCTTGCCCTGATCTTCATCCCATCCCATGCCACCTTTACCATTGCTGTTGCCAGTTCCTAATACAAACTCGACATCATAAACCTTCTGCTGGTTCGGGTAGAACATGCCGTAGTTGCGCTCTGAGGTGGGTCCCGGCTTTTGGTTCTCGTTGAATAGAGCAAAGAGGTAAACGTCCATGTCTCCATGTGGCCGTTTTGGGGTGCCGCAGTTGCCAGATAGTACCCGCCTGATTAGATTACCTATGACAATATATATACAAATAACCCAGTTTAATTTACAATATCCAAGTTAATTAGTCAACATAACTAAACAATGATGGTTATATATAGATAATAACAAGTTAATTACCATTATAAGCCGCAGCATTATTGGTACTGGTACCAGTTTCATTAGGATCACCCTTGGACGGCCACCCGGTCTCTGATATGACAATGTGCACATCATCAGAGTTCAAAGCCGACATGGCATATGCAACCGCATCGATTTGTGCATCAAGCAGACTGTAGTACTTCAATCCGCTACCTGGGTCTAGCACACCAGCATTGGGTCTGAACAAGGCATAATCGAGTGAAATGTCTCTGGCATTGGCCTCGTATGCAAAGAACGGGTATGCGTTTACCATGAGGTACGACCCCGTCTGGCGAAGGAAATCAAGCATCGGTTTCATAACCAGTTGTGCAAGATCTGACCGAAAGGAACCGGCTGAAGGAGGGTAGGAAGATTGCAAAGCTGTCAGTGCAATGGGAGAAGAGACCTTGATAGCGTGGTCCAGCTTCAGTTTCACAAGAGCAGCATGTACATTGTTCATGGCCGGGAGGAGGTATGAGGTGAGATTTTTGGGCTGGACAAAGACTTCATTGCCGACGGCGATGGCTTGAATCTGGGTCGAGGGGTAGTAGACAGCAACATTGCGCTGGACCCACCCGGCAGCAAAGGCAGCACGTGTGGCAGTGTTGTAGAGAAACTCGTTTGGTAATGCTACTGTGACTTTGATGCCTGAGCCGGCTAGGGATTTGAGCACGGTCGGATCAGCGTCGTACAGTTTAACCTGAGTTACACCGGAGCTTTTAAGGAGCTGCACCACACTCGCTGCCGACGGGAGGTTGTTTGCAACTCGACCATAGTTCACCCCTATTGAACCTCCCTCTGAAAATAAAAGCAAAATGCTAATTAGTTAAAGTAAACAAGCTAAAATGACAAATATGAAAGAAAAATGGGATAGAAATATTACCTGAAGAGGTGGCAAGAAGGGAGAAGAGGAGGAAGAAACAAATGCCAAAAGACCCCATGCTCTGCGACAAACAGAGCAACTGGGGAGAGAAGGTGGAAAGGAGTGATGTATTCAGTTTAAAAATGTAGGAACTAGGAAGGAAGAAAGAGGGACTTTTAAGGAGAGGTGCTTTTTGAGCGATTAAAGATGCGTGAAAAGGAGCGACACTTAACGGGAAAGTGAGAGTAGGGAACTAGGGATAAGGCGGGATTTAGGCTGAACCGGATGAAAATTAGTAGAAGATGAATTTTATTATATTTCTATGTGAGAAGTTATAATTTTGACAAAAATTGAGTAGACAAATTTTCTTTTATTTTCATTTTTTATCATTCATTTATTAGTAAAATTAAACTCGAGAGTAGATAAAAAAGTTTTTTCTCGTCTTTTCTCTTTTCCTTCCATCAATTTCTTCCATTGGAGCACAATTTTAATGGAATTCAAGTGATTTCTATTTGGACCCGATTTTGCTACTGCGATAGCGCAGTCAACCAAACTCTTTTACTCTTTTTAGATATGAGCAAGATTTTTTTCGTTAGCTAAATATATAAAGTTACATATAAGAAATATTTTGTACCCGTTATCTTATAGAATAAATATAAAAATATATATAATATAAATAAATATATATTATTTTAAAATCTGTAAAAATAATTAATTCATTAGTAACTTAAGCTTTCTAGGAAATTATCTAATTTTTTGTGCTTTTTTAGATGAAACTCTTAATTATCAACAGAATATTAATTTTTGTCTCTTGAATTTTAACAAAATTAATTTCATCCATTTAATTATTTTGTTTATTTTACCATCATCTTATTTAAACCATTTAAATATATATAAGTATAATTATAAACTAGTCTAATATTTCACATTATATATTATTTTTTCTCGTTAATGTATATGCATGATTTGCTCTCGTGTCGTGCTTGTGTTTATTAAAAATATTAATTTTAGGTGTATTTGTCTAAAATAAGATTTACTTATAAATTGAAAAATATTATATTAATATTATATGTATCGTCTATTACCTGTCGTTATTCTATAATTTTAATGGGTAAGGTAGAGTGAGGGTTAGTCAAATTTTAATGGGTAAGGGTATGCTATGAGTAAGAGTAGGATACAGATACGAAACTAGCTTCACCTGATCTGTATCGTACTCCTTGACACCCCTACGATCGTTCACGATGAGAATGAGAGGGAAACTTCTAAGTACGCATCTTGATGCAATCTAAAAAATCGAACGATTCACAAACGATATAGCGCAAATATTGCGCGGCACTAGATCTCACTTCGGTTTTTAGCGGGGTTCAATAAGCAATGAGACCGTGTAGACAAATTGGTTAGGGGCTAATGTGTGTAGTACTGAATTGATCGAGTGACTGTGGTGGGGAGAGGAGAGTAGCAGGTCACATTCATGTCAGAATAAACGAGTATCGTACAAAATAAGATCTTCCGCCACGCGATACAAGTAAAGTAGAAGTTTTGAAGCGTTCAATCTGTTTTAAAATTCGTGTTGACCACAATTATAAAATTTAATTTCCGAATTAAATCCGAGTCGATCGTACCGCACAACAGAGCAAATTCTGACCATCCCTGCTGCTGCGCGGCAGAAGATCCGGACCCGTAGCGCACTGGGGTTCGAATCTGCTGCTCGTAAATTTCTGCTTGCTTCCTTGCTTGTCTTCGATCCGACCGCTCGATCGCCATAGACGGCTGTGATTTGATTCAGGAGGCAGATGCTTTGGCCGTTAGATGAGTTTTGAACAGTCCAAATCGAAACAAGCAGGAAAGCAAGCAGGAATTTACAAGCAGGAGATCCGGTTCCATCGCACTGGTGCAGCTTTAATTTGTAAGTTGTAACCTATCTGAATCTCAGGCTCGGTATCGGTACAGTGTTGTTCCATCCTATAAATGGCGGCTAAACAATGGTTAGTTTTGCTGTTGTGGAATTGAAACTGAATAGGTGATGAATCCATTGCTGTCGCTCAATGTTGCATTCATTCACACCATCTACCATCTACGCAGCACTAGTGCACTACGCTCCTATAGCAGGTGGTGGAGCCTCCAAAAGAACTCGACCGTTTTCTGTGGGGACTGGTCGACTGGGAATTGGAATGTTTGTCTAATAAACGGTACAGAATGAGATCTTTTACCCCGCAACAAAAAAATATTGTGTGTGCTGCGCATCAAATCTCAATTTTTGATTTGTATCGAAATTCGTACGAGTTAAATTTTATAATATAAGACCCTTTGAATTAAATTTGGATCGTTCGTAGCTTACAGGGCAGAAAATCTGAAACGCTCACCTCTGTTGCGCGGCAGAAGAATTGCTTCCAAACGGTACGGGTCGATGCAATAAACTCCCTTCAGTCTCGTAGTGCATCGGAAATAGGTTAAGTAGGTATTACCATGTTCGTAATTATAGGATAAATGAAGCAATGTTGGCATAGATAAATAAGTATTCAGATGCCAGTGACTAGGTGGGTGCAAAAAAGTACAGTAAAGCAAGTCAGGAAATCCGAACAAAAAAAGTTGTAATCTGTTCTAGTTCTGTTTTCCATTTTTATGTACCAGCAATGTATGTATGGTACACTTTTTCACTTGGATGAAAAATTGAAAATGCAACAGTTTCACTTGCAGATCTATCTCCCACAATGAAAATGCAACAAAATGTCAAACAGTAAACAATCTATTTATCATCTCCTGTCGTCGCACACAAAATTCAGTCCGTTTACAAATAAGCAAGCAAATAGTTTGATTGAAATGGTGTCTCTAGTATATTGCAACTGGATCAGAAATAGGAGAAAGGGAGACAGGAAAATTTTCATAGAGAGCTAAAGACCAAAAAATTTCAACATATAGGATTAATGGGAACCTAAAAATTACACAGAGGACTAAAGACCCCTCTGTCACTAGATCATTTTGTATTTCTCGTAAAGTTTGAGACAAATATACTAGTTATATATATGCTAAACTTATTACTAAATAATTACTATTAATTTTTTAAATGCTAAACTTGACATATTTTATTTAGTAACATTATAATATTATAATATTGAACAGTATATTACTATTAATTTCTTAAATGATTACTTAATCTTTTCATAATTTCATATTATAATATTTTTAACATTACCTTAGTAACATTATAATATTGAAGAGTATATTACTAAAAATTACTATTATTAATATTAAAAATAACTATTATTAATATTATTAATTACTATTAATATTTACCTTATAAATTAATAACTTCGGTATAAATTTTTTTTTTGCAGATATTACACAGAAGCGCAATTATTACTTCCGCTTTTAAAGATGGAACCCACAAGTGTCAAATATCCTGCAAAAGTGCTTTGAATTCAGTAAAAAAAATTGAAATCTTTCTAGAGATGCAAATAATATTGCGACGTTGATCCTGCAATTTTTAAAATCCCATTAATTGAAATTTTGTATCTTTAATCTTCTATGAAATTTTTTCCGGAGTCAGTTGGCTATTTTGTCTTGGGGAAGCGTGGGAACATGGGATAATGGCACCTGATAAAAGCATCTTTGTCGTCTACTTAGTAAATGTAAAACTGCTCACATGAAACGAGCGCTAAAGACCCAGTGCTTTCTTAATTCTAATAAATCCCGAATATTTGGGAATTTTGGGAGAACAGAAACTATTTTTATTTTTCAAGTGGCACATGTTTTCGCAAGTAGCACTGTTGAGAGAATAATATCCCACATTTAACCTCATTTAATTACATTTTTTTTTATCAGAAATGGTTGACGGAGGTGTCAAAAAATCTAAAACTAATTTCATCTTATACTAATTCTTCGTCACTTTATCTAATGCGTGCACCATTTTTTCTTCTTTAATTTTCTTAGGATTGCCTTCTTTTAAATAAAGCCTGTGCAGGGTAGGGATTGAATTATTGAAAACTAAAGCTGTTCTAAGTCAAGATTTATAATCTCCAAAAAATAAAAAGATTGTTCAAACGACGGCCCCTTCAGTTGTCAACCGCAAATCGTGGTCGTAAAGCAACCCAATGTCTGCTCATATGATTGTTACATCTCTAACTGGATATTTATGCCAGTTAGATATCAAGGTGCCATTGCTGAGAGAAGTTACATAATATGCATCCTACACAAAAAAAAAAAAAAAAATGAAGGGACGCAAAAGAGGTGAAGCCAATTTATAAATATTCAGTACCGTGGTAAGGACCAACTCGAATGGCCATATGATAACCTGTAATATGCCGGTTACCACACTCCATCTATGTTGCATGACTGCGGGTGCGAATATCGTATCCGATACGATACGGATGCAGCGATACGACAATTTTAAAAAATCTTAAATACAGATGTGACTAAATATATATTAAATTTTAATTTAAAAAATGACTTAATACATTGAAAAATAATATATAAGTGAAGATATATAATAAAAATTATTGTTATACACAAGAGAGAATATGATGCATGAGTAATATGTTTTTTGAAGAGAAGTGACTTCAACCTTACGACAATATGAAAAAGCAACGGTTAAAAAAGTACTATGATTATCATATTAAATATCGCACGAAAATCGTATTTAATACGAGTGCGACAAATATTAAATACGAATGCGATAAGATATTTAAAGTATTCGATTAACATACCACTCCATAAAGTACCCACTACGACTCTACGAGCAATATAGTTGAACAAATATACTTACTTCATTGAATCAGCCAATAAGTTCCGTATAGGGAGAACAATCTCCACAACCTCCATAAGGGGGCCCACAACTGATTTGGTCAAAATGGTCGAGATTGATCTAACAGATCGTGTCACCTGTAGGGTCCACGTGACAGCCTGCTCGAAATTGTGTAAGAAAAACATCGTGCCTAAATACTGGAGTAGGATGTCAATGAATTTTACCTGGGGTTATTTTGTCTATTTCGCGACTTACTCGATGCGTAAAAATATCATATCCGACCTATTCGATCCGCGGAGATGAATTTAGAATTAACAGTCCGGCCTACCCATGGGCTTCACAGTTGGGCCCATGGGCTACCCGCACATGTCCGTCCAATACTTCAGTGCATCATAACATTAGCGCATCAAATAGAAAACATATTTTTTTATTATTGAATGTATAATTTGTAATTACTAAATTATAAAATTTGTGATAATTTTAGAATTTCAGATTAATATCGTCTGATAATTTGATATCATAATTAGCTATCAGTATTGTAATCGGTCAAATCTATTCAGGCCTCACGTCATATACTAACATTCAATCTAATTCAATATTATAATCGGCCCATGAGTAGCCCATGAAGACAACTTCACAGTCCATAGTCCGCTCCGATTCGTCCATAAATACGGCCCTCCAGACAATGAGCCGGGTGAGCATGTTCGAATCGATGGGCTTACGGATCAAACTGCCATCCCTATACTGGAGCCTGGAATCTCCCGATTCTCTATCCTGTCAAAAAACGGCCCAAAAAGTTTAGACAGAGTTGCTGTCATCAGTGGTACATTTTTGTAGAGGTCATAAAATCCAATTAATACTGTTGTGATAATAGACATTAGCACATTGAGGTATATTGCTAAGGAGCACATCCAAGAGAGCATGGCTAAAATAATATGAATAGTACACCACATAACGTACTATGCGTCTATTTATATTTAATTTGATTATTAAATTGATATTTAAGTTGCTCAATAAATTTTTCATATCAAAATTTTGTAGGAAATAAAATTTGGTGATTTTTAGAGCTTTATTGCTATTTTTTAAAAACAGCTCAAAAATGACATTTTTGTAGTATTAAATCTGGACTGTTTTTAAAAAATAGCTAGAAAGCTCTAAAAATCACGAAATTTGATTTCCTACAATATTTTCATATGAAGAATTTATTGAGAAACTTAAATCTCAATTTAATGACCTATATCTATATGCATAGTACAAAATGAAGTGTACTATGCATATTATTTTAGCCATGCTCCATCCAAGAACGGTATATCTTGCAAAATAGAGGATATGACTGAAGAAAAAATGACCCATGAGGGGAAGGCCATACTCTTAACAGAGTAAGCAGCCTAAAATCTGACATGATTACCTCCTTCAGCTTAAATTGTAGATCGGGGTCATTAAATCTGAATAGTACAAAAGCATTTTTGTATGAGGTAGCTTTTATAGATGGGTTTGATGTTTCACTGTCACTACTTGATGGAACTAGACATCTCGGTGGCTCAATATTTAGTTCACTCATTATTTTTTGTCTCTTGTAGGACCCAGAGGAAGGTGGTGGTGTGTAAGTCAGGTTCTTCATGATAGCACTCCCAGCAAAAGAAGAGCTAAATTCAGAATTTTCACTGCAACAGCAAAAGCTATCAGCAGGGGCATCATAAAACACATCCCCTGAGAAGGTAGTTTAGAGCACAGAATTAGTGCTGTGATCTGGTAAATTTGTAGAAGATATGAAGGTTCTCTAAAATCTTTACCATTAGGGCACATGTTGTTCAAGTACCCTTGTAACATATGACGCTCAATCGAACTCGCAGGAAACATGAAGAAGGTGAGGCAGAAGACTGTTCTATGCTGTCAAATTCCCACCTCCTCGAAATTTTTACCTCCAAAGCCATTGATGTATCAGTCTACAGAAAAAATCATTAGCTCAATAACCAATAATAAGAGCAATTTTTAATTATTTGTATCCAGTTTGTGTAAACATAATTATTATTTGTGTATTCTGTTATCTTAGCTGTAAATTTGTTAATCAGAAGTTTTATGAGCAATAAGGGGAGCTTTGGCACAACGGTAAAGTTGTCAGCTTGTGATCATGAGGTAACGGATTTGAATCGTAGAAACAGCTTCTTGCAGAAATGCAGGAAAATACTGCGTACAAAGACTTCAAAATGGTCCGACCCTTCTCCAGACCTCGTGCAAGCGGTCTATTTAGAAGTCTTATGAGCAAACTATTCTTTGTGTTACTTCTATTTTTTGTTTTCGAATTTCAAGAAAGACTTCAATCTTTTGGATTCTTGAATAGAAATTGCACCATTGAACTTTTTTTGAACATTTTTCTAAATCATTTAGGGCTTCTGATGGAAGCAATGGACTTGGCTGACAATTAACACAGTTACTGATAACAAGCTGCTAAGATTTCAAGTGACAAAACAGAGGGAGTGGACACAATTAGGACAATATAACTAAATTGAGCAATACAGAGATGTACGCATGACTCTCTTTTAGAGGGGTGCTAGAAAAAATCACATGGTGTCAGTTTGGCAATTGCAACTACCCTTGAAAGGGAAATTTTTTTTACTTGTCAGTTAACAGAGAGTTTTAGTTAAAATGAATTTTAGAAATAGAGGATGGGAGGAGATATCAAGTGCGATTATTGTTCTAATGCTGAAAAATCTAGAACATTTGTTCTTCCAATGTAGCCATATTATGGGTATTTGGAGATGGGTGCTAAATGTTTTTAACAAGCATTTGTTGCCTCAGAATCTGGATGAGTTTGTGGATATAATCCAAATGTTAGACAGCAGAGTCCAGGAATTATTCTCTCACATATGTGCTGCTATTTTTTGGATATGCTGAATAGAAAGGAATAAATGCTGTTTTCAACAATCTAATCCTATAACACAAAGAATGTATAAAATCAAAATTAACTATATATTGAAATACTGGTCAGGTACATGGAAAAATGATATGAAGGAACAAGTTACTACATGGGTGGAGGAGCAGGACAACATGGTCGATGGAAAAAAAACTGGATCAGAGGGCAGAGTTGGGAACAAGACTGTTGGCATGAGCCAATTCAAAATGAATCTTTCTGCTTTGCAATTTTTTTTTTATATTACTTTCTTATATTCAATTTGAAGCAGGGCAATTGTAGACCTGCCATGTATTTTGCTATGGTTGTGTTGTGGTTAAACAGCTTAGTTTTCCTTCCTTTTATCGATGGGCTTCTTGTACATATATAACAGTGGGGATAATGCACTGGTACCACAGATAGTGCCACCACATAGAATAAAGAGCTGTCAAGTCATATCTTACCTCTCAGCATTTAGGGATTGTGGTTATCCTTGTTTGTAATTTGCTTTTTCTTTTATCAAAAAGCGAGCGGTAGAGCGCTCCCCTACTAATTTCACAAAAAAAAGAAAGAAAGAAAGCTGCTAAGATTTCATGCCAAATTTGTTAATACGAGTAAGAGAAACTTTTGAAAGCAAATTGTGTATGTTTTGAGGATGAATAAAATCAAATTAGACGTAAAATTAATAATGCTATGTTTGATTCATTGGATTTGGGTTGGGTGCTATTATTTTTCTTGTTTACCTTTTTTTATGGGCATTTGCTTATGCTGTGAGATTTCGAGGATGACTTCTAATATTTTTGTTATTAATTTGCGCTAATACTGAACCTTTTTGGTAAATTTAAATATAATAATACAGAAAACGAAACTTATAATTGTCATTTGTCCACGATACTGATAACTTTCTTTCTTTATTATAGATATTTTATTTTTTGCGTTTTCAGAGAGGCTTCACAACCAAACGACTTATACTGCATAACTTGTGTCTTTGGGAGGCCAATGGGGAAGAAACCAGGAAAAAAATTCCCT
Organism: Eleocharis quinqueflora; assembly: GCA_964058865.1. Classification (NCBI taxonomy): domain Eukaryota; kingdom Viridiplantae; phylum Streptophyta; class Magnoliopsida; order Poales; family Cyperaceae; genus Eleocharis; species Eleocharis quinqueflora. Next base: position 54,822 of record CAXKVX010000610.1, read on the forward strand.
TTAGATCGAATAAACAGGAGAATGAACAGTAACCGCTATTGTTAGAGAATGATATATGTAGTATTAGTCAGCTTGTTTTAATTTTAAAAAAAAATAATATCTTTCTAAAAAAGATTGTAACGTTTCTAGGATACATATTAACCACATGTAATGATAATTGTACATTTTATTTTTTAGCGGAATTTCATACATATTCTTAAAGAACTTTAATATTATGTATTTCGCCTTCTAAATTTTGATATGATGTATTTTTTCTTCGAAACTTAAAAACTCTCAAATATAACCATTTTGTTGTTTTTTGTATTAAAACTTGTTTTGCATGTGCATATTACTCACTTTATCCTTACTTCAAAACATAAAAATACGTATCTCTTTTAATAAAACGATCGATTTTATATTTTATCAGTTTTTTAGAGCAAATTTATCATTTATTTACTTCTAATGCATATGCAAAGATACACCTAAATTTCATTATATATACGTCAGGAGTGAATAGTTTGTCATCAGAAATCAACCAAATATAAATTTGATATTTTTCTTTAATGAACTATATATTTTTATGCCTTTAGTTAAAGGTAAAATAAAAAATTTATACATTTAAAATGAGTTTTTCATGTAAAAGACAATAAAATGAATAGATCTGAGAGTTTTTAAAATTTAGAGAAGCAAATATGTAACAAAATCTAGAAGAAAAAGTATGTAATATTATTTTTTTAAAAGATATACATGAAATTCTGATCTGATACAAAATGAACAATTTAAAAGATTTAAATTTTCAATACAAATTATATTAATTTCAAGAAATAAAATAAAATTTACGGTGAGGCCAACAGAAATATACGTCTTTTTTCTATATTTATAATTTTTCTGTACAGAATAAAAACAAGCCCCTTCTCTTTGTTGATAAAGGCAAAAAACAAAAGTAAAGAGAAAAGAACAAACAAAACCTCCCTTTTACTTTGGCAGCTGGCTGTTGACAGGCGCTCTGCCTGACACCTGCCAGTAAAGCATTAAAGATGAGAGTAACCAAAAGCTTCTCTTTCCCTTTCAATCGTTCTCTCCCACCGATCTCTCCGGTTGTCCCTCCTCTCTTCTCCTTCCCTCTCTCGTCGGCGAATCGCCGCCGGCGAGAAACTCGCAGAAGCCGTCCCACTGACTACGACATTATCCGCTCCTCTCTTATCAAACCTGCGCCTACCTCTGCTCTAATCCGAGATTTTTTTAAAGATATCACGACACAGATAGCTCCGAATTGACAGCAACTTCGATAGTTAATTTTCCCTTCTCTTTAAAGTTTAAATATTCTTTACGATCTGACAACAAGTTCCATTCTGTTTCTCAAAACTCATGTAATGATTCTGTTTTGTTTTTTTTTCTTACAATAAAAGCCATTTTAAGAAGGAATTGCCTGTACTAGTGGTAGTGGTACTGTCACGGAGAAGCACTCTGTGTCGTGGTTGATTTTGTTGTTAATTGTTGAAAGGTTAGTACTACGCACGTTTTCTAGCATTTTCGAGTGTTGTTCAACAAATTTTGCCTTTCAGGGGTAGTACAAACTTTCTCAAGCAAAGAATCTCAGTTTTCTGTGTTAACAATTGTGGGATTAGTTTTTTCTGATCACACTGGTGCAAGCGCAACTTGTTTTGCAGCACCAGCTATATTTTTCATTGTATTTGTATACAGTGGACACAGAGAGAAATTGCATGGATTTTTTTTTTCATATATACATGTTAAATTTAGTATATAGTATCGAGTTCTGAAACACATCAACAACAACAACAACAACAAAGCCTTTTGCCCCAAACAAGTTGAGGTAGGCTAGAAATTTCATTTCCATAAGGTTGGCTTAATTTTTACGTTGGCTCGTCAAACCTATCACAACCCTCCTCCTTTCCGGACTTGGGACCGGCTATGTAAAACATAGGCGGAGTTTAGTTCTGTAACACATAAAATGCATAACATGTAGCTCAGTAGTGGAGAGAGCACTAGTGCATCCTGCATGGTGCCATCTAATTGGAGCATTTCAGTTGAAATTTTTTTATTCCGCTTCTAACATATATGAAGTATTTTGTTTTCTTAAACTAGCATATGGGTTATTTTTTATCAACTCTTCATTTATATGTTGTATAAAGTGTGAAATTTTTCTTTATCAACTTTATTTAAGTAATATTAACTTTAAGTCTTCAACAAAATTAAATATAATTAGTCTGAACTATTTATAATGTAATTGTTTCCATAACCTAATTGTTGTTACATAAAGGAACAATGGGAGAGATATTGTGGTCTTTACATACTATAACATATACTTCATTCAAGCTAATGTTTCATTTTTAATCCTACTATCTAGCCAAACAAGTGCCTAAGCAAAGATTAAATTTTTAATCACAACCTCCTAATCTTCCTTACAGGACAATTCTGATTCCAATTCAGGTCATGCAATTTAAAACAAACTGACCGGGTCGATACTGTTTGATCTATAGGGTAGCCTTTTTTGTACATATAGGCCAATTCGATTTAATCATATGATCCAATTTGGAATTGGAGGGCCCTAGGAACTAGGAAGCTTAGGTAATACCGACTCTAATATTATGTTAGATTAAATCTTGATCTCGCGTTGTTAAATGAAAACGACACAAATACTACCGTATAGAATCAATCTTTGTTTTTGTTGAGCAAACGTGCATAGAAGTTACTTAATTTCATTTTCCTTTCTTTTATTGCATGTCTCATGTGCAGGAAGTGATTTGGGTGACCGGGTGAAAGAATGGAGATTGTAATTACTGTTAATGATGCAAAGGACTGGATCTACAAAGGAGAAGGAGCAGCTAATATTATACTTAGCTATCAAGGCTCCTCACCCCTCTTGGTAAACCGTAGAAACTGAATGAAGCAAATTTTGAGTGTTACTTTCAGAGAGTTTGCAATCAGACAGTAGAAACTTGTACTTGGTCACTAAATTATATGATATATATAAAGAAAAGAAGAAATCAAAGAATTCTGTTAGATGTCATAGGTACCTATAATATTTCAGGAGTCTCCGCTACCCATTTTTATGTTTTTTTCATTAATTTTCTGATTCAGCTTGGCAAAGTATTAAGAATTCAAAAGGTCATAAAAGATGAAACCGAACAACCAATTGCATGTGAACAGTTATCGATTCATGAACAACTTATCTGGGGCGGTGTTGCTGAATTGATTGAGTCAAATTCAAATGATGGCTTGGCACAAAAATATGCAACTTGCATCATGGGTCCGCTTTTAGGAATTGATCATGTTGATGCGGGGGTATAATTTCTATTGTTGTTTCTCAACTTACACCTTTATTTCTTAAGTTTGTTTGTTGAATTCTAGGTAAAGATTAACTGGGTAATTGATTGTGCACTAAATTAGGTACGTGTATCAGTATCTAGGGGATTTTTGGAAGAAGTGGAAGATAATACTCTAAATTTTCGGCCTGCATGGAGGATAAAAGCATCCAAAATAGATATCCTTGCAAACTCGGCACTTCTCATCTCGGACCATTCTGTATTTCCATGTAAGAACCCTTTGTTCCTGTGTAATATCTATTTTGCTGTTTGTGTATTTTGTTTATTAGTTGTTTTTTTATTTTACTTAAGAGGTTTGGTTTCAGGTAACTCAACCTTCAGCATTGCTGTTGAGATAAAGGTACTTTCTTGTCATTATATTTTTTTTCGGATTCTTGCTCTTCTTTGGTTTAGTTCTTCATATTTAACCAAATGTTACTTGATTTGTATGTTAGCCTAAGTGTGGCTTTCTTCCCTCATCAGAATACATATCAAACGAAAACTTTATTAAGAAGCAAGTAACTCGATATAAGATGCATCAAGCATTGAAGTTGCATAAAAGCCAGGTACCTTCATATATTTAAGTATAGTTATTTTGATTTAGCTCCATGTGCATGTGCACTTTGGTGTCTTTTTGAAGAAACACTGCAGTGTTTTATTAACTGAATCTAACCACTTGCATTTTTTTTCAGATATCAGAAGAAAGTGCATATGACCCGCTAGATCTCTTCTCGCAATCTAGAGAAAGAATATACAAAGCGCTCAATGCTTTGTATCAGGCCCCACAGAATAATTTTCGGGTTTTTGTAAATGGGTCCATTATTTATGGAGGCATGGATGCAAGTAAAGACAATTATAATGCAGATAATTCACTCGAGGAACTAATAGGTATAGCTAGCGGCCTCAAACTGAACTTGCCAAAATTTTTTGAGCTGCTAACTGAAATGATATCCAAATCGGAAGTGCTTAACAAACTGTTGGAGACTCAAAAGTTAGATATATATGACATAGAAGGTGCAATACACTCATATTATGATGTGATGTTTCAGCCATGCCCTGTTTGTGAAGGTATTTCTGATAAGGGGCTTTTGGAAAAATTTGAAAAATTACACTCCTTGCCGATTCAGAAAAGTATTGAAATCGTGAGAGACTATCTCGTGTCCGCAACAGCCAAGGATTGTAGTGTGATGTTTAGCTTTAGACCTAGAGAGAGTGTGGTAGACTCTTCCGAGGAACATGGACCTGTGGGCATTAAATCTGTGGATCAAGTTTATGACTACAAGGTTTGACATTAATGGATCATTATTTAATTTCCTCAAATTTATCTAAAATGGTAGGCCTATTGTGGTGCCCATCCGCTATTTTTGTGTTGGAGTTACCTTAGTGGTCTCTAGAAGTAAACATGACTGGTGAATAGTTTCTTAGTGTTAGAAAATTATCCTCTATAAATGGTTGTAGGTTGTAAGTTGATAAAAAGCATAGAATCTTTGAGAAGGGAAATTTCATTAATTGAAATATAGTAAGCTATCTTAGAGGAACTCATGCTATCCGTTCGTTAGAAGGTAGATGAAAACATAAGACTAAACTGAAATATTGTCCTGCTATTCTCCTTTGGAAAGTATGTTACAATTGCACAATTGTTTTTCTTTTGCTAATCTACATTTGATTTCTTTTGTTATTCTTTTTTTTCAGGTGTTTTTCATTGATCTAGATATTAAACCTCTTGAGAAGATGGTTCACTACTACAATCTGGATCAAAAGTTAGTTCACTTCTACAAACAAAATTGTTAATAATTATTGTTGTAATTAATCAATGGTTGGTAATATCATATATTTCATTATAAGTATTAAAATAAATTATCAACCAATATATTTGTAAGAAGTTTTAAGCTGAAAAAAACGGGTTTTTGATGTTGACACCAATATTTTTATTGGCTTTTGTTTCCAATATATTATGCTGCATTATGAATTGGGAAAATGAATCTTTCTATGTTGTGAGATATGATCGGCCGCGAGGTGTTTTTTCAAGACCTGATCGTTCTATCTCAAATAAATGTTTCTAGGTATAGAACACAGAATTTGGGTAAATAATACTGAGTGCTCGTTCAAATTTTCATGTTATGTGGCGTACAAGATAATACTGCAACTGTAAGGGATTGTCAGTTTTATTTTCGCTGATTGTTTCGTTTCTTCCGACGATTGAAACGATTTGCACGTGCAAACAAAAGATACGATTTGCAGTTCGCTTTTTAATTCTCTCTGTGAAAGCGATATTGACTAATAGATAAGAATGACAAGGATGATTTGGTGTTGTCTAATACAGTAATACTAAATGAATTCAATGGTCAACAGATAAGTTAGATATCACTCGATCACTTTCATCTGACTTTACTATCTATAATAAATCTGATCAAAGTGGACATCGACAATCGCGGACAAATTAAAAAATAAAGCCAATATATATATTGATAATGGATGAATTACACATCTACGCTGCTGTCTAGCGGCGAAAGAAAGGGGAAGGCAATTAGGCCGCTGCCCTGACGTAGACAGAGAGGGGAAATTAATTATTAAACACAAAATGCGAAATTGAAATGAGTTTTACTCGTTTTCGTTTCGTTGTTTGGACGGAAATTTTTTAATTTGCGTCGATCGTTTCGTTAATCGAACGAAATAATTTTTCTAGGCGTCGATAGTTTTGTTAGGACGAAACGAAACGCAAACAACTCAAACGACCTTCCGTTTACGGGCCTAATTACTGATCCCTCTTATTTTGAAATTGAAGTTGTCCGTCCTGTGAACAGATTGAAATCCACTGACGTTTGTCTTTGAAGATTGGTGTCGCTCGTACTTGATTAAGAAGTTTGCACAGAAGTCTAATAAATTTTGTCATGCTGCTGTTCTTGCCTCCACATGGAATTAGGGGGCCCTTGTCACGCAACTTTCTTGCCAGTAATCTGAGAAATCAACTTGTGAAGCATTCTATTCAGAAACCGAAATTATTTTAATTAATAAAAAGAGTAAATATAACCGTCCTCATATTAGCGTCCCCTTACGCGCTCCCCCACTCAAATGCAATGATAAATTATTTTTAATTCTTTGTATAAATATTTTATTTAACAAATGCAATGATAATATTTTTTGAGTATAAAGACTTATACTAAAAAAATATAAAGACTACTACATTTGAGTATAAAGACTTATATGGAGGCGTGTAAGAGGAGCTTGTAAGGAGGGACATTTAGTCGCTTCATTAATAAAAATAGAGCAAAATTATGGTGCTTACGCATGTATCGTGCTCACGCAACTTTCTTTCCATTTTAAGTTCATATTGATATAGCATACACACACACAAATACTGTTTAAGTTCATATTAATTCGGTCCCTCTGAACAGAACTGACAATTGGCAAATTTCAATCTATGGAAAGAGAACAACGCTTTATTTTCAAATAAATTGGAGTAAGATAGAAATGAAATTCAATTTGAAAAGTCCATTGAATTTTATTTCTATGAGAATAATTAAAATTTAACGTTAGCTCATCAAGTCTATCACAATTTTTTTTTCGAGTTTGAAACCGACTAAGTTGACAAACACAGACAGAGTTAATCTTTAGGAAATAAATCAATTATGAAAATTTGTTGTGTTGGCCTCACGTGCAAGTTGTGCTATTCTGAAACCTTGAAGCATCAGTGTACAAAAAGTGCAGAATTAAGAAGCAGTTCTCTCAAAGAAAAGTTGCAAATTCGAAATTCAGTTTCGAAAAACTTAGTCCAAAAATTTAAATAAAACTTCACTTCTCCACACCATACACACCGCTCAACATGTATGAGCAACAACCAAAATAGGTGTACTTCCATACATTAAAAAATTTTCATGAATGCTATCGGCAGATCTGTATATTGATATTGGTTAATGGCTGACGTTTTCGTTTCGTTCGTCAGGACGAAATGGTTTAAGTTGGCGTTTTTGTTTTGTTTCACGATTAAAACGAGTTGCACGTTTTAGACACGTTATACAGGTAAAGTGGCCTGAAGCTTAGTCAAAGAGCTTGTTACGATCTGCAAATTTTTTCCACGGAGGAGCTTTCCTGGTAGCTTCTTCACAAAAAGAGTATAAAAACAAATAGGAAAAAACTACGATGTTTTGTTCTTGAGATGCTTCAAAAAAGATATCCTCTAAAATCAAAACAAAACGTGAACTCGACGCGTCAGTCACAACGAAGAAACTGAAAGACAAAACACGAGGTAATATTTCAACGTCCAAACAAATAATGATCATCGATCCTTTACTTCGCATCCTACAAGAAGCAAAATTGCTCACGCAACCTCTTGAGTTCTTCCACTCGACAAAGGTCGCGATAAATATTAGCAGCTTTGAATAACCCAAAGCAGCAAAAAGATGTAGTCATGTAGACAAACCATTGTTACCACGGTACCACCAAATCAAGTGGTAGTGGCAGCAGATAGGAGCAACTCCCCCTCAAGGCCTCAATGCACTAACGATTCTTGGTGTATTATTCCTCACCTTCAATTCAGGCATGGCAATACACAGGTCGCGGCCGCGCGACGATCCTTGATCAGTGACGTCTGTAGTGCCTTCGTTCATTATTATTTGATTTGATCCTTCTGTTCATTATGTACAAAATCCCACCAATACATTATTTATCATCCATGATCCATCCGAACAAGCCCTCAGAGATAAAAACAAAACAAATGTCTCCAATAATATTATGTAACGAATAATGTCTTAAAAAAAATCCAACTTGCTACTATATTGTTATCAAATTTGGTCAACAAAGTTCATGACATATTGTTAGAACTGTAAGAAAAATTCGAGTAATTCGAGTTTATAATTCGTTTGAGTTCGATTCGAGAAAAATTCGAAATTAATTCGTTCGATTTTAGTTCGAAATTAATTTCAAATCAAATCAAACTAGTTCAAAATAATCAAACTTTAGATCCAAAATTCAGTTCTGAAAAACTTTAGATCCAAAAATTTAAATAAAACTTCACTTCTCCACACCACACACACCGCTCAACATGTATGAGCAACAACCAAAACAAGGTCGAACTCAGCTAGAAGTAATAGGAATTGTAAAAGAGAGGGAAATTGAGAGAAATGAATTGTATTGATATTGTGTTTTGATTACAAATACAAGAGTTTATTTATAGCATTGATTCAACTATTATCCTAAACATCTCCAATTCTAATCTCCTCTAATATCTCCTATCCTCATTACATTAATAATCAACTACATAATTTGCATCTAACGATATCTCCAACATATATTTCTAACATCATCCCTCAAGCTCATCGTGCGGTACGCATGTTGAGCTTGCCTTGCAAATGCCTTGATAACACAATCTTGAATCGCCAAATTATATGTTGAGTCTTCAAGAAGAAAGAGAGAATGAGCTCTTTTGGCTCAAGATGTGTTCATAGAAGCTCATTTGAGTCTTCTTGAACAAAAAAAAATCTCAATGGCTCTTTTGGCTCATTGATTCATTTGCTCATTGGCTCTTTTGACTCAATGGTTATTTGACTCATTGGCTCTTTTGGCTCAATGGTACTTAAAAAAAGAAGAAGAGTGGAGCTCATTTTGATTTGGCTTCAATTGTAATTTGAATTGAATTAGGGGTGTTTCTGAAAAAAGGTTGGATGTGACAATCTTGGCTCATTTCAGGAGAATTCTAGGTGGCAACTGCCACGAGTTTGTTTATGAAATATCTTGGCTCATTGCGGCCCAACCAGACAAACAAATTTGGACCGGGCTCCTAGTACTTTTTTTCTTTCGATGTCTTCAACAACACCACTGAGGCCCGGCCCGACAAGCAAAATGGATCAGAAATCGAACGAAGAAAAAAAAAAGGTGTCTTCTCTTCCTTCGCGAGTTCACGAGAAATCGCCAATAATGGCTGTGAAACTTGAGAAATCGATCTTCTTCTCAGAATCGAAGCGTTGCTGTCCGAGCTCATCCCCTTTCTAGCTCTTTTCGACCAGCTCCTTCAGAGCCAGGTACGAGTCCTCCGTCGCTCGTCGGACCAGGTCTCGGCACCGGCCTATACACATGAGATCGTTGATATACGAGTGTGCTATCACTCCGCCGCCAGATCTGCTCGATGCAGCTGTCGATTTCTCCAAAGATGACACCGCCGCGCTGGAACCCTCTGACATCGCGAATCCGAGATCTTGATTCGTCTCTGGTCTGACGGGACTGGTGGCAGTGGCTCTACGGCGGCGCAACAAAGATGTGCACTGGTCAGGCAATCTGACAGTTGGAAATGGCTCTTGTATTCTTGATCTTGGTGTTGCTCTCGATCTGAGCAGGGAAGGCGATGGTGTTGCTCTCGATGATTCGATCTGGCACTGTTCTTGCGACCTGTGCCAGGGAGATGAGCGGAACTGATAGTTCTTGATCGTGAACCGATTGATTTCGTCTTCTTGCTCTTGATTCTTGTCTCAGCGGCGATCTGGATCTTGAAGACGACAGTTCTGTGATCGACGATGGTGTCGAGTAGTGCTCCGTGTGTGTGCCTTGCATTTGATCCGATCTGAACAGTGTCGATTTGAGCACAGCACCGACAACTGATCTGAGAAGATGAAGCAAGCATGGAGTGCTTCGATTGGGTTAGCATTGCGCATTTGTCTCGATCTGACATGTGATATGCGACCTGGTGAAAAGATGAAGCTCTTGGCACAGTAGTCGAAACAGAGAGTGACCATCGACGATGACGATCTTGTTCTTGAAAATTTTCAGAATAGTGGTAGAATAGAGAGAAGAATAGAAGATTAGATCTGAGAATAGAGAAGAATAGGAAGACTTATGCTCAGAATGAGTAGAATAGAACAAGTTTATTCTAAAATTGCTGTAGAAATTGATTTATTGTGTAGAATAAGGTGGGAATAGAAACATTATTTCTGGAATAGGCGCAAGCCTAATTTCAGAGCTTTGGCTCTGATACCATAATAGGAATTGTAAAAGAGAGGGAAATTGAGAGAAATGAATTGTATTGATATTGTGTTTTGATTACAAATACAAAGATCTATTTATAGCATTAATTCAACTATTATCCTAAACATCTCCAACTCTAATCTTCTCTAATATCTCATATTCTCGTTACATTGATAATCAACTACATAATTTGCATCTAACGATATCTCCAATCTATATTTCTAACAAGAAGAATAATAAGAACTCGTTGCCGGATGGAAACTATCGAGCTAGTTCATTCATTCATGTAATTATCAACCAAACGAGTGACATAGTGCCATAATTTGCGAACCATCAGATCGAGTTCACATTGCGCCAATAGAGAAACTATGGCAGCAGACTTGAATCCGTCGACTATTGGGGTGTGGCCGTGGGGGGCGTTTCTCGACTGTGCAGTTGACCAGTTGCGCGAAGTTCATGCTTGTGAGGCCGGTGATGAGCCTCCGATTTTTTTATTTTTAAAAATTAAATAAATATATTATATTTAGACATTAAGAGTACTTGAAAAGCTTTAAAAATAGACAAGATTAATGTTGTGTATATCGGTAAAAATTAAATGACTTAATGGAAGACAAAGCGAATACTGTTCATTTGATTTTTTTTTTATTTGAATCTATATGTTCGCAACAGCGAGAGTTTGAGTTTTTTTATGACTGATCGAAAAAATAAAAAATAATATCTATAATTTTAGATTGACTTTATTTTTTAATTAATGTTCACTGTGTTAAGATGAATGAATAAATATCTAAATCAAATGTTTTGATGAAAAAATATCTAAATAGTAATGTTTTAATGGATATGTATCCAATTTTGCCCAAATATAAATGCTATTTTGTTCTTCGTTTGTTCTATTTATTCTATTGCCTTGCCATTTCTATTTTCTGAATAACACTGAAACCCTTCCCCTTCCCCTTCCTGTGCCTCAATAGAATTTAACAGAGACCATGGCACACGAATTCGATTCGGACCTCTCCTTCAACTCCTTCATCCTCGCTCTCACCACCTCCATCGGCGCTCTCCTTTCCTCCGAAACCCTCTTATCTTACTCCACTCAAAACCCTGAAAGTTTAATCATGGACCTATTAATCCGATTGCTCATCTTTATTCTAATTCCAGTCACCTTCCTTCTAGGCTCAAAATTGCTATTTCTCCTCATTTCCGTACCCTCCAACTCTTCACGTGGCGAAATCTACGCAGTTCGAATCAATCGGATAACAAATATATCGCTGACTATGTCTCTGACAACTCTCCTTGTCGGATTGGGTATCGGGGTTTATCTCGTCTTGCCAGAGGCGGTCGCCGCTTGGTGGTTTCCATGGTAACGAGGCAATACTCGTTTTATAACTGGTATTTTGATCTCAAAGTCTCAGGTATAGCCATATAGGTAAAGGACGTCCAGTGCCTTGTTTTTCTTTAATTTGTTAGTTTTTTTTCTGTGATGAAAGGAAAATGGGTTTTAATCTATGAGCTCAGCTGCGTAAAATTAACGGGTTAGATTTGATCAATCAATTTGATGATGTGAATTGTTGATTGAACATTCAAATCCATTAATCGGACGTCTGGAGCTCATATGAAGGGTGTTGAAATTTCCTCTTTATATCAAATTTCCTCTTTATATCCTGCAATTTAGTGAGTGTTATGTCAGTGGGGTTGAAGCTGTTTAAGGCTCGTTTCTCTTTATTACTTTGGTTAGCTTTCGATGTACTCTGGTATTAGCAGATATGAATGAACGTGTGATGGATTAATTCGGGGATGTTAATGATTAATTAATTGATGCTTGTTAATTTATTGGCTATAATAAGTTATTAGTTACTGGTTTTGGTAATTTAATAGGTACCGTACCGCATGATGTATTTTGTTTGACTTTAATTTGATGGGAATTGTTATCTAGTACTACCACGCAGCAACACATTTTTTAATCCGTTTTATTTGATAAAGGTAAAGATTTGTGCTAGTGCATATTTTGCAGCCAAATATTACAAATATTAGAGTTTTTCTGAGTTCAATGACTGGTAGCTTTACCCTATCTGGCATAAAACACTGATCAATTTGTATAAAACACACGGTGCTGGTCATATCTTATACAATATGCCGTCCATTACTGATGTTTAACTGTATATGAACCTCTGGTTTGAAACTTTTGACACCAGTTTCTTTTGGCACCAAAACTGCATTCACTTGCTTCTATTTGATTCATCATTAATTCCTTTTTAGTTGAGAAATGCATCCCTATGAGTTCTAGCTGAGATATGCATCCGGATAAGCTGGCACACTTCATTGTGCCATTGTGTAACCTGCATATACCTGTGCTGGACCTGCTGATATGGCTCCTTGATATGTAATTTTACATTGATAATTACTGGTGTTTCTATAGTATTTATTTTTGGTCAAATAGTTGCATTTTCTATTTGAAGCGAGTCATCAATAGTGGTGAGTATAGCATGCACCAATAATTGAGCATTAAAAATGCCGATCCAACGACTAAGGAAATGCAAAGTTTATACTTGTCACTGACACTGGCGAGTATAAACTGTGTTCAATATTTGTGTTTTTTGAGCTATACTCGCCACTGCTAGTGGCGAGTATAGCATGCGTTCCTTTTTTAATAGCAGAAAATGTAAAAAAGTTAAAACTCGTCAGTGAAAATTGTGAGGATAGCATATCCCGAATTTTGCTTGACAATTTCTTATATATTTAATTATATATATTATTTTTATTAATTAAAAAATTTGGATATGGGATCCCAATGTTCCAAACCGCACTGAATTCCTAAATTTTGCCCCAAAAATTTAGAATTTTTCGAATTAATGGAGACTCCACAGTAAGATTTTTGTCTGTCAGTACAATTTTTCTGCCTATTAGTTATCGAAGTTGTCAAGCTAAATAGTTGCCAATATTATCAAGCTAAATAGTTTATGATCGCCAATATTGTGCACTAGTACTGTATCACCAGATACCTTATAATATACAATACAATCCTGGGCTATACATTGTGGTCATGTGGAGGTTTATGTTAGGGCCCAGATCAACTCGATGGAGACTTGGAATGGGAAAGAGAAGGCTGGACCAAACCAAAAAATCATGAACTCATTGATTGGTGGTATATTCAATAGTTCCATCTTACTTTGCGAGATCACCTTCCAATTTTCTATTTGATCAAATTTGGGGTCTTCCACGGCGACGTGGGAAGCTGCCACGTGTTATTGACTAAAAAAGTGTGCATGAAGGAATATAAGTGGTGATTTAGGAATACGATCAAGTATAGGAATAATTAGAAATTCCAAATACGACATGAAAACGTGTGTTGATGTAAAAACAACATCCTACACTAATCTAAAATAGCATGTGCAGAGTCACAAAGATATTTGTAGGGAAAAAAATTATGAGCTTAATAAAATGCGAGATAATCAATTTTGAGCAAGAAAAGCAACAAATTGGAAGTGTCAATATTCAATTTGTAATCAGCCCATCGTTTCTTTTTTTTTTCTTTATATATCTGTGCATATATTTTAATGCACTTTTCTTGATTTGACTTTCTTGTTAAGGTGAAAAGCAGAAAATGATCGTCTATTTCTTAATTACTGCTCTTAAATGGAAAGCACTGATTTGTTGTCGTAATCATTAAGTACGATAGAATGATGTATTTGTTTTGACTTCAATTTGATTCTTGCTGGGTGATGATAAATGAGCGAACCACAGCTCACGGACAAATTGACCTAATTCAAAAAGCAGAAAATTTTGACCAATTAGTCGGAATCATATCTAGATTTCTAGAAAAAATTAACCTAATTCAAAAAGCAGAAAATTTTGACCAATTAGTCGGAATCATACAGCTAGCCGCATAAGTACAGTACTAATTTTTCGATTTTGTCAATTAATAAGAATCTAATTGTAATTTTATCAAGTATGATCAATCAAGCAATTATTAATTCTAATAATTTAATTACTAATTAAGTAATTCAATTAATTCTATCAATTCAAGCATTCCATTTCTACTAATTAATTTTCAACCAATAATTAATGCAATTAACTAAAATATGTTGAGAAAAGATAAAGAGAGATAGGGAAGAGAAAGCTCAATATGTTGACATAGTTCGGCTTGTTCCTTGGCCTCGCCTATGTCTCCAGGTCCTCGCCTAGGTCCTCGATCCTCTTCATTAAAAACAAACGTTTTAGTACAAGATGAAATTCAATCTCCTTTGCACTCACCGGTAGGAGACTTGACCCCGATTGACAAGGTGGAGTTGAGGTCTCTTACACACCGGTGGAGCACCAACTTGATTTAGACGACGTCAAACTTGGTCTCACTGACACACACCAGCGGAGCACCAAGCCAACTAAACAACTCACACAAGCAGATAGATAATATGATGATAATCTAAACACATAATTCTTAGATGAGATTTAGCTAATCTAAACTTGAGATTTGGACAAGAATTTAACTAATATAAAAGAGCTCAAGGTATAACAATGGTGGCTGCCTATGTAGCACGGGTGCGGGTACGAGTATCATATCCGATACGATGCGGGTGCGAGAATATGCCATTTTAAAAAAAAACTAGGATACGGGAGTATATATAGAATAATAAAAAAATCACATTATATATTAAAATGTTTGATTTTATTTACATTCAACTACCACTATAGATGCATGTTATCAAATATTTTGTTCTAAAATAATGATATATATTGCTATGTAGGTTTTAGAAGTAATTAATATTAAATTAAGTTTGTTCTGTAAGAATTCAAGATACTGCTCTAATTTAGTATATTTTACTGTAGAATCAAGAGATAGAATATCCTAGATGATAAGCCAAGATTGTAAAGCTCTTTCTTAGATTTCCAACGTCCTTTGAATCAGCTTAATCAGAGTTCGGATGAAGGACTTACGACCAAAATACTGACCGCTGCGCACTGAAAAATATCCCAGCCGTATCCTACCGTATCCTGTGTCGTATCCCACCGGTATCCTGCCATATCCCAATCGTATCCTATCGTATCCTACCGTATCCCAATATTAAAATAATACGATACGTCACGTGGAGTATTCGGTGCGTGTTGCACCCGTATCTCACGCGTATCCGCATCGAATACTTATCCGATACGCGGTGCGACATGATTTTGGAGTATTCGGGCAACCTAGGTGGCTGCATAAGGATTTAGAATAGGCAGGTGAAAAGCTAAGAGAAATGTTGAAGAAGAAGGATTTAAATAAGTGCTCAAATCTGGCAAATAATTAGGCAATGTTATCTAGCATTATAATGCTAATCTATGCATAATTTCAACAATTATAATGCTATCTTGAGTAGAGACAAAATATTTGACCGTTGGATTTTAATTTTCTTCAAACTTTACCTAGCATTATAACGTTATGTCAGGTCAAGACAAAACATATTTGATTTTGAAATTTTGGTCTACCATCATAAGGCTAGAGTTAGTGTTACAACGGTTTTCTCTCAGTTATTCTGGCTTAATTATTTTGTTCCTGAAAAACACTTATCTTTATATTGCCAAGTTGACGTTATAACGGTTGTCTCGGGTAGTTTTTGGAAGTTCAGTACTTAGTCATTTTTTGTCTAGTTTTCATGGTCTAGCATTATAACTGTTTCTCTGGTTGTTTGTGGTTTACTTGCTCTTTTCAATCTCAAATTTAAATAAATTAAATTCTAAATAACCTATGCACTTCTCTATTGTAATCTTGGTCGTCAAATCTTGCTTGTTGATCTTCAGCGGTCATAACTTTTGATCCGTAGCTCTGATTTCAATGTTTTTGTGGCATTCGAAAGCTCATCAAATCGAATGTCGTTTGAAGTCACAAAAACTTCACCTAATGAGTGTAGGGTAGTTACGTGCATGATATGCGGAAGTTTTTTAAAAAAAATTCATGCAATCCAATTTAAATCTCAAGGATCATGTGTATAAAATTCGGATCTAACAAGATTGTGCATTTTGTACCTTACTTGATATTGTAGCCAAGCGCGATGACTTCCTTTGCTTAGAGGTTGCTCGTGTCTTTACGGATAAACGACAAGGGTGTCGGTTCTTGTCTTGTCTCACGAAAGCTTCCCAAGAGTGAAGCATTTACCACGTGCACTCCTTGACGAGTCGAAACAATGTTGCTAGACCTTCTATAGAACAAGAATTTCTAATCTCTTTGTATCTCAACACATGAGAAAGATTGATATTCCTTTTGAATTAGATTTTTTTTCTTTCGATTTCTCTCAGAAAACCAAAAAAAAATGAAACCTCTCTCTCAAATTCCCCACGTCCAGGGAGTATCTTTCTCCTTTTAAAAAACTGAAAAAACATTTATATATATTTACATATATATATTAGAACTGGACTATGGTGCTTGATCATCAAATCTCACAAACGGATAACCAATTCAGCCAAAAATAGAAGTTATTTTTAACTTCAATTTCTTGCACACAAAGATGAGCCAAAAATAGTATTATGCTTTATGGTCTTGAGCTCACTCTGAGTCCAAGTACATCTCATTCATAATTTGGGCCTCGCTCAAATTGAAATAATTAATCATGCCCCGCATAATCAATTAATTGTTCCATGCTTCAACTTGTCAAATAGAGCGACCCAGTAGAATCTATCATGAGTGATGGTTATATTTTGTACGAATCAGAATGCGTAATTCGGCAATATATCTTGACCAATTTTCACGCTTTCTTGACTTTAAGTAGTGCAAAACCTTGCAAGTTCGCGTTATTTTTCTTGTTGTTGATTTTATATGCAGGTATAAGAGATTGGAAGAGAAACGAACGCTAGAATTGGACTCGGGGCTTCGAGACGGACAAATTGGAGCACTACAGCCAACCTTTCCGGTCGCAAGGATTTCCTTGCGTCCGCAAACTTTTCTGTCCAAGCTTCCAGAGAAGACTCAGACAAATTCCTTACGGGCGCAAGGATATTATTTTGTTCGCAAGCTTGTCACCCCAGGCACCAGAGAAGCCAGGCCCTTCCCTTGCGGGCGCAAGAAATCCTTTGCGTCCACAAAACTTTTGTTCTTGTTTCCAGACAACCACAACCAATTCCTTGCGGACACAAGGAATTAGGCGCTTTTCAAAAATTCAAGGTTTTAATTAGAAAACTAGGGGAAAACTTCCTATCTTGTCATTTGGTCATCTTCTCCAACAGACCTCTCTTTCTAGGCGATTTCAGGGAGAAAAACCAAATCTAGAGCTACTTGTGCAAGAAAGAACATGACTTATATTGAAGTTTGGTTTAGGGTTTTATCAACACTCTTTCCTTTAGCTTTTCATTTTTGATGTCTTTATTTCGATCTCTTGTGCTTGTAACAACTATGAGAGGTTAAACATCTCTCTAGGGTTAGGGTATTAGTGTGAAACTTGCAAGCTTTGTTGAATGATTTGAGAATTGTTATTTGATGAAATTGATTTTTCTTGTTTAGATTTGAAATTATTTAGATTTGAATTGATCAATAAGAGTATTTGCTCAGGTAAAATGTTGGCTATATGTTTTGACTCGAGAAGAATAAATAAAAAATTGAATTGTCACTCCACATCTTTTGGTAATAAAATTAGAAAGCTGATATATTGATTTCTTCATTGATTCCTCCATCAATTCCAACATGACGGATCCAGTTAAGTTCAGTTTGCATGTTATTTTTTGTATTATGCATGTTGTTTTTGTTATTATGCATATAATTGATTGGACAATCCAATGAAAACGAAAGTCGCTACGCTCATCGATGCAGACTAGACGAATCAACTTGCATTTATTTTGAAAATTGTTCTAGTTATGATACATGTTATTTTGCATGTAATTAACATGAAAAATAATATAAAATAACGTACATCACAAAAACAACATGCATAATACTGATAATATAATAATGATAGGAAAAATACTCTTAAATGTAATGTATTTTTCTTAATAAATTAAAGCTCGAAAAATCGATACGTAATTCATATAAGATAACAAATCATAAGTTAAAAGAACTCACAGTTTTGAAGATCAGAAATCGTTAAGCGGAAGCGTTAGTTCATCCTTCGGCAAGTAAAGATAAACCAAACTATCGTCGGACAAGTATCGATCAATAAAGATTTTTCTCAGACATAATGATAGTAACTTTAGACGTTTTCATTCACTCTCATTTTATTTGTCTCCCAATACTCTCTCTTTTCCCTTAATCCCCTTTTATTTATTGCGTATCAGACATTTGCAAAATTGGAGAGAAAATTCCTTTGGCTCTTTGGCATTTCTTTATTGTACCACACGGTCACCAATCCAGAGAGAGAGAATCATTAAAAAACGACCATATCACTTATTAAGTTAATAGACGTCTGTTCATAATAGCGCCGTTTAACTTCTTAATTAATTAATTAATTAATTAACACTATTTTTTATTGGGTAAAAATTATGGTCCATACCTTAAAACAGTTTCAGAGAGTGTTATATAAATCTGAGGCAATTTTTGAGATCAAATACAATGAATCTGATCCATCCGAATTGTCCATCGAAATTCGGACGAACCTTTTAGTAAATATACAAATGAACATGGTTCATATTAATCACATAGGTCATTCAGTGAATATTTATTTGTACAATAAATAAATATTCTAACAAATAAATCATAAGTAAAACAAAAAACATAATAAACATAACATGCGTAATATAAATAATAAGTATTTGGACTGTAATGCATGTTATTAGATGCACAATAATAAAAATAACATACATAATAACGAAAATAACATGCATCGTAAGTAAAATAATTTTTTTATCGATACTCAACTAGACGTGTCGAGTGGATATCGATGATGGGATCAATGTTGAAATCAGCGAAATATTTTCCATAAAATTAATAACTTCAAATAAAAATTCTAGGAAAAATATCAGATATGTATCAAAATCAGAATCGGACCTGTAGCAAATCAGGATTTAATTTAAAGCTAATCGACAGTCACCATGTATGAAGAAAATATTAAATAGGAAAGATATTGAACAAGGGCAAAGTGGTTATTTAGAAAGAAAAATTTTCTCTGCGCTCAAAATAGCGCCATCCGCATCGGGGCGTGTGCACTCGTAGGAACCTTCCTTGAAGCTTCCTGATTGATAACCTTGCGCTCAAAATAGCGCACCTTCCTTGAAGCTTCCTGATTGATAACTGTCCTGATTTGATAACCTTCCTTGCGCTCAAAATAGCGCCACCTTCCTTGAAGCTTCCTGTTGTGCGCTCAAAATAGCGCCATCCCTCATAAAAGATGGGCTAATAAACTATGGATTTAGTATGGATTATTTGGAATCAACGAAATGAGTTCATTTTTCAATCAAAACCAATTAAAAATGCACACAATATTTATAACCAAATTATTCATTTACAAAATTTTTGGACAGGAGGTCCAATGTCAGTGGAGAATGTGTTTGCGCATCCACCATGACAAAATTTATTTTCATGTCCACAGGTAATAGAAGATAC
Source organism: Eleocharis quinqueflora (assembly GCA_964058865.1). Classification (NCBI taxonomy): domain Eukaryota; kingdom Viridiplantae; phylum Streptophyta; class Magnoliopsida; order Poales; family Cyperaceae; genus Eleocharis; species Eleocharis quinqueflora. The sequence continues at coordinate 74,574 of CAXKVX010000610.1, forward strand.
AAGTGGAGAAGGGGGAAGAGAGACATCTGATGAGGATCTGCTAGACTTCTAGAGATTCAAGGGATAATCCGATCTATTGCCATCAGTGTCTTTGGATTTTTTCATTAAATAAAGATAGTGTAAAGGTGAAATTTAGTAAAGTGCAAAACATGATAAATAATCAGGTAGCATAGAAATAACATGATGAAGAGATGCAGCAACAAGTTTAGATAGGTTAAAGTTTCGTTTTGTTTTTTGTTTTCTTCATTTGTCAACAAGATTTTGTATATGCCTCATATGCAAATTTCTTGTTGTGTAAAGATTTGTTATACATTGCTTATTTTTAATAGAAGTTAGGCGCTCCGGCTTGAGATAGTTGTTCATAAAAAAAATAAAAAAAATAAACTACGGATTTAGATAATGAAAAGATGGGATCAGGTGCCACGTTGGGGTCGACGAACCTTTTTACTCTTTAATTATCTTATTTGATAAGACACATGAGTATGATTTATTTTTAGTTAGTTTATCAAATATGGAAACAGATAAGATTTTTTCATTAGCTAAATAAATAAAAATTCGGATAAAAATTATTTCGTATCCGATATCTTACAAGATAAATATAAAATAATATAATAAATATAAATAAATATATGTGCTTTATTGTAAAATATGTAAAACTAATTAATCTATTAGTAATTTAAGTTTTTTAGGAGACCATCTAATTAATTGTTCTATTTTTAACAAAACTCTTATTTTCAACAGAACAGTGATGTTTGTCTATTGGATTCTATCAGAATTAATTTCACTCAACTATTATTTATTAATTTACCAACGTCTCGTCTAATTCGTTTAAAAAACTGATCATATAATTATAACTCTAGTCTAATTTTTCGTTATTTGCCCTCGTGTTGTGATTGTGTTTATGAAAATATTAATTAGATGTATTTTTATAAAATATGCTTTACCTATAAAACTAAAAAATATTATATTAATATACTCGTACAATATGGTATCTGTTCGTTATCCTATAATTTGAAGTAGAGTAAGGGTAAGTCAAATTTTAACGAGTAAGAATAGAGTATGGATAAGAGTAATTTCAAATTTGTACGAGCACGGAAATAACTTCACCCGACTTGTATCGTATCCATCGACACCTGTAGTGTCGCGCGATATGGTATCGCGCATAAAATCTAGACCATGTGATCGGCATTCTACGTGTTTTCCGTGCCAAATCTCATCCAGCATCTCATTCGAACCGATCAAGAAAAACGTCGCAAAAAGTTTCGACCATCGACCTTCGAAAGGAAACAAAATCTTCTGGAGAGTTTTTTAGCTCTACAGAGAAGAGAAATTTAGATCCAAAATGTAAAATTAAGAATCAACAATCTTAATTAATAATATAAAAAATTCTTTTGAATCATATCTTTAATATAACATTTATCTTTAATATTACGGTTCAAAATAACTCTCCTTTCTCTTCGGAAGATACGGTTGTTTTGGATGGGGCCAGCCGGCATCAGAACTGCTTCCCAGGCGCCAGTCGCGACAGCATGTGAAAGTAGCAACCAAAGCAGCAGACAAATTCTTGTTATTTCATTCTGGGAATGATGTCAGAGAATCGACACGACCCCACTTGATTATATTGGAGAAGGCAAGACGCACACGCCGCTAATCACTTCCTGTTGAGACTGCATGTTACCAAGTGCGAGTAGGGAGTTGCTCATTTTCCTTCCATGTCCGTATACAATATCCGAAGCACTATCCTCCAAATTCCTCCGTTTACATTGACAGATTTGTTTCATGCGATGCGAGTCTGGTGGATTTGACTTTAGAAGGTTCTTTTTGAAGCATCAACTCGGTATGGTGTGCTTGAATCTTTTTTATCCAATCAAAATAAGTTTTTGGATGGTATTTGGATGAGGTCCCAATCAAGATTCGGTATCCGTTATTATTCCGATCCGAATAACATGATTCTGTTATTCTCATTTGAGCCATCGGATTCAAAAGAGAGAGAAGCTGAGGAAAGAGAGACCGAGGAGAGAGAAGCCGAGGAGAGAGAGGCCGATCCCAACTGTTTCGTGCGAATCGGAAGCTCCAAAGTGGAATAATATAACTCTGTTATCCCCTCAGAATAACAGCAGATTCGAACTCCCCAATCAAAGAGGAATTGTATTTATCATTCGTAGTGTAATTGGTCTTTGGATGAGGTTCCAATAAAAGAGTAATCATATTTATCATTCGTGGTGTAATTGATACGAGAGCTGATACGTAGATATCAATATTAATATCGATTATCGATATTAATGTTATTATGAACATCTAGTTGAATTATTATGCACATTATTTGAGTTATTATGCATGTTATGTTTTATACTAAAATAATTATGTATGTTATTTTTTGTACTGAAATAGCTATGCATGTTATTTGAGTTATTATGCACATTATTTTGTTAACATGCATAATATTATTTTCAATACAAAAATAACATGAAATAATATACATAATAATTCAAATAATGTGCATAGTAACTCAACTAAATGTGCATAATAACATCAGTATCGAACTATTGATAGTCGGTATCAATATTAGTATCTACGAAACATTATTTAATTGTATTTATCATTCGTGGTGTAATTGGTCTTTGGATGAGGTTCCAATAAAATAGAAATTGTATTTATCGTTCGTGGTGTAATTGGTATGAGAGCTGATACGTAGATACTAATATTGATACTGACTATCGATATCGATGTTATTATGCAAATTTAGTTGAGTTATTATGCACATTATTTGAGTTATTATGCATGTTATTTTTTATACTGAAACAATTATACATGTTATTTTTTGTACTTAAATAGCTATGCATGCTATTTGAGTTATTATGCACATTATTTTGTTAACATGCATAATATTTTTTTCAGTACAATAATAACATGAAATAATATGCATAATAACTCAAATAATGTGCATAGTCTCAACTAAATGTGCATAATAACATCGATATCGATAGTCGGTATCAATATTAGTATCTACGGAACATTATTCAATTATATTTATCATTTGTGGTGTAATTGGTATGAGAGCTCATACATAGATACCAATATTGATACCGACTATCGATATCGATGTTATTATGCACATTTAGTTGAGTTATTATGCACATTATTTGAGTTATTATGCATATTATTTTTTATACTGAAATAGTAATACATGCTATTTTTTGTACTGAAATAGTTATACATGCTATTTGAGTTATTATGCACATTATTTTGTTAAGATGCATAATATATTTTTCAGTACAAAAATAATATGAATAATATGCATAATAACTCAAATAATGTGCATAATAACTCAACTAAATGTGCATAATAACATCATTATCGATAGTCGGTATCAATATTATTTTCTAGGAACATTATTCAATTGTATTTATTATTCATGGTTTAATTGGTCTTTGGATGAGGTTCCAATAAAAGGGGAATTGTATTTATCATTCGTGGTGTAATTGGTACGGGGGCTGATATGTAGATATCAATATTAATATTTGTTAGAATTAGGGTTGTGGCTTAAAGTGCAAGACTAAGGTCAATTCAATAGGCGGAAGCATTTTCAATTCAAATTAAAGCTTTTAGACCTTAATCACCTTGCCAAGTAATAGAGCAAGCAATTTCAAGAAATAATGAGCAAATCACAAATCTAAGAGCAAAGTACTAAAAAGAGAGAGAATGCAGAAAGAGCAATCGAGAACAAGAGAACACATGTAACGTGGTTCGGCCTATCAAATCAACTTAGGCCTACGTCCACGGGTCTCCCGTTATAAAATCTTCTTTTCGGGTCGATTTCACTATAAACAAGTTTTCTTTACAAAGTACGGAGGTAATCTTTGACTTCTTCTACATAAGCAAGTCAATCTTCACTTTGTTAAATTGAAAATTTTTGCAAACAGGTGGCCAACGATTGAAAATTGAAAAATTTTCTCGATTTTTCTCCTCTATAAATTCCCCAGTAGCCCCCTGCAAACCCCTCTTTTACAAATCTCATGAGCTGAGAACCTTTACTTTGTTAAAAATTTGACACAACAACTGTTAAGCAAAGAACGAAGTAATCTAAAATGGGGAAGAAGGCATGGGGCAAAGCTTGAGGAAAAGGAGGTGGTTGTAAACGCTTTCGTGATCTATTTTTGTTCTTCTGGTCTTACTGGTAAACCTTAGACGACTTGTTCATTCTTTTGTTCTGAGATGGTTGTTGTGTGATTCTTTGTGCTATGAATGTTCTTATTAACTCGTGGCTAGTTCTGTTGTTCTTTGTGATGGTTTGAGTTTGTGAATATTAGTCGTCCTGGCATCGAATCGAATTGTGTTAGGTGTGTGCCAGCACGATACATGCCTGTGATGATTAAGGATTAGCTAGATACATGTGCTTATGCTTGTGTCAGAGGTCATAATTACTATTAATTGAACTGATTTAGCTATTGGTAATACTGAGACTATAATTTCTAATCAATGCTCGTTGTTGGGGGCCCTGGCACACAAAATATAGTAGGTCCTGGTTAGAATTTTCTCGATTTTTCTCCTCTATAAATTCCCCAGTAGCCCCCTGCAAACCCCTCTTTTACAAATCTCATGAGCTGAGAACCTTTACTTTGTTAAAAATTTGACACAACAACTGTTAAGCAAAGAACGAAGTAATCTAAAATGGGGAAGAAGGCATGGGGCAAAGCTTGAGGAAAAGGAGGTGGTTGTAAACGCTTTCGTGATCTATTTTTGTTCTTCTGGTCTTACTGGTAAACCTTAGACGACTTGTTCATTCTTTTGTTCTGAGATGGTTGTTGTGTGATTCTTTGTGCTATGAATGTTCTTATTAACTCGTGGCTAGTTCTGTTGTTCTTTGTGATGGTTTGAGTTTGTGAATATTAGTCGTCCTGGCATCGAATCGAATTGTGTTAGGTGTGTGCCAGCACGATACATGCCTGTGATGATTAAGGATTAGCTGGATACATGTGCTTATGCTTGTGTCAGAGGTCATAATTACTATTAATTGAACTGATTTAGCTATTGGTAATACTGAGACTATAGTTGCTAATCAATGCTCGTTGTTGGGGGCCCTGGCACACAAAATATAGTAGGTCCTGGTTAGAATTTTACTGACACCCTGTGCTGCTGGGTTGTTATGGTTTGTGGGTGATTTTCTGGCTACTGACAACTCACTGAATTGTGCCTTGACTGAGGGTTATTTGGGGTTGGATTGCTGGTTATTGATGAAATAATAATAATATTATTATAATGCTAATGATGAAATATTATAATGCTAATAATAATAATAATAATAATAATAACAATAATGAAATATTATAATACTAATAAAAATAAATAATAATAATAATAATATTAATAATGACACATTATAATACTAATAACAAATAAATAATAATAATAATAATAATAATTAATAATAAATAATTGCTAATTACTAATTACTAAATATAATAAAATATTGTTAATTACAAAACATAATACAACATAATCAAATACTAATTGCTATTCTACAATTGCTAGACCGATATACCATATATTGGGAGGAATATCGAAATAGCAACTTTTTACACTATTTCGATCATCTAAAGAGTTGTTTGACACTTCCTTGGAATAGAATAACACTTTATTCCATTAAATCTTAAGTGTCAAAGGGACCCAAAATGAATGCCTACGGGTTTAAAATAAAAAAAAAGCATCGACTCCGAAAAAAAATGTGGGTCACAGAATCTTTTTCCCCTTTGCATTCACTCCCTATAATTTTTGTTAGAAAAATTATTTCAGCATCCGGAGTCACGTACCCCATATCGGTACCCCACATAAGATAAATAGTTTCCATTTTTAATTTCAGATCTACGCTAGGCGTACGTGATTCTGATTGATAAGAACCAAGTCTCTAGCTCATGAGACCCAAGTCTATTCAAAACAAAACAAAAAAGGTCGGAAGATTGTGTCTCATTAAACCTTACATGTGAGACCCATAATTAGCATCAATAACAAGAGAAAATGAATTAGTATCAATACCAGAATTGCTAGTATCACCATTTGAGACAACGATATCAAGAGAAAATGTATTAGTATCAACACCAAAGGTGGTAGTATCACCACTTGAGGCAGCGACATCAACACTAAAGGAATTAGTATCAACAACAAAATTTGGCAGTATCACCACTTGAGGCATCGATATCAACAACAAAGAAATTAGTATCAACATCAAATATGCTAGTATCATCACTTGAGGACTGATATCAACTATCAACCCACAGTAATTAGTATCAACACCAAAGGCGTTAGTATGACAATCAGAGGAGTTTTTATGAACATAACCTTAGTTAGTATGCACACCTATTTTATTTAGTCTGAACATCTTTCTTGCCTAGTCTGAACATCTTTTTTATTTAGTTTGTGCCTTATTTTTGTGCAGAACTGACTTGAAGCATTGCAAAAAATAGACCTGAAATAATTGGTATGAACAACTGTTTTATTTAGTCTGAACATCTGTTGTATTTAGTCTGAACATCTGTTGTATTTAGTTTGAACACTTGTTGTATTTAGTCTGAACTAGTATGATCATATCTTAGTTAGTATGAGCACAAAATAACATTTGATCTTCGAGCGGACGTTACTTTTGACTGGTAACTCCGATTCATATGAGCACTTTTCAGAAACGGCACGACACAACACACACACTTTATAGGGGTGTAACCCCGTAACGACGTTGTTTTGACCCCCAAAAACACTTCTAAAGCTTACAAATCACTTTTTCCATCTTTTTCTCAAATTTTCTCTAAAAAATGTTTGAAACAATGCAAAAACATATTTGAAACAGCTAGTATGAAAACGTGTTATATTTAGTCTGAATACTTGTTTTATTTAGTCTGCACCCCATTAATTCTATGCAAAACATACATGAAACAGTGCAAAAAAAGACTTGAAACAGCTAGTATGAACACCTCTTTCAACTAGTTAGACCACTTGTTTTATTTAGTCTGAACACCTGATTTATTTATTTTGAACACCTATGTTTGTGCCTTATTTTGTGCAAAACAGACTTGAACACATATTATATTTAGTCTCAATACGTTTTTATTTAGTATGAACACCTATTTTATTTAGTCTGTGTCTCATTTTTTTGTGCAGAACTGACTTGAAGAAGTGCAAAAACAGACTTGAAAAACTAGTCTGAACATCTTTTTATTTAGTCTGAACACTTGTTTTATTTAGTCTGCACCCATGCATTCTATAGAAAGCATTCTTAATAGTGTATAGGATGGAAACGTTCAGAATAATGCACGCAGTCCAACTTTTTATTTTTTATGTGCTTTGACTGTTTAACTTTTCGCTTTTAGAAAGCACTTTAATTGTTTGACTTTCTCTTTTTAGAAAGTTAGTTGAAATATTCCGATAAAATACAAGAGTTGACGTAGAGTTACTCAATTTCTTTTTGTTATTTGAAATTAAGACCTACCTGAGATCTATAAATAACTCCAGATTCACCCTCTCCCCTCCCGCATATTCGCTCCTCCTTTTCCAGCACAATGTCCGGCATCACCCCGATCATTGTCGCGCTTTTCGTTTCTACCGGTGCTATGCTTCAATTAGACGTCTATTCATCAACCTCTGATCAAGTTCCAAACTATTCCCTTCTCTTCGCTGCTACACTCACCTTCTTTTTTGCTACAGTCCAGTTGCCTTTTAATAAACACACAAGCAGCACAAGAGGCAACAAGACATTCTTCACAGAAGATCACAAGATAGTTTAGATAGTTAGGAACATAATATTGTTAGCAACTGATTGTACTCTCATTATTTATAAATACAACAGTGTATCAAATGTAAAGATCAATCAATCAATGAAAGAAAATAAAGATTAGCATTCTGTCTTCTCTATTTCTATCTTCCCTCTCTTTAATCTCTTTATGGTATCAGAGCCAGGTTGGCTCACGCCATGGAAATGCCTCCATCGATCCTCTCTCCAACTCTCGATTCAACAGCTATCACAGCAAATCAATCAAATCCAGTGATAATTGAGGCTGTAATTCCAATCGCCATTCCCATCTCTACAAAATTAAATCACAACAATTACCTGACATGGAAGTCCCAAATACTACCGATCCTTCATGGCTACAACTTGGCTAGGTTTATCGATGGAGCTCCACCACCGTCGACAATCAGCTTAGGCGGAATCATCTCTGTCAATCCTGAGTACTTGACATGGCACCGCCAAGACCAAATGATCCTCGACTGGATCAGGTCGTCACTCACCGAGGCAGTACAAGCTCAAGTAGCCTCCTTCACCACCACGGCAGAGGTATGGTCCCACTTACTGATGGCCTTTTCGTCGTCCTCCAGAGCTCGACTACAGGATCTGCGTCGACAGCTTCAAACGATTACCAAAGGCTCATCTTCCTGCACATAATACCTCAACAAGATCAGGCAGTTGAGCGACGAACTGGCTTTCATCGGTTGCAAGATCTCAGACGATGATCTAGTCATGGTTGTTCTTAATGGCTTGGGAGCCGATTTCAACGCTTTCATTGTTGCCCTAACTACCATTAGCCGAAAGGAGACGATCTCATTTTCAAATCTCCACGGCATGCTACTGAGCCACGAAGCTCTCCTCTCCTCTCAAAATCCCATCGCTCAGTTCTCTTCTCTCCCTTCTGTGTCTCAGCCACAAGCTCTAATGGCGAGACAGCGGAATCGTTTCCCAAGCAGGCAACAAGACGGAGTTTCCAACAGACGAGATTTTAACAGGCCGAATAATAGAAGAGACAGGCCCATGACGCACTTCCAGGCTTCAAATCCAGACAGACCCATGACGAATTTCCAGTCTTCAAATCATGTTAGGCCCACAAATGGATCTGGTCAAGCCTCTTTCCAACAGAGAGTTTATTCACAACAGCCCCAAAAGAACCAATCTGGAAGCAGAAAATTCCCAGCACCAAAGGCCGATACAACTTGTCAGGTTTGCGCCAAATACGGTCACTTAGCAAAACATTATTGGTACCGGTTTGAACAAGATTCACCTCAATCGTTTCAAGCCTTTGTTGCACAACCTTTTCCACCTACAAATAATCAAAATGAATGGGTCCTTGACACCGGGGCAACAAATCATGTCACGGGCGACATAAACAACCTCTCCAATTTTTATGAATACAATGGTCTTGACTCTCTCCAAATTGGAAATGGTAGTGGACTTTATATACTTCACATTAGTTCCTCTACAATTTCATTAAATAACTCTACTCTTGTGTTTAAAGAAATACTTCATGTACCTCACTTTTCAAAAAATTTAATTAGTCTCTCAAGACTATTAATTGACAATCCATGTCTAACGTTTGAATTCTTTTCTTCTTCTTGTGTTCTCAAGGACCACCACACCAAGAAGATCCTTCTCCAAGTTACATCAAGTAAAGGACTTTACACTTTCTCCCCTTCAAGTCCACCACAAGCTTTACTTGGCACAAGAACTTCTCTTGAAAAATGGCATGATCGTCTTGGCCATCCTTCTCATGATACTACCTTACATGTTGTTAAAAATTTCTCATTACCTTGTAATTCAAATAAGTTGAACTTGTGCCATTGTTGTTGTATGGCTAAAGCACATAGACTTCCTTTCTCTCCTTCTTTATCTTTGTCTAGTGCTCCTTTGGAATTGATACATTCTGATGTATGGAGACCTTCCCCAATCATACAATGATTTTCGTTATACTATCATTTTTGTTGATGATTTCTCTCGTTACACTTGGATTTATTTTATGTCTCATAAAAGTGAGGTTACTCGAATTTTTTCTCTCTTTAAAGCACAAGTAGAGAATCTTTTGTCTTCCACAATAAAGTGCTTCAAACAGACGGAGGAACATAATACAAGCCTATTCTCTCTCAATACCCTCAAATTACTCATCGTACTTCATGTCCATACACATCTCAACAAAATGGGCTTGCTGAGCGAAAACATCGTCACATCATAGAGATTTCCCTTGCAATGATGACAAAAGCATTGGTTCCAACCACTTATTGGGACGAGATGTTCTCTAATGCCGTCTATCTCATAAATAGACTACCCTCCTCCTCCAAATCCATCATCCCATATGAAACTCTTTTTAAAAGACAACCTGATTTTTCTTTTTTAAGGGTCATTGGGTGTCTTTGCTTTCTCTTGACAAGACCATATAATTCAAATAAATTGGAACCTAGAGCCCTACCATGTGTTTTTCTTGGCTATGCAACCTCTCAAAAAGGTTACAAATGTCTTCACCTTCCAACAAATCGATTGTATGTTTCTCGTCATGTGTAATTCGACGAACATACTTTTCCTTTTCAAACCCAGCCTAATACTTTACAAACCGACAGCCCCCTCACACAATCTCCAATTGCTACAAGGAGTGTACAGCCCAGACAATAAGACAAAGCTCTCTCAGCCCATTCTTCACAGCTCTGCCGACACACTTGCTGGAAATATTGAGCCGCAGCCCATTGAAACACTTGCTGAGCCACAAAATTCTTCCGCTAACCAAAGCATAGCAGACCAAAGTTCAGCTGACCGAAGCCCAGCTGACCGATACTCCTCTGCTCAGTCGATCGAAGTCCAAAATGATGATATTGAGCCGGTTGACCGCTACCAAGATGATCAAGAAATAGAAACCTGTGACATAGATACAAATCGACACCATATGGTTACAAGAAACAGAGTCGGGACAAGAAAAACCCAGATTTTCAATGATTTTGTCGCACTCCCTACTTCAAAAGAAATTGAACCCACAACTTTTCGACAAGCAAATGCCATACCTGAATGGCGACAAGCAATGACAACCGAAATTGATGCTCTAGCAAGAAACCAAACTTGGAAATTAGTCCCTCCTGATCCCAATCAAAATATTGTAGGTTGCAAATGGGTTTTTAAACTCAAGAAAGATTCTAATGGTACTATTCAAAGATACAAAGTACGATTAGTGGCCAAGGGTTACAATCAAGAGGAAGGGATTGATTATCAGGAAACCTTTAGCCCTGTAGTCCGACCAACTACCATATGAATAGTACTTGTTTTAGCAATTTCACAAGGGTGGAGTCTCAAGCAATTAGATGTACAAAATGCCTTTTTACATGGAGATTTAAAGGAAACAGTGTATATGAAACAACCACCCGGGTTTGAGGATCCCACACGAGCTGATCATGTTTGCCTTCTATCCAAATCCTTATATGGTCTCAAGCAATCACCACGTGCGTGGTTTCAAAGTTGAGCGAAGCTCTTTTTTCCTTTGGGTTTGTTTCAATCATCATCCTATGACCCCTCTCTTTTTATTGCACATTATCAAGGTCACATCATTGTCATCCTTGTGTACGTTGATGACATTATTATCACATCTTCAAGTAACAATGCAATCTCTACTTGCATCTCCTTCCTTCAAAACCGCTTTGCTCTCAAAGACCTTGGTACACTTCACTACTTCCTTGGAATAGAAGTACTCTCAACTTCTTCAGGAATGCATCTTTCTCAAAGGAAATACATAAGAGACCTTTTACAACGAGCAAACATGCATGGCTCAAATCCTTGCTCCACACCGATATCCACATCTACTTCTCTCTCCAAATTTGATGGCAACAATTTTGAGGATCCTCATTTATATAGGAGTATCGTGGGAGCACTGCAATATGCTACTAAAACTAGACCCGATATCTCCTTCGCAGTGAACAAAGTATCTCAATTCATGCATTCACCCAAAGTCTCACATTGGACAGCTGTGAAAAGGATTTTAAGATACCTTACGGGAACTCTTTCTCATGGACTTCTCTTCAAATCAAGCAAATCCTTCACTATTCATGCATACAACGATGCTGATTGTTCAGGGTGTCCTGATGATCGCAAGTCGACTTCCGGATTTTGCATTTTCCTTGGACCAAATCTGGTATCATGGAGTGCCAAAAAGCAACAGACTGTCTCTTGGTCTAGCACTGAGGCAGAATATCGAAGCTTAGCAACTGCATGTGCGGAACTCATGTGGGTACAATTTTTACTCACGGAACTACATGTTCAAACTACCTTTTCTCTCATTCTCTGGTGTGACAACATTGGTGCAACGTTTCTTGCTTCAAACCCAATGTTTCACGCTCGAACAAAGCACATTGAGATCGACTACCATTTTATTCGAGACAAAGTCGCCTCAAATCAACTTTTGGTTCGCTTTGTGTGTTCTAAAGATCAACTAGCCGATACTTTTACAAAACCACTCTCTACAGCACGTTTTGAACAAATCCGAAACAAACTGAAAGTGACTCAAGCACCTTCAGTTTGAGAGGGCGTAATAAACACACAAGCAACACAAGAGGCAACAAGACATTCTTCACAGAAGATCACAAGATAGTTTAGACAATTAGGAACAGAATATTGAAATGACTTTAGGATATCTTGACTTTGAAGTCAAACTTGCCTTTTGACGCTTCGCCCTTTGCTGAGCTAGCTTCGTACCAATATACACTATGATCTCTCCATTTGAACGATCATTTTTATCAATAGTTTAGACAGTTAGCAACTGATTGTACTCTCATTATCTATAAGGGATATCCGGATATATACTCATCAAAACTTGTCTAATTGGAAATTTACCCGTCAAATCTTTAATATTGGATATATCCCCGTCTAAACTTAAGACTCTTGGATATTTCCCCCATTAGATCATTATTTGCATTAATCTCTAGTATAACAAATTGAAAATATTCTAAAATGACTATTTTGTCCCTCATTTTGAACCCACCTCTTTCTTTTATATCATTCTGAGCTTTCTATTTTGCAAAAAAAAATTTATCGGTGTGCAAATTTGATTTGCTTTTAAATTAATGAAATATAATGTACACCAAATCTCATATTGGAAAGCTTCGGAATATTGTTTCTTTATTAGTTTTCTTTTGACAGTGATGTGGTTTCTGTCTGTTATTATTTCTTTCCAGTTGTTTCCTCTTCTTGGATCTAAGAGCATTTTTGTTTAGTTTTGATTGAACTTTGGGCACAATCTACAAAAAATCTAAGCGACATGTAGCTTGAACCCTCTAGGTTACCTTTTAATCAGACTACTTTATTAACATCCTTAGTCCATCTAGTCAGCACCCATCCTTTTGCTTGTAAGGGAAAGCCCTAGCAGAACAAGAATCGAAGCAGAGTTTTAGAGCTTGTTCTTTGGTTTCTCGATCTGGTGGCCACCCAATATTATTGGTGAAGTGGTATTGTGTACAGTGTACACTGGAAGTAAAAGAAGTAAAAGAAGGGAAGAAGGAGATGTTCGAAATGAAGGTCAACATTGTCATTTATGAATTTATTTTCAACTATTAACTGTAGATTATATTAACTTTAATTGGAATAATAATTTTATGGGCATTCCAATTAGATTTGATGGGTATTCCAATTAGACAAGTTTTGATGGGTATATAACCAATTTTCCCTATCTATAAATACAACCGTGCGTGTATCAAATGTAAAGATCAATCAATCAATGAAAGAAAATAAAGATTAGCATTCTGTCTTCTCTATTTCTATCTTTCGCTCTTTAACCTCTTTACCTTTCCTTCTCACAAACTCCATTACATCACTCTTTCCAGTCTCGGTTCATTTCACCAACTTTTTATCCTTCGCAATCATGATGATTAGCCTTTTCACTACGCTTATGCTACCAGTTGCCAATTTTAACGAAATCCCGCAGTGGAGAGTAATCTGGGCAATTTGTACTGGACTAATTTGCTTATCCATTTCCGTGTTATACAAACTGATCGGTAAAACACGACCCGGCTATCGACACTGCCTCAATGTCGCCTTCTTCACTCTCTGCGTCGGTTTTGCCGGGCTGTACTCAGACCCTCTTAATTTTCTACCAGGCACAATTCAATACAATTACATCATCCATGAATTGAATTGTCTTTATCATTTTTCGCTTGTACCTGTAACTTTTGTTCTGGGAACAATTCTGGTATTTTTCAGCATCGCATCACTGGCAGGCCAGGTACTTCCCGTAGTTTCAGTCCCAGCCAAAGAGGATATGACAGTATTGACCCTTGCGGTTGGGTTGACTACGCTGATCATCGGCGGATCTTTAACAATCTTTGCTGCTTTTGTTAACTTAGCCATGGCTGGTGGGTTTGAAGTTGCAGGACCAAATCATGTTGAAGTTATATAGCAGGGCTTGATGCTTCAGACGAATAATTTGTGGTATTTCTCAATCATTTTTCATTTTCTTTTTGCAATAATAGTAAACTTAGGGGTTTATAAATAATACAGGGACCTTCCACAAATTTCTCTTTGAGACTTTGATGAAGGTTGCCTTTGTTTACTGTAGTATTTTTACTTTGATCAACGCTGTTCAAATTTCTGTCTTTGGGTTTAGGTAGCTGATTTAGTTTCTTATTTGGTAAATTTTGGTCTCAAATATTCTTTTATTAAATATCAGTATTTTAAGATAGCCCTTTTAGCTGATGTAATTCCTCAAAATCTTCTTTCTTTTATTTAAAAAAATATAATCCTTTTCAAAACATCGTCTTTTGAGAAAAAGAGCTCTTCTATCTTTCTGACCTGTTTGGGAACAATTTAATGTCAGCACCAGATAAAAATAAAGATCAAGGAGGCAAAGAGTATAAGAAATTAGAAATGTACATAACCAAAAGACCAGTTGAATTAGAGAAAAAAAAGAGTAAACTTTTGTCTATCAGTACAATTGGTTGGGAGTTTTGAATTGTGAAAATTGGGGTCAAATGTTTCAGCAAAAAGCAGAATCTGAGGGCAACTATGTTGAATTAGTTTGAGAAATTAAGAATAAGTAATTAGGCTCGGTAGTGTGGCATCACAAGCAGATTGGTTTCATTTTTAGCCTACCCCAATTTGTTTGGGATTAAAGGCTCTGTTGTTGTTGTTGTTTTTTTTTTGAGGAAAATGTTGTTGTTGTTGAGTGCGCCATCAGAAAATTTGGGACTAACACGGGAATTTGATCATACGAGCCAAAAAAAAATATCACAGCTATTTGAATTTTTGTGCATTGAATGACTGGTAGAGTTATCCTTATTTCTTTGCAGAAAACACAATCAATTTGTATAAAGCATGGTGCTGGTAATATCTGATACAATTTGCCATCCAATACTGATATTTAACTGTATATGATTCTCTTGTTTGAAACTTTTGACACCAAAACTGTTTTCATTTTTGTATATTGATTCATCATTAATTATTTGTTTCTTTCAGACACTACTATGAGTTCTAGTTGAAAAATGCATCCCTATGAGTTCTAGCTGAGACCTGCATCCGGATAAGCTGCACACTGCATTGTGGCATTGTGTAATCTGTTATACCTGTGATGGACCTGCTGATATGGCTCCTTGATATGTAATTTTACATTGATAATTACTGGTTTTTTATTTCAAAAAAAATTTACTGGTATTTTTATAGTATTTATTTTTGGTCAAATAGTTGCATTTTCTATTTGATGCCAGACATCGATAGATAGAGTGATGTGATAGGAAATTGAGGTTTTTTGGGTTTCTATCCAGCTGATAGAACCTTTTGTTATTGCTTTGCATAATCAATGCTAAATGGTCTCTTCTTCTTGGAGCTTTTCTAATAAAGAACATGAGCAGATGATTGTTGTACCTTTTTTCTATATATGGGATCCCAGTGCTCCAAACCGCACTGAATTCCTAAATTTTGCCCCAAAAATTTCAACTGTTCGAATTAATGGTGACTCTACTGTTTGATTTTTGTCTGTAAGTACAATATTTTGTCTAGTAGTTATCAAAGTTGTCAAGCTAAATAGTTTATCGATTGCCAATATTGTGCACTAGTACTGTATCACTAGTACACCTAATGAGTAATGATATAATTCTGGGCTATAGGATATTTATTCACATTGGTGATTACTGATTAGTGTTTTATGCAGGCCTCTTATTCCCTGGATCGTTATTCTACACTACACGAAATAGGATGTGGATCTTATAGATGATAACAGGGCTTTGATACTTTTTTGGGTTTTTGTGGGCTGATGGATTCTTTTTGTATAAACGACTAATTTAGTATTTCAAATGGTGCATAGCGTATTTCCTTCTTGTTAATTGTTATGATCAATTGTTAGGGGCTCCATCCTGGAATTTTCATAAAAATAACCAAACTAAAATGAATAATTGACTAAATAAAAATGAGAAATTAATACAAAGCTCTTCAGAACAGATTATCTCTATACTGTTTCTCTAGTTTTAACATGATTTAGACAAAGCTGACGTCAAGGGATTGCTATCTTAAAAACAATCCAGCACCTTCTATACACACAACAATACACCTGTCAGTCTCTAGATAATGAAGTGTGAAAATTGTTCATAAATCACAGAAGATGCTGAAATATGAAATGACATTTCATCTTGTCTTTTCTTATTCTTCTTTTCACTATACTCGGTATATCCAATCAGTGGTCTTGACCAGAATAACTGGGGACTAGTTAGGCACTGATGCAAATTTTCTTTGGGCCTTATCTTGAATGATAAAGTGTTAAAACCTCGTTTCTGGTCAACACTCTAAAGTTTTCAATTTTATCAGAATATCAGTACCAGACAGGCACTATATGTCTCTATTCAAAGAAAGGCAAGATACCAAGGGTCTGAGTGGTCCAGTAATTGGTATCTTCTCTGTACTGTTGATTCAAAAATTAAATTGGTAGTTAATCATACATAACATGTGCAGTTTGATTAAGCCGATTTTTTTTTTTATATCTGTAAAACACAGCTTACCTTCTATGCATTGTAAACCAATGCACTGCACTTGCCATTTTTTTTCCTATTTTTTTCTTCACTTCACATTATTCCGAAATATAACCTGTTCTCCACCCTAAACAGAAACTCGGTACAATTCGAGTCATTGTTTTTTATCAGCAGAGTACAATCTTTCTCAGGAACCACAAACACTTCCAGACATTGTGTAATAAAGATTAAATACATGTTACAAATTCCAAAAAGGATCTGGCACGGCAGACTATTCCAAAGAGATTCCTATGAACATTGTGTAAAAAATACAGTTTCTGTAATTTAACATGGGTTGGTTCAATCCGAAGTCCCAGGATTGTTATTTTCAAAATAGTCTTGACACAATTTATACACCCTACAGCAGTACACCTTGCAGGTCTAGATAATTAACTGTGAAATTGTTCAGAAGTCACGAAAGATGTTGCAATGAATAGCATAAATCTTCTTTTTCTCTCACTATTCGCTGCATTCAGTATAATTGGGACCAGTTAGGAACCAATGCAAACTTCCTCCTGCGTCTTTAGGCCTCATCTTGAATGATAGTGAGCCTCCTCACAGCAAGGAGCGGAAGCAGTAGCGATGATCGGACCAAAGGGGGGAGTGAGTAATGAGTTAAGACCTCATTGCTGTCAACCACTATCATAAACAGCCAGACAAATTGATCAGGAAATAATATTCAAATCAATTAGTATATCAGTATCACACAGGCACGACTTCCCGTCTCAATGCAAATTGAAGCAATCTACCAGTAAATGGCCCTAGTGGTCCAGCAATGCTATCTGGTCTGGCAACAATTAAAAAAAAAACCATTATTAATTAATCCAATATAACATCTGCTGTTCTATTAAGCCAATTTTTTATTTGTTTATTTTTGTAAACACAGTTTATCTTCTATTATAAATGAAAGGTAAGCTAACATTAGAATAATAGCGGGATTCCCCACTTTTGTGCAAGCGTAATTGACATGGTCTCGGTCAAAGATGTCCGCCTTCAAGAATATCCACCATATTCACCACGGCATACTGATCCGCGAATACTAGCTATTCCAACTTCATGTCCCCGAGTTGGTCCGTATGGAGCCGTTCTCATTTCCTGGCGAACTCGAGTTGCCGTAAGCTTGATAGCATAGCAGTACCAGAAATTGTCAACGAGTTTTCTCGATCTAGGTTCTCGTATTTTCTTGTTGTTGATAGCATAGCAGGAATTGGTTGTTCCAATGTAAACAAATCATTCGATCATTTCCTTTTCCTTTTTTTCACATTATTCCAAAATAAAAGCTTCTCTAAGGCTCTTCCCTACATAGAAACTCTGTACAATACGAGCTGTTGCTTTGTATCAGCACAGTACAAATTTTCTGACAACATCGGGAAGCAATAAATAATAGTTCATGTGGAAGAATATAATTAGTTTGCTTATCACTAAGAATAGTCTATATATACATGATCACGAAACAACAACAACAACAACTCAGAACAAGTTGGGATAAGTTAGTTAGTGATGAAATCCAATAAATTAGATTTTATTTTCATAAAATTGACCGCTAATTTTTACATTACCTCGCCAACCGTATCACAATCATATTTTTTTTCCATGGCACGAGACAAGTTACAGAAAAATTACATACGTGGAGTTATACATGACTATCAAACATTATGTAAAAACTATCAACTGCTTGTTAAATGCAGGTTACATATTCCAAAAGAGACTTGGTTCATGGCAGACGATTCCAAAAGAGACTCCTATGAACCTTTTTTTCTTTTTACAAATGAACAAACAACTAACAAAACATCACAGTGTAACTCAGAACGAACAAAAATAGAACAACAGCAAACAGTTAACAAAAATTTTCTTTGTGAGACAGGAACTTGTATCTTCTATGTACACTTGAACTTTGCCTTAATTTCCTTCTTACAAGCTATACTGACGGCTCTCTTTCCCTGTATCGATGTTGCCGTGCCCCGTGATGATGCGGTCTCCAATAATACAAATCCTTTGCTTCTCTCTGAAGACCACTTTCAGCATGTACTGTTGATAATGTATTTCTCCTTCTTCTGCTTTCATGGCGTTCTCTTCTCTCTTGATCCTCTTCAGTAACCAACTTTGTATCCTCATCCTTCGTTTTATCACAATCCTCTTCCACATTTGGTACCTCAAAAACAAAAGTTCCCATAGGTAAATCTTTTATTTGTAAAAGAGGTTCCAATGCATCAACCACCTCTTTCATCTGGGGTCTTGGTTTTGGTAAGCTACTCAAGCACATGTATGCCACTAAGGCTGCCTTTTGTGCAGCCTTGCTGGAGTAACTGCCCTCTAAAGTTTGATCCATAATTTTGTGAAATTTGTCCGGTTTCTTCAGATAAGGTCTCGCCCAATCCACTAAGTTTTGTTCACGTGAGCGTCGGTTCCTGTCTACGCATCGTCTACCAGTTAACAGCTCCAACAGAACAACTCCAAAGCTGTATACATCACTTTTTGCTGTGAGATGTCCTGAAAATAGTATAGGAATAGGTTAGTTAAAAGTACCAATTGACAGTGTAAATAACGAAAAAAAGATGAATGTTTTCTCGGTAAAACTTTATACCTGTCATGATGTACTCAGGAGCGGCATAACCGTGAGTTCCCATAACACGTGTTGTGACATGTGTAGCATCACCTTGCGGGCCATCTTTTGCCAAACCAAAGTCTGAAAGTTTAGCTGTGTAGTCCTGCAAATTCAAGCAAATAAAGTTTAGTCAAGTTGTGATTCGAGTTTCTAACTTTTTATTATTGCTACTTTTCCCATTATGACATGTAAACCAATTTAATTCAAGAAGTTGCTTAGTCTGACCAAAGGTCAAAACTTTCTAATTCATAGTAGGTGAAGGATAAAAAATGAACCTCATTGAGGGAAAGGGAAAGTGAAATAAGGGTAGTTATAACAACACTCGTTTTTTTTTCAAACTTTGATGAAATATTAAAATCATAAAAATGTAAATAATGGAGTAGGTAATTGTAAAAGAAGAAAATTCAGAAGGTGACTTTTAATTCATACCGAGTCAAGAAGTATATTTGAAGCCTTGAAATCCCGGTAAATAATTGGCTTATCGGCATCATGAAGAAATGCAAGCCCCTTGGCTGTTTCTACCGCTATCTTTAGTCTTTGCGACCATGACAAAGATTCACTCAGACCTGTACCATTCCAAACCAAATTGAATTTAGTATTCAGACAATAAAACCCAAAATTAACAAAACCAGAGAAAGGCTGAAATTGAACTTACTCTTGAATAGATGATTTTCTAAGCTGTCTCGTGGCATGTATTCATAAACTAGCATTCTATGTGGCTCCTCACAGCAATATCCAATTAATTTCACCAAATTGGGATGTCTATATTGACCTAGACATATAACTTCAGCCTACAAAGAACAAGATATTTTGTGGGAAACCGAATTAGTATTACATAGAAAAACAAAAGTAGAAAGCTAATGGACCAAATTATCCTATTCATGGTTAGTGTCTACAAGGTTGCATGAATAACTCGGTTTTCGGTATCATGCAAAGAAGTTCATACCGGTTTGGTACCAAGTCAAATTCTTTCTTTTTTTGGGCTTATATGTCAAGTTCGAACATTCAATTGATGCCATGTCCGATACAGCCATACAGGTACATTTTGCAACAAAGATATGCAAAATCTCACTCACCATCCATTCCCTGTGACCTTGTGTTCCTTCTTGATCGAGGTACTTAACCGCCACGTGTTGCGCCTCCAATCCGGGTCTGAATTTATCGGGTACGAACCCTTTGTAAACAGGTCCGAACCCGCCTGACCCAATGAAGTTGCTATTGGAGAAGTTGCGTGTGACGGTTTTCATCTCGGCGAAGGTGAATTCGTGAAGGTTTGATCCAGCGAGTGTTAGAGACAAGTCTTCAGAAGAAAATGGAATGGCGCAAATGGAATTGCTTGAACTGTCGGAGCATGAATCCTTCCTTTTCTTTTCTTTCACATTCGAGCTCTCATAAGAGGTTGCCATGCAACCCATGAAGAGGGATTTCCAGGACGAACTCGTTCCCATTTTCTCAATCGCTTCGGATTATGTGAGTATGCGCACAAGAGAAAGAGAGAGACGGAGGGGATGAAATGAGGAATAGAAGAGAGAGGGAGAAAGAGAGAGGCAGAGGTGTTTTACAGAGTTACAGCTCAAATGCTGAAATAATGGGATTGTGTTATATAAAGGCGAACTGGTTGAAACTCGTGTGATGTATGAAAGAGGAAATGGCGAAATTGCCCCTTGACCGGGAGAATGGAGAGAAATGTGTACGTGGGATTGTGGGGCAGGGGCGATGAAACTAGGGATGGTGGGGTCATCTTCCCCTGGTATGGTGTGGATGCCAAGTACAAAACATAAATTTTATAATGGTCTAACTTTGTGTTAGATTAAAAATAATAGCCGAAGATTTTTAAAAAATATTTACAAATGCTAAATGCAACGAGGCCCTATCATCTCCGTTTTACTGTCACTGGATACATCCTGTTCTCTTCGTCAATCTAGTTCATATCATATTACCCAGTGTGTGTTATAGATTGGATTGACTTTGATGCTGTACAACTTGGACCGTTCGATTTGGATGGAAATTTCTAAATTAACATAGCAAATTTGTAATTGGTCGAGCTGAAGACTGAAGTTCTTTTTGACTTGTCAGCTGTGGTTTGTTTATTAAGCATATTTTTCTTTTGATATGTGTAATTGGATTGAGATGTATTTTGTTTTTTAGTAGCATATAAAATTTTGAAAAAAAAAAGATAGCTAAAGGAAAGAAAATGATAGAAAAACAAATAAGAATTACGTAGGATGATTTTACATAGAAACCGAAACCTCTGCCTTCTAGGGGACAGGAAATTCCTGTGTTAAAAAAATTACTAAAAAAGGTATATCATCTCCATTTGGCATATTGTTTCTTAAAAAAAGTATATTACTTAATTAAAAAAACATTAGATTTTGTGTTAATTATTTTTTTGAATCTCCAAACAAATATGTCTAGAGTTTGACGAGCTTCGTCGCATAAATAAATAATTAAAAAAGGTACGTCTCAAGTCTCCTACATACTTGTTTGTATTAAATTAAAACTTATTATTCTACAGGTATTTGAATATCTTAAACTAGTATTCCAAACTTGTATTATACCATACGATCCATACCAAATAATTATCAGAATTAATATAACTGAAATATAACATTAGAATACCAAATATGATTAGTCTATGCTCACAATTAATGAGCTACTTGTTAAAACATATTATAATTATTATGTGTAGCAGCATTTTTTTAATGTATTGATTGTGACATAATATATTATTGCAACTGAATTTGTCTTGTAATTCCAGAAAGTTGTACGGACGCATTAATAAATTAATTTTTTATTTGATTTTAATGAAAACTAGCACTAAATTGATATCTTAATTTTGTATTTTTTTTTTAATATGAATGAAATATTGATTTTAAAAATTCTGGACAATCCAATATCGTCATTTCTCTCATGAAAAATTTAACAAATATATAAATTTAAATAGTATCTATCGCCAACCAGATTTGATATACAGATCATATTAAGTAATTTGAATCCATGATTTGAATGCCAAAATTTCAAATTAGAAGTTCCAGCGCAATAAACGTGTAATTAAATGACAGTACATGCTTTTTGCAATTAATTTTTAAAATTAGTTTAAATTTCAACTACTTAATCCCATTATTTGAATGATTTGTTATATAAAATAATTTTGAATTTTCAACAGATAATTTCCCTTTTTTGGGAAAAAAACTTGGGTACTTCATAGCTAAATACACTGAATACTCTCAATCAATCTGGACTGTTTAGATACATCAATATTCACATCATACATTAAGATCGGATTATTCGGATTGATTGTAAGTACGCAATGTAGCTATCTATAGAGTACCTAAGTTTTTCCCTTTTGATTTATATGTTTCTCCCTAAAAATATATCCTGCAACATTTTTATCTAAATAACATTTAATGGGTCCATAATTTGGAAAAAAGGAACTAAAAGAAGTTTAACTGTTAACTTAAATGAAATTCATTAATACACAGTAGATCCGTAGTCTGCAGAATATCAGATAATTAATTATTAACTAACGATATCAAGCAAAGTATTTATAAAACAAAAATGAAAGCAAATTCAGGGAAATGTACTAATTTCTTAATCGTTGTGTAATTAATGCAGAAAGTTTCCTAAATGCATAGCTTTTGTTTTTTCTTTTATTAAAACCAGTATGCCAAATGGCAATTCATGAGATGGCTGTTGTAAGAGTGAGCAGGGATTTCCTGCCCCCTGGAAAGCAGATGATCTGGTTCCTCTCACATAGATCAAACTTGACGCCTCACCTGCTATGCAAACCTCCATTTATTATTTTATTTATTCATCTGTTGACCAAATGCATTTGTTCAAAGGAAATAATATATGGATCAAAACCAAGAAGGGAAGGAGTTCTAATTAAAAAAAAAACAGAAAAATATTAGGAAATAGTCAAGTAATAATTAACAAAAGTTGTTATTTGTTCATTTAGTTAACAATATTAAATAAAAGCTTTCACAGCAGATGCACTTTTTTTTTATTCTTGTTGTGTGGTGCAACGCCAATAAATGACTTCCACTTTCGTAATATAATTTTTTTTCCGGCCATCTAAGTATCTAACTCGTTAATCATTAATTAACCATTACTCTATTATTAAAAAGAGGAGCATGTATTTCATATTTCATTCATCTAGTTATAAAAGAAGGCTAGATTTCTTTATAGTTGACAGAAGAGATACAGACTTAATTAAAAATTTCATTCTTTATATTTTGACAATTTTCATATTTTGTAGTGGCATAAAATTAAAAATTCCTCAAGATTTAGTCTTGTTGACACACTAATTATGGCAACATATTCAATCAAGTCCTTAAACACCTTATTAATTTAACGAGAGTGACTATATGTAGCATATATATATTTTGAGGAACTTCATACCTAGTGCAAATATTACCAAATGCACATTTTGAATTTTTTTTTCTATTTTATAATCAGTAAAATATTATTTGTACTAAAATAATAAAAGGAAAAAAATATTATATTACTCAAATTTAAATTTTAACTATGGATTTGTACTAAAATAAAAGGAAACTAACTTAATACAGTGCACACTAGAATCAACCTTTCATGAAACCCTTAAATGTTTTGAAATTACTTCAAATAGTCCATTGTTAGTATAAACCTAAAGTAAAATTATAAATAATCAGTTTTACAAAATATACATATGGTATTAATGTATTATACATTTCATTATAAATGATAATGCCAACTGAAAGTTCAAAATTTTGATTGGATCATTTGCAGGGGCGGACCCATGTACAACCAGGGGGGCAAGCGCCCCCCCCCCCCCCCCCCTGGAAACAAATTTTACAAAATTGTTTAGCTTATTTATGCGATTTGTCGAAATTTTTTGCGAAATAACCATGTATTTTTGAAAATCTATGTTATTTTGCCCTCCCCTGAAAAAAAATTATGAATCTTGCCCTCTCCTGACGAAAATCCTGAATCCGCCCCTGATCATTTGTATTATTTGAAGTACCTTCATTTTCTTTCCCTTTTTTTTTATCCCAATAATCCATTAGTTGTACTTGACAGAATAAAAAAAAGAAGTACAACTGTTAGATTTAAGTCAGATACCAAAACAAAAATAGCTAAAGATAAAAAAACACATTTTCTTTTCTTTTCTTTTCATAAATGTTTGCTGTGATTGAAGATCCCAAAATATTTTTATTTTGAAATGAGAATATGAAAATATCCACTAATCCAGCTTGAAGTTCATAGTTCTTATTAGTTATCAACTCACTAAACAACAGAGACCATCTGCTATTTATTTAATTGTCCCTCCATTTTTTTTTTTCAGTACAGGTC
This sequence comes from Eleocharis quinqueflora, assembly GCA_964058865.1. Lineage (NCBI taxonomy): Eukaryota > Viridiplantae > Streptophyta > Magnoliopsida > Poales > Cyperaceae > Eleocharis > Eleocharis quinqueflora. Next base: position 99,280 of record CAXKVX010000610.1, read on the forward strand.
TTCAGTCAACAATACTGGTACCTCCCAAAACCAGCATGGCAGCATTGTCATGCATGGCACCACACGATTTAAATAAATCAGAATAAACCAAAACACATTTCACTGTTCCCAGCTCATTCGATCAACACGAAATTAAATCCAAGAATTAATGGAACGATTTATTAAATTTCGAAGTCAATGTTGAAGATAACAAGAACAAGCACACACACGGACGACTTTTAAATTTTATTTCACAAAAATAGAATAAGACGAGACCAATTTGATGGTTCACACTTCAATCACTGGTTGATTGCTTGATTAGTCGAGGGTTTGAAATGTGAAATTGGAAATCTTGGTTAGTTCAAATTAAGCGGTTACCTTCAAAAATTTCTACGCGCCTGGATTGAATATATAGAATAATACACCTTCTAGATTTGTGTATTTTGTTTTTCTCCTCTTTCAGAAGTCAAGAACGACACACTTCTGACTTCTTTGCCTCTTTCAAATAATACATTTTTTTTCTCAGATAGTGTTTTAGTGGTTGGTGGATTTAATTCTGGTAAGTTGAGGACAGCCGCTGTATTTACGCGGATAACAAAGTAAAGGGATTACAGTATAAGCGAGAAAAAAAATTAATATTCGTGGATATATATTTCATTCTTTTACTCTTTTTTTTTTGAAGAAATTCATTCTTTTAATTAAATGATTTAACTAGGTAATAGTTTATTTTGACTAATCAGAATTTTAATAATTAAGTTTTGTATATTTTGCTTAATATCTGGTAAAACTCTCAATAATTTAAAATAGAAGGGAGTGTTTTTGGATTGTTTATAAAAAAATAGTTCAAATTATGTTATTTTTGTTAATAAAAAATAATTCTCAACATGCAAAGAGTTAATCATGTTTTTTTTTTCGAATGATTTTTAACTGACATTTTTGTCTTGGGTGAAATTTGAATTTCTTTCATGAATGATATGAATAATCTAGATTCCGGCCAACTAAGTAGTACTTTGACAAACATACAGTGGTGCCGTGGTGGTGTACCGAGCTTCTAGCGATGTTCCGATCAACTAGACCATGCTCCGAAGAATATTAATCAGCTCTTAATCTAGTGGTTCAGAACAACGATCTTGGTATGAGAGATTTTGAATTCGAAACTCGAATGAAAGACTTAAAATCATTTAAATTTGAGTAGTTTGACTCTCATATTTATATCAAAAGAAAAAAGAGATATCAAAGTGGACGATATCCACTTAAATGCTTTACTATTTTGTTTCAATGTTTGAGTATTCAGTCCATATGTTTTGACATGTATTTTACATGATTTAGTATTCATTCTCTGTATTTCGATATTTGTTTTGATATATATGTTTTGATTTTCAGTTTAAATTCTCAGTAATTATTATATGTTCTATAGTTTTCTGTCTAGATGCTTTAATGTTAATTCGTGTATACTTTAGCACTCAGTAGGGGAGGATTCATTCACGGAAAGATCGGACAAGTGCTCAGCCTTGATTAAAAAAACACAAAATTCAGTGTGTTTTTAATTATTTTGTAATGAAAATGAACTTTTAATGATATTTAGTGAATTTATGTCTGGACTTAATCTCAACTTCAGTATCCAAATTTAATTGTGTTCGGACTTAATTGAACTCTAGGTCCACCCCTGACACTCAGTTTGTGAGCATATTGATCATTTTACATGATCATAGTATTAAGTTGTGTATTTTGGAGTTCAATTTAATAATAGACACATAAAATTTTAAAATTTCGACATACCTGTAAATAATTCATATTGTATTTATGTATATTTTTTTTCTGATTTTATTCAATTTTTCCAAAAGTGCATATTAGGATGTGCCAAACTTTCATAATGTGCTGCATGACACACCACACACGCTATTTGTCATGTGTCAAAATCGTGCAAAATAACTGCACATGTCAATATGTCATGCCAAGACACCAAGTTGTGGCACGTTGTGTTTATTTGTTCATTAATTTTCCATAATTTTATCAAGAAAGACTGAATAATAAAACACGTATGCATGTTTGCCATGTTACGAGTTAGAAATCCTTACTGTTACTGTTAATAAAAAATAATTCTCAACATGCAAAGAGTTAATCATGTTTTTTTTTCGAATGAATAACTGACATTTTTGTCTTGGGTGAAATTTGAATTTCTTTCATGAATGATTGCCGGGAACACACTATAATAATAAACTCATGGCTGTCTAGCAAAATTCAAATGAATAATCTAGATTCCGGCCAACTAAGTAGTACTTTGACAAACATACGGTGGTGCCGTGGTGGTGTACCGAGCTTCTTGCGATGTTCCGACCAACTAGACCATGCTCCGAAGAATATTAACTAGTTCTTAGTCTAGTGGTTGAAAACAACGACCTCGGTATGAGAAGTTTTGAATTCGAAATTCGAATGAGAGACTAAATTAAAATCATTTAAATTTGAGTAGTTTGACTCTCATCTTTATCTCAAAAAAAGAGATATCAAAGTGGACGATATCCACTTAAATGCTTTATTATTTTGTTTCAATGTTTGAGTATTCAGTCCATATGTTTTGACATGTATTTTACATGATTTAGTATTCATTCTCTGTATTTCGATGTTTGTTTTGATATATATGTTTTGATTTTCAGTTTAAATTCTTCAGTAATTATTATATGTTCTATAGTTTTCTGTCTAGATGCTTTGATGTTAATTCGTGTATACTTTAGCACTCAGGGGCGGATTCATACACGAGCAAGCCCGGACACTTAAGTTCGGGCAAGTGTTCGGACTTGATTTAAAAAAAACGCAAAATTTAGTGTATTTTTAATTATTTTTGTAGTGAAAAATTAACTTTTAATGATATTTTAGTAAAATTTAGTAAATTTATGCATGAACTTGATGTCAACCTCAGTGCACGATTTTTATTGTGTCCGAGCTTAATTGAGTTCTGAATCCGCTCCTGACACTCAGTTTGTGAGCTTATTGCTCAATTTACATGATCATAGTATTAAGTTGTGTATTTTGTAGTTCAATTTAATAATAGACACATAAAATTTTAAAATTACGACATAGCTGTAAATAATTAATATTTTGATTTATGTATATTTTTTTCTGATTTTTTTCAATTTTTCCTAAAGTGCATATTAGGATGTGCCAAACTTTCATAATGTGCTGCTACTGCGGCATGACACACCACACACGCTATTTGTCATGTGCCAAAATCGTGCAAAATAACTGCACATGTCATGCCAAGACGCCAAGTTGTGGCACGTTGTGTTTATTCTGCTCCCTGTTTGTGACATACTCACCCCATTTGCATAATGGACGTTGATACAGTGTTTCAGATTTTGTCCCTCTATTTTTTTCATTGGCACTGATGCGTGCATCTCATGTTTTGATCGCGCTTTGATTTTAGAGGGCCACGCTTTTGAAGACATCTCAGAGACAGAACACGAAACATGAAAGCTTTATCCTATGCAAATTGCAAGTATATCTTTGTAGGAAAACTGAAAAAGTGTTTTAAAAAGAGTTTATTCATTAATTTCCATAATTTTATCAAGAAGACTGAATAATAAAACATGGATGCATGTTATAGGGTTGTTATTCGAACGGGTTGATATCAACTCGAATTCAAATCATAAACTTCTCTAGTCGAGTTGACTTGAATTATCTAATTCAATTCGAGTTAATTTGCGAACTCGTATTCAACTCGCGATTAATTCGAGCCAACTCGCAACTTGTATTGTAACTTGTATTAATGGTTTGACGCAATCATGATTCAGAAATTCGAGATTGAGAAGTGGGATGTAGATGGATGAGAAGAAAATAGACTTATATATGATAGAGAGAACTCGGGAGGGAAAGAGCAACAGAGAGAAATAGATCAGAGTCGCTACTACTGGACATCGTTGCTTCGCTAATTTGCTATAAGTTAAGCTTATAATTAAGCCTCGTATACGAGCGAATTCACGAACGAGTTGGTATTGACTCGAATTCGGACAAAAATTAACTCAAGCCAGATAACTCAAGCCATAAAAGCTCGAGCTGAAATATGTGGGAATTTTAGCGAGCTAATATGAAATATCCGAGCGAGTTACGAGCGATTTACAAATTCCGATTATTTTGTCCAGCCCTAGCGTGTTACGAGTTAGCAAATCATATAAAAAAGACGGTTTCAAAGCTACAAATTTTTAGTGTAACAACTAATCTTTTCAATTAATTAATAGCTCAAATTAAAAAGTTAAATTGATTAATCCAGACAATTGATTTTGTTTCCATCAAAAGGCGCGCATCATAGTATATTTATTTTGCTCCTAATATTATTTAAATCAAGAAACGAAAACATAACTGCACTGAAATTTTCTATTACAATTAACTTAATCCGTTCATTATTATGACATAAGAATTACAATTTTTTTTAAAGATTTAGATTTATTATTTCAATAAGCACATGGTTTATTTTCTATTTTGAAAATAGAGTTGTCAATTGCTATCTTGAACAGTTGAAACACGTATAATTGAAAAAAATATTTTAGATCGATAAAACAAGTTTAAATGTTATTAGCAATTTGGTACTAGTTCGATAATTAAGTTTTATACATATCATGTCATTAATTATGCGACGAACTATTTTAATATTCTAATTACAGAGAAATACATTAAAAAATGCGCGAAAGAATGCTGAAACACGTTAACTAAGCCGATATATGCATATCAACATGCGTATCGATCACGATATTGATATATCAGTTTCCTTTGAAAAATGCAAAACACTAGGAGGCCTAACAAAAAAAAACAGCTTATGATTAGTGAGCATAGATAAATAGATAATGACCCTTCGATTTTTCTTGCTTATTATGACATTAAAATATCCGTATTTGTGTCTTTAGATACTTAAGACTTATAATGTAATTACTAAAAAAAGATAATCTTATCCAAATTTAAATTTGGTATTTGGAGTATAGCATTCGTACCAAATTTCTTTTTATATTCCGCAATTAATATATATATCTTCACATATATAGGTATATATATTAATATCATATATGTGTCGAAATGAAAAGGTTGTTAGGTACATCATTAAACCAGTTGACAGTTAATCGACAGCCGAATTTAAATAATAATATATAATTAAATATTCCTAACTCAATGACAATATCAAAATCAAGTTTTTCCCTTATCTGCATAATATCAAAAAGAAATTGCAATTATTACATTTATATCATTTATTTGATATCTTCGAGATTCAAATTATACACGCACGGTTTTATTATTAATATCTAATTTGAGCAAACTTAAAATTTAATTCATCATTTTCAAGAGATTATTAATACTAGAGCGATTTTTCAAGACGAATTTGGTTCACCATTCGTAAAATAATTATGGCAATTCTATCTAAAAAAAAAATTGCAGGACGCAGTTTGAAATTTATATTAATCATTTGATGTTTAAAATTGAACGATTAATTTTATGTTTTATCCATAAAAACATTGACCTTGATTTTTAATATGTATTCAATGTTTAAAGAAAATTATGGTATATTAAGAAAAATATTTTTTCGACTAAATATTTTAAAATGAAGATATAAATAATATAGAAATCACACAAAAATTCAATAAAGAAACACAAAAACAATTATATTATGTTAAGAATTATATTATTATATCTTACACATATCAAACTAATATTTTTTTTAAATGAAAAAAGATGAGTCATACAAAAATCGTTACATCAAACTATAAATGATATGACACAATTACAAAGTTTGAAGACTTAAAAATCTTTTTATGATTTATGAAGTATCAATAAAAGTTTCCATAAATTTTATCATTTGTTACTTTTTAATTAAATATCAATTACGGACTTGAACTGTTGAACATGCGTTTTTCAGAAAAAAGACAAAACTCGTCAGGGTTGTGTTAGGCCTAAAGTAAAGAATATTAAAATTAGATCGATCGTTTTTTTTTAAGAAAAGAGGCTTAGCATGTTTTATGCTTTTCATTAAAAGAAACAAAAAAGTGAATTATTACATGTAAGAGAATATACAGGAACATAACGTAAAGTGTCAAGTCCTAAGAGTGTGCTAGCAAGTTGGTACTATCTCTAAAAATCATCATTTCTATGTACTGTCTGGATCGACTTTTGGTAGAGAATATTCTTCTATTGCGTTCCTTCCAAATGTTCCAAATCGTTGCGAAGATCGTTGAGTCCCACGATGAAGCGGTTGTGGGTGTAAGTGATGATCTGTGACGTAGCCAGTATGTTTGTATGTCGTCATTTTGGCTGGATCCCGTTCCTGAGGCAATCATGTACCATATTTGTTTCGTGAAGTGGCATGTGAGGAATAGGTGGTTTGTCGTCTCTAAAGTTTGGGATAAGCAGAGGGAGCATCGATCATGGGGCGAGCCTCCTTGTGCCTGTAGTTGGTCCATTGTCATGATTCTTCTCTTTAGTGCCATCCACATGAAAATTTTAACCTTGAGGGGGGCCTTGGTTCTCCATATGTATTTTGCCACTTCCGAGACTACTCCTGGGTCGATGATGAATCGATAAGCCGATCTTGTAGAGAATTGGCCTGTTGCCGTCCAGTTCCAATGTAGGATGCCATCGGTTGTCCTTGTGGATGTTTGAAGGATGATTTTCTGAGAGAGAATGTCCCTGAGCAGGAAGGATGGTAGCATTGATATGTTAGCTTGCTCAGTAGGATCGGTTATGGAAGGGATGTTGTAGTGCGTGCGAACAAATGATCCAAATAGCGAGTTTGAGTCCGAGTATATCTTTCATAATCATTTTAGTAGTAATGCTATGTTAAAGGTCTTAGTATCCAGTATGCCGAGACCACCATTGTGTTTTGGAAGGCAAATGTTTTTCCAGTTGACCGTGCATCCTCCTTTGGCTGCAATATTTTGTCCTTTCCAAAAAAATCTCATCTTCGTTATTTCCAGATTGGCAATCAGCCATTGTGGTAAGCGTCCTCCTTTTGATAGTAAACGTCATTTCCAAGCTTAGAGTTTGTTTTGAACCCTTGTTAATAGCGAAAGGAACGTGGTTTTAGTAGGCCTTGAGATTGTTAGTGGGAGTCCGAGGTAAGGGATTGGAAATTGTTGTCTCGAGCAACTTAGAATGTTTTGAATTACTCCCATCAAATCCTCAGGTATGTTAATTGGAACGAATGAGCTTTTCCGGGGGTTAATAGCTAAGCTCGAAATGTTTGCATACTCTCTGAGTACTCCCATAATACCCATTAAGTTTGCTGGGTGAGCTTCCGAAATTATTATAGTGTCATCCGCAAATTGATTGGGCACCAAATTAATTGTTGGCATGTTGAAGAAAGAACTTCTTGCCCTATTGAATAGTGTTTGCAGTGTGTCTGCAGTCAATATGAACAAGAGCGGTGATAGGGGGTTCCCTTGCCTTAATCCTCTCTGATGGAAGAAGGTTGGACCGTATATTCCGTTTATTTTGAGGAAAGAGGAGGAGGATATAAGCATCTGCTTTATCCAGGAGATTCATCTGGGTAGGAACCCTTTGTCCTTGAGCAAGTCCAGCAAAAAGTCCCATGAGACTGTATCAAAAGCCTTCTTAAAGTCCACCTTTAGAAGGATGGTCGGGATTTTTAGTTTGCTTCTTAGAGTGATAGATTCTCGTGCCACCAGGAATGTTTCCATTAGGCTTCGCTATTTGAGGAATGTTGTTTGGTTTTTCGAAATAAGGGACGGAAGGACTCTTTGGAGGTGATCTGTTAGTAATTTGGAGATAATTTTTGTTACCGATGAGATTACGCTTATTGGCCTGAAATCTTCCACTCTCACCGCGCCTTCGCGCTTTGGTATCATTGTAATGCTTGCTTGGTTGATTCTCCATAGATCTAGCTCATTTTTATGAAATGAGTGAATTATGTTGATGATTGTGGGGCTAACAATCTCTCAATATTTCTGAAAGAATTTAGCTGGGAATACATTCGGAACTGATGATTTTTCTTTTGCGAGGGAGAAAACACCTCTTTTTATTTCCGCCTTGGTAAATACTTCCTCCAATTCTGACAATTGGGATGCAGTTGTTGAGTCGGTTAGAGTAGCACCCAATTTGATCGATCGTTAAAATTTAAAAGCATTTGATGGGAAGCTTAACCTTCAAATTGATATATCATATTTAAATATTAAAATAAAGGGAGAGATACCATGAAACGATAATCCTTGCAAGTTGCAATAGTTCTTTAATCGATTCAAATAATTTTTTCAAAAAAAATATCAATTTATCATGATATCATTGACATGTCGATGGTGAACTAAATTCATTTTGTTTGGATGCGTGTTTGATGATGAATCTCAGCCGGATTTCGACCATCTTTGTAAAACAAGAGAAGTGTTACTAAAAACCAGTACTTTAAATCTTATATTAATCCCAACTTCACTAATCTTATCCTTCGACCATTAGAAATTTGCGTCACTTACGAAAAACAACAATTAATACCAACATTGAATCTGGTTATTTTTATAATTAAGCATGATATATTGTGTTAGATTTCAATTTTATTTTTGAAGATTGTCAAGATCATCAAATAGTCCTTCCTTGTAAACAATGAAGAACGAATTTATTTTCTCGAAAACAAACCTATATGAAGATTCATATCAGTGTCATAAAAAAAACCCATCCGTTTTGGGTTTTTGGCCGATTAGTAGTTCGCGGTTCTATGTTGTACGAGTGCGGGTGTCGTATTTAAAACGATATACGTGTGACGATATGGCGATTTAAAAAATCTTTAAATATGTGTGCGGTTATATATATATTAAATTTCAATTAAAAAATAATTAAATAAATTAGAATTGAAAAGCAATACATAAGTATGTATATAACAAAAAAAATTATTATATACAAGAGAGGAGATTACACAATGTCAAGATGTCTTGATGGAGAGTGACTTGTTTTGAATTCGAATTCCCTTCATGTTTTATTTTCACTCATTTTTCGACACATATAACAAAAATGATCAGCGAATTTTCATGAACTGATTGTCATGTGGAGTATCGAGGCGTATCAAGACCAAATTTGAGTGAATAAAATAATCGGATATATCACGTCTCAAATACGCCACGTGTATTCGATACAGACACGATTAGATATTTGAAGTATCCGATTAACATAGGTGATTATCAAATCGTCATGCATAACTGATGCAGAGTCTATTTTGCAGTTGGAAACACGTATTCGATGAATTTTTTTATTTATCATCTGATTTCAGACTAATCATCTATTTTCTGTATTATCCTTCTATTAACAAGTCATGATTTTGTTCCTCATAAATATGACTCGATATAAATTTAATGATTCATTATACAAATACAACTGTGTGAATTAATACATCTAAATTATTATTTATTATATTTAAGTAAAATTAGTAAATATCACATTCTTAATATACAAAATAATATTTTTATATATCAAAATATGTGCATCAAATTATCCGCAAAAATTTGATTAATCAATTTCTATAATAACTAATTTCTTGACGACATTTCCTCCAATCATTAAGCACATTTAATTTTTTAAAACACTGATTTCATATATGATATAAGGCAACATAATGTGCTTAGACACTGTTCATTTCTTCCCCTGAATCTGCTTTAATTTTTTTAGATGGGATCTGCTTTAATTGATCCCAAATAAAAAATCGAAATTGTGTGTACATATGCGATGACACGTCATCATAATTCATTAATTGTCCGTACGAAATGGCAAATGCAAAGCAGGAAAGCAGGTTATACTTTTGATGTTGATCAAATGGGACCGTACAAATTACAAATTGAGCGTAGATCCCACAAAATTATGACATGTCACGTTCCGGAAAATAACAAAATAGTACTAAAAATTTTGAACTCGTTAATCACGTGGTATTGTTGGTTAAACTGTAACGATATTAATTCTGTTATTATCAATCAAACGTGATGGGAATTCAGTAGTTGCCAAGTGCCTTCGCTCATGTGATTAACATGAATTTATTAATTAATAGTAAAGAGGTCGCTTTCAGGACGGATTCAGAAAAAATTTCAAGATAATTCAAATCATGAATATTTAAAAAAAATTTAAATTATAAGTTTATTTTTCAGAAATTTTATTCTAGTTACATAATCAATTTTGAAATTTTATTTTCTAAGATGAATCAGCTGATTCACTCTGAATTTATGTAGCTCCGCTCCTGATCGCTTTTATGCCTTTATCATTAATTAATTATGATCGTCTATTAGTCTATGCTTAGTTTCATACTTTCATGGGATTTTGTTATACTTCCTTTTAGTAATTTCTCTTTTGCTTTTTACGCGACCCCTTTTTTATTATTTCTTCTCATTTCACACTGCTTTCTCTCAAAAGAGGAAGTAATCTAGACTTTGCACTTCTCATTAACCGAATCATTAAATCTAATCAATGCAACTTGTTTTAATTTCACATCTCTTTTTTTAGATGATTCATCTATTTTGTGAGCAGGGACATGACTTTCTTTTTAGTCTTTTTTTCTTTAATGATGCTCTTGTTATGTTCTTGTCGAACTTTTTTTATTTTATTCTGAAAAAAAGAATTACATGATGACTTTGATTTCAAAAATTTGACAGATATAATTTTATTTTTTACGTTCACGTTCACACGTATTGTTAAAAAAAAAAAGATATCTTGAAGTTGTTATTATTACTGTTAAAGTGAATGCTACAAATCCACAAAACTCAATGCTGTATTTAATGCTCCTTAGTTTCTGTATTTTATATTTATTATTAAACAAAGATCATAACAAAATTCTTTCATGTGAAGATGGGTACTATGCATTGGGCAAATAAAACTTCATTTTAACTTAAAAGAAAATATATTTGATATATTAGCCGAAATTAAGTATAATAATATTTTGATTAGATTAAAATAGAGATCCAACTCAACGTAGATAAAATTTGATATTCAAATTTATCAGAATGATGCATGTTAATGCATTCATTAAAATGAAAATGATAATTCTAGTGCGCATTTTTAATTAAACAAAAATATAAATGTGTTTATAATAATTTGGAGAAGTCATGTGTCAAATTTGAGTTAATTTCATGTAAAAATAAATAAATTGTTGGATAGAATGCTCATGTCTTTTAAATCGATCAAAGTTAAATTGTTTTATACACGTCTTATCTAAATAACTATAAACCAATTTATGTATTTTTTTTAGTTCGAAAGCTACTTTTATGTGAGTTCGATGTCCGATGAAATCAAGGAGGATGCACGGAATGTGATCTTTTACCGTGCTGCAGAAACACTATTCGTGTCGCGCAGTAGATTTCATTTTTTATTTGCATCGAGATTCGTACAAATTAAATTTTATAATATCAGACCTCTGAATCAAAATGTGAACCGTCTGTTGCCGACAGTGCACAGAATCTGGTGCGTCGTCGCTGCTGCACGACAGAAGATTAGCTTCCAAAATGCATACAGATTAAAAAAGTGTTAATTGCAATTTTATTTCTAGAAAATAAATATAAAAAATTGTAAGTAAGAAAAAGCTGGTAAATTTGTCAATCTCGAAAACTTTCATTACAGAAATATGATAATGAGTTCAAATTCAAAATTAAGTACACGTGGTCATGTTAGCTGGTTCTTGATCGTGAATCTGTCAAATATGATATTTAATTCGATGTAATGTTTATATCAACATCTATCATCTGTATTAGATAATAATATGCGGTTCTCGCTTCCTTTAATAT
>CAXKVX010000611.1:5000-7500 GCA_964058865.1 Eleocharis quinqueflora
GATTTACATCCACTCATCCATGATTTTCATCCATTCATCCATGTAAACATGATTTCATCCACGCAGCGATGTTTTCATCCATTCACCGATGTTTTTCATCCATGCAGCAATGTTTTTCATCCATTCACCGATGTAAAGCATCCATGCATCAATGTTTTTCATCCATTCACCCATGTAAGGCAGCCATCCATCCATGATTTCCATGCATTCGGCCAGGAAACCATGTTTTTCATCCATGCAGCCATGTTTTTCATCCATGCAGCCATGTTTTTCATCCATTCATCGATGTTTTTCACCCATTCATCCATGTAAAGCAGCCATCCAACCATGCTTTACATCGTTTGCGGCATGCCAACACCACTGCATGCATGCCCCAACACCGCTGCAACACCGCTGCATGCGTGCCCCAACACCCGCCCCCCTCCGAAATTTAGCCCCCCCCAATAGGAAATATAAATTTTTACCCTATAGCCACCTGCAGGGTTACCACCCCCATGAAATCCCCAAGCTCCAAAACATCCATGAAAACACGTTTTTCATCGTTTCATGGATGATTTTCGGCCACTCATCAATGATTTACATCCACTCATCCATGATTTTCATCCGTTCATCCATGTAAACATGATTTTCATCCATGCAGCAATGTTTTCATCCATGCAGCAATGTTTTTCATCCATTCACCGATGTAAAGCATCCATGCATCCATGCATCAATGTTTTTCATCCATTCACCCATATAAGGCAGGCAGCCATCCATGATTTTCATGCATTCGGCCATGAAACCATGTTTTTCATCCATGCAGCCATGTTTTTCATCCATGCACCCATGTAAGGCAGCCATTCAGCCAGGCAACCATGTTTTTCACCCATTCATCCATGTTTTGCACCCATTCCTCCATGTAAAGCAGCCATCCAACCATGCTTTACATCGTTTGCGGCATGCCAACACCGCTGCATGCGTGCCCCAACACCGCTGCATGCATGCCCCCACCGCTGCATGCGTGCCCCAACACCGCTGCATGCGTGCCCCAACACCGCTGCATGCGTGCGCCAACAACGCTGCATGCGTGCCCCAACACCGCTGCATGCGTGCCCCAACACCGCTGCATGCGTGCCCCAACACCCCTGCATGCGTGCCCCAACACCCGCCCCCCTCCGAAATTTAGCCCCCCCCAATAGGAAATATAAATTTTTACCCTATAGCCACCTGCAGGGTTACCACCCCCATGAAATCCCCAAGCTCCAAAACATCCATGAAAACACGTTTTTCATCGTTTCATGGATGATTTTCGGCCACTCATCAATGATTTACATCCACTCATCCATGATTTTCATCCGTTCATCCATGTAAACATGATTTTCATCCATGCAGCGATGTTTTCATCCATGCAGCAATGTTTTTCATACATTCACCGATGTAAAGCATCCATGCATCAATGTTTTTCATCCATTCACCCATGTAAGGCAGGCAGCCATCCATGATTTTCATGCATTCGGCCATGAAACCATGTTTTTCATCCATGCAGCCATGTTTTTCATCCATGCACCCATGTAAGGCAGCCATTCAGCCAGGCAACCATGTTTTTCACCCATTCATCCATGTTTTGCACCCATTCCTCCATGTAAAGCAGCCATCCAACCATGCTTTACATCGTTTGCGGCATGCCAACACCGCTGCATGCGTGCCCCAACACCGCTGCATGCATGCCCCCACCGCTGCATGCGTGCCCCAACACCGCTGCATGCGTGCCCCAACACCGCTGCATGCGTGCGCCAACAACGCTGCATGCGTGCCCCAACACCGCTGCATGCGTGCCCCAACACCGCTGCATGCGTGCCCCAACACCCCTGCATGCGTGCCCCAACACCCGCCCCCCTCCGAAATTTAGCCCCCCCCAATAGGAAATATAAATTTTTACCCTATAGCCACCTGCAGGGTTACCACCCCCATGAAATCCCCAAGCTCCAAAACATCCATGAAAACACGTTTTTCATCGTTTCATGGATGATTTTCGGCCACTCATCAATGATTTACATCCACTCATCCATGATTTTCATCCGTTCATCCATGTAAACATGATTTTCATCCATGCAGCGATGTTTTCATCCATGCAGCAATGTTTTTCATCCATTCACCGATGTAAAGCATCCATGCATCAATGTTTTTCATCCATTCACCCATGTAAGGCAGGCAGCCATCCATGATTTTCATGCATTCGGCCATGAAACCATGTTTTTCATCCATGCAGCCATGTTTTTCATCCATGCACCCATGTAAGGCAGCCATTCAGCCAGGCAACCATGTTTTTCACCCATTCATCCATGTTTTGCACCCATTCCTCCATGTAAAGCAGCCATCCAACCATGCTTTACATCGTTTGCGGCATGCCAACACCGCTGCATGCGTGCCCCAACACCGTTGCATGCATGCCCCCACCGCTGCATGCGTGCCCCAACACCGCTGCATGCGTGCGCCAACAACGCTGCATGCGTGCCCCAAC
>CAXKVX010000612.1:0-25113 GCA_964058865.1 Eleocharis quinqueflora
TTGCTGTTTGTGTCTACCCATAATAGTGCAATTTTGCCTTCGTCGATGAAGTCTTGAGTTACAAAGTACTTTCTATCCATGTACTTTGTCTTGTGATGTGATTTTGGCTCCTTAATTTGCGAAATAGATGAACTATTATCGCAAAATAGCTCCAAGGGCTCATCACTGGATGAAACGACGCCTAGTTCCTCAAGGAACTTCTTTATCCAGACTCCCTCTTTGCTCGCCTCTGCAGCCGCCATGACTTCCGCTGAGGTGGTTGAGTCTGCTGTAGTTGATTGCTTCCAACTACGCCAACTCACAGCACCACCATTCAGAAGAAAGACGTATCCAGATTGAGATCTTCTGTCGTCGGGATCGGTCATAAAACTAGCATCAGTATAACCTTCTGCAATGAGTTCTCTTTGACCACCATAGACAAGAAACTTATTCTTGGTCCTTTTCAGGTACCTAAGAATGTTCTTGACTGCAGTCCAATGTTCAGGACCAGGTGAAGCTTGATGACGACTTGTCATGCTCAGAGCAGATGCGACATCGGGTCTTGTGCAAGTCATAGCATACATAATGGAACCTATAGCAGACGCATAGGGAACATTATTCATGTATTCAATGTCTTTGCGTGTTTTAGCACACTGTGACTTGCTAAGTTGCACAGACATCCTCATTGGCACATTTCCTTTCTTGGATTTTTCCATATGAAACCTCTCCAAGATCTTGTCAATATACACTTTTTGACTTAAACAAATGAGTTTACGAGACCTATCTCTATATATCTTAATCCCTAAGACATATTGAGCCTCACCCATGTCCTTCATTGAAAATGTTGTTTTCAATGAGCTCTTTGTTTGCTTCATCAAAGATAACTCATTCCCCATCAATAATATGTCGTCGACATATAAGATCAAGAACTATATATGACTCCCACTAACCTTCTTGTATACACAAGGTTCTTCCTTGCTTTGAATGAATCCAATGGTTTTAACCTCTTCATCAAAGCGCTTGTTCCAACTCCTTGATGCTTGCTTCAAGCCATAAATAGCTCTTTGAAGCTTGCATACTTTGTTGCTATTCTTTGAATCTTCAAAACCTTGAGGTTGTAACATGTACACATCCTCATCTAGCTTACCATTTAGGAAAGCTGTTTTTACATCCAATTGCCAAATTCATAATCATAGAAAGCGGCAATAGCTAGCATAATCCGAATAGATTTGAACATGGCAACTGGTGAAAAATGTTTCATCATAGTCAATTCCTTGAATTTGACTAAAACCTTTTGCTACAAGTCTTGCCTTGTAGGTTGTCATGTTACCATTCACGTCCATCTTCCTCTTGAAAACCCATTTGTTTCGAATGGCTTTCTTTCCTTCAGGAAGATCAACCAGGTTCCATACTTGGTTGTCATGCATGGATTGTATTTCGGATTCCATGGCTTCATGCCATGCTTTGGAGTCTTTTCTTTCTATTGCTTCCTCGTAGGTCAAGGGATCTTCGATATCCATTACCAATACCTCATGAAGACCCATATAAAAGTCGGGTCTTCTTCTCTCCCTTGTCGACATTCTAAGCTCTCTTTGTTCTTGTAACTCATCTTGAGCTTCTTGAACTTCTTCCACAATTTCTTGCGGAATTAGTTCACGCTCAACTCGAGTTGAACGAACACTTGGTGGAGAAGTCTCAGTCTCTTCGACAAATCTTTGTGAAGTTTGACTGTTTGTACTCCCACTGATTAAAGGAGCTTCATGTGGCATTTCACGATCATCTTGAATGACATCATTTATTTCATGATCGGGTACTTGTAGGTCTACCTGAGTTTCCTCAAGTATTATCCTACTGCTATTGCTTTTGATTCTTTCGAGAAACTCCTTCTCTAAGAAAACTGCACCTTTCTTAACAAATATAATATTCGTTGACTTCTGCCAAAAGCTATACCCTTTTGTTTCTCTTGGGTATCCAATGAAGAAGCATTTATCTGCTTTGGGTTCGAGTTTAGTTGACATCATACGCTTGACATATGCCTCACAACCCCAAATTTTGGGAAATGATATGTTGGGTGGCTTACCCATCCACAACTCATGTGGAGTTTTCTCAACGGATTTTGATGGAATAATGTTTAATGTGTGAGCTGCGGTTTGGAGTGCATGACCCCAAAAATACAAAGGTAGCTCTGTTTGGCACATCATTGAACGAACCATATCAAGCAAGGTTCGATTCCTTCTCTCGGAAACACCATTTCATTGTGGTGTTCCGGGTGGAGTGAGTTGTGGTATGATACCACACTCTTTCAAGTATGTGCTAAACTCATTGCTCAAGTATTCACCTCCACGATCAGTTCGTAAGGCTTTAATTCTTTTGTCAAGTTGGTTCTCTACTTCATTCTTGTATTCTTTGAATTTTTCAAAGGATTCACTCTTATTCTTCATAAGATACACATAGCCATATCGACTATAGTCATCTATGAAGGTAATGAAGTATCTATAACCATCTCTTGCACTCTTACTCATTGGACCACATACATCAGAATGTATTAGTTCTAATAAGCCATTTGCTCTTGCACCTTTCTTCTTGAATGGTGATTTAGTCATCTTTCCAGATAAACAAGACTCTCATGTTCCAATTGCTTTACTATCAAGAGAATCTAGAAGATTAGCTTGCTGCAATTTCTTTATGCGTTTCTCATTTATGTGACCAAGGCGATAGTGCCACAAAAGTGTCTCGTTTGTATGAGATATCTTGAGTCTCTTGTTATTGATGTTCAACACATGTCTATCATTAACCAAATCAAGCAAATATAATTCATTTGAAATGAAAGCATTTGCATAAAATAAACCATCCTTCGAAATAACCATACGAGAGTTATCTATTACAAAACAAAAGCCATCTGTATCCAAACATGACACAGAAATAATGTTTCGAAATACAGAAGGAACATGATAGACAACTTTTAAACTTAAACATAAACCACTAGATAAGTGAAGGTCGAGGGTGCCAACTGCTACTGCAGAAATACTCGTACCATTTCCAACCTTCAAAACAACCTCTCCTTTCGAGAGTGATCTCCTATCCTTTAGTGCCTGCACATTAGAAACTAAGTGAGCACATGATCCGGTATCGATTACCCAATCTTGGATAGTTGTGGCTAAATTTAAATTTAATTCAATAACAAGTATACCTTTGGGGTGCTTGCGCTCAACCTTGCCTTCATCCAAGTCACGCTTATACTTGGGGCAATTCATTTTGAAGTGTCACTTCTCGTGACAATGAAAGCACTCAGTGTCAGAACTTGGAGAGTTCTTCTTCTTGCTTCCCTTGGAGGTGCTCGCTTGAGCTCCTCCACTTTTGCCCTTGGTTGAGGGATGCGCCTTTCTTGTCTTGCTCTTTGCCTTGCCTTTATTCTTGGCAATCTTCTTGCTACTTGATGCGACGGCTAAGACATATTTTTCCTTTGTCTTTCCCATGTCAACCTCAGCAGTCTTGAGGGCATTATGAAGCTCATTCAAAGTCATCTTCTTCTCACGCATGTGATAATGCATGATAAAATCCTTGTAGGAATATGGAAGAGACCCAAGAATGATATCCTCAGCAATGTCTTCGGGCATCGGAGAATTCAACTTCTCCAATTTCTCCAGATGGCCCTGCACTCTAAGAAAGTGCATTGAGACAGAGTCACCCTCCAACATCTTACACCTTGTGAGTGCGATGGTGGTCTTATAACGCTCCTTACGAGCACTATCATTGAACATCTTCTCCAATTGAACCATAATTTCCATGGCTGGAGTGTCCAGAAACTTTCTTTGTAACTGATCGCCAAGAGTGGCCAAGATCAGAGTTTGCACAATTCGTTGCTGCTCTTTCCATTTCTTTTGGATCTCCTTTTCTTCATCAGTTGGCTTACCTAGATCCTTTTCAACTGGACAATTGTTGTTCAGTATATATAAGAGATCCTCTAAGCGCAACACGATGTTCAATTTGAGAATTCAATCAGAATAGTTTGACCCGTCATTAGCAAGGGGGTGTTTTTCGATCATAGAACGCAGAAAAATAGGAAGTGTAGACATAGCTACAAAATTCATTTAAGGGTTAATGTTCATGAATAAAATAAAATTTGTACTAACATAAATATTTAAAGCTGTCCATTTTTGTTAGTCACACAAGATCCTTTTCAAATAAATAGACTCATCAAAATATTTGTTTAGGTAGGTATCATTTACCAATCATAACTTTTAAGCAAAACTTAAACCTTATGATTCTTGTTGTTTTTCTTTAAGAAATAATAATCCAATTTCTTAATAAAATTCTCTTTTCCAAAACCCAAGCCTAGATCTTGGTGATTTGTTATAAGAAACTCATTTTATTGGACAACAAACATAAATAGTCATTCCCATATAATAAGGAAGAGATGTGCCTCACACAACTCCCACTCATTTATGGCCTAATGACGAACTTATGTAAGTTCCACAATTTCAAGTAATTAAGATCACACTCATGCTTATTCCTAATTACTAGCTTAAAGTAGATAAAATTAGAAGGAAAGGTATTCTTAAATTTTTCATGGACATGACAAATATATGATGACTTTGATAAGTTTGGTAGGTCATGTATTCAAACAACCGTACTTATCCTAAGCATTCAATTATCTCATATATTCATAATATTTGTGGGTTGTATGGCTCCCGCTTGCATTCTTGTAGCTCCACCAATCACCTCATGAAAGAGACATTTCTAAACTACAAGCACCCACCCAATTTCCATTCTATCTTTTATAGTATTCTAAAATAAAATAGAAATAACATTTAGAATCCCCAAATACTAAGTTACTAAGTGGCATGCAAGCCAGAAATAATTTAATACATGAATGACAACTTAACATATTTGCCATAATTTAATATTAATGGCACTTTGGGCCGTATTACAATCATTCACACACATCATTCATTACAACACACAAGACATTGAAATCTTGAGCCATACAAACCCACAATCATCCTACAAAATAAAGTTAGCATGCATGTGTAGTATTACCACACTATTCAATCTTATTTAGTTAAGCCTATATCTCTCAAGTTCTTAATCCATCCAAATCATTTTAAATCCCAAAAATGATTTTAATATGTATCTATCACTTAAATGTCATTTCATAGGCTCTACTCACGAGTTTTTATTGTCTTCTAATATTCATATATTTCAAGCGTTTGAAATTTATATGAAACTTTTAGAAAACATAAATTGTTATTGTAGCTAATTAGATTTTAGTTTCACATGAGTTCTAATAAAATAGATATTGCAAAATAGCCCTTTGTGCAATAATTCTAAATATAAAAACAGATTTCAAAATCAGTTTCCAGTTTTAGATCTGCTGCGCACTTGTCAATATTTTCTATGCTATAAATTGTGTGCTTTGAATTAAATTACAATTTAAATATTTCTGAAAACTAGACATAAGCATCTTTCTGGATATGAAAATAAAACTGGAATTTGTTTAACCATTTGTGAGAAAATTATGTTTGAATCCAGAGTTTCAGATCTGAAAAACAGATTGTAGTCACCTCTGTATTTTAATAATTTCACAAAATTTCGTAATATTTTTGTATTGCACAATATAGTTTTCTGGAAATTACACTTCATCACCTTTCCAGTGATAGGTTAAATGTAAATATCCCTTCAGCCAAATTCGAGATATGTAATTTTGAATCTCAACGAAAACAGAAAAGTGGACACAGAAATTCCAGCACTGTATTCCTTTTTGTTATTTTTGTTTGTCTTAATAAAACGGTCTAAACTCCCTATTTTATTTTATAATCTTCATCCACACATTATAAACTAATGTAGGAATTTTTGGATTCATAAAAATTCATGATTCAAATAGTACCAAAGTGATTAAAACCCATAAGAACTTAAAATGACAGATTTATGAAGTAGAAACTTGAGAGATAGTTAACTAAACACTTGTGCACTTAACTTAGCACTAATTAAATAGTATTACTATCATAAAACAAGTCTAAGCTCTGATACCACTGTTGAGATTTCATGTGTAAGTTCAAGAAGTCGAAAATTAAAAATTTTCTCCTCTATGTGACTCAATACACAAGATCTACCTTATTTTATGACAATAGCAAGCAAACTACACATAGACATTTCATCAAGCACCTCATGTGCATCAAATAAATAACTAATCTTATTTATCATCTACACAAGAGGTTAAAGATTTATACCTAAAGAGATTGTCAAATCTCTTGATAGAGAGAAGTCGGTTTTTTTTCTAGATCTCTTGGAAAAACCGTTGTCTTCTTCTTTACCGGGTTTGGAAGCACCTTCCAACCTCTTGGTTCACCTTGAAGCTAAACAACAAACCAATACACCTCTTAGATAGATGGATGTATGGTTTAAAGCTTAGGTCGAACCACCTAGCTCTTCATTCTTCAATGGAAAAACTAGTTTATTTTGTGGCTAAACTATGCAAGAGATAAAGAAGAGAAACGAGGGTTTCTTTTCTTCACACAAGAGAGGAAGATGGAGGGGGCGGTACTATTCACGGGTACTATAGCAAGAGAGAGAAAAGTGAATTTTCACCTCAAACACATCCCTTTATATAGCGAAATCCTAGAGCAATCTTTAGTGCTAATTTGAATTAATTGCACTAATGTAATAGCCTTCTCTTGTTACTCTTTAATCATATCTTGCAATGAGTTTAAATAAATAAATTTACGATTCAATAATATAATTATATTATTCTATATGTGATATTCATATTATTATTATAACGTTTTTTCGAACATTATATCAAATAATACTCACATATTCTCATAAATTTATTTATCGACTAAGCATGTCATATGATGACATTTTTATTTTATCATTTTATCACATGTATTTTATTTCGTATATATTGAAAAGAAATACATCATATAAAATGCAAAACACTTGTTGTTTCTATTCATTTGGTGTGACCTTACAGAGGATCTATGTCGTTTTGGGATATAATATAAAATATTTTATATTATTGACTATAAGAGGTTCTATCATTACATTATAGTCACCTAAACCACATAGTAATTATTATTTTTCTATCCACTTAAATTTGTGTCTATTCTTGTCGCATGATATTATGAATGATATGCAAAATAGGATCGTGTCATTTTTGCATTATATTCTTTTCTTGATCTCTCAAGTGAATTATAATTATAACTATATTAGTTATATTGCATGCAATATAATTCCACTTTACCAAGGGGCCCAGTAACATCATAACTCAAATTAATTGAGGGACAATGATAATATTGATATATAAATTTCTCCCGCACAAGTCATAAATAATGAATTACTATTTTATTCCTATCATGAGATAGTTTTTAAATAATAATCACATTATAAACTTCTCATGTGAAAAATCTATACATTTCATATCTGAGATTCAAAAACACTATGGAAACATTAATGACACAAACACAATCCATATAATGCTCCATCTAATTAGGTCATGTTCGATATATAATAAACATTTTATATATTCATGTCATTAAATGATAATCACTTATCAACATTTATAGAACTGCAATGTACTTTAATTGACATGACAATCTTATACGATAATTAATGTTCCTCCTTAATTATCTTGATTGTGAACATATTTAAGATTACATGTTTTTCATCTGAAGAGTTCTATGGTTCAAGATCAAGCGCATCTTCTTGAACACTTCTAAAGATATAACATGTTAATCTCAAGGAACAAAAATGTATGATAACATTTTAAATCATGAACAATACATAATTCATTAAAAAAAGTAACTTTCAAAACACACATCCTTCACGCTAGACCATCAAAACCAGCCCAAAACGATTAAGTACCAAACTGTCAATGATACTGTTATACGCTAGAGTTGGCGTTATAACAGTAAGTCCTATCAAAGCCAAAACGGTTCAGTCTGAAAAAACAAGTGATATCTGTTATATAACACCAAGTTGGTGTTATAACGCTCGATTCAAATTTCAAACCAGCTCTGTTTTGTTTGGCGTTATAACGATAGAAATTATATAGGGTTAGCGTTATAACGCTTAGTGGCACTGACCTAATTCTCTGCCAAATTTGGACAACTATAAATTTGGTTTTTGCCTTCTTCTTTCCCTCTGGAAACAGGGGCGGAGCTACATGAGGTCAGGGAGGGGCAGCCGCCCCACCCTGGAATTTTTTTTTGCATAAATAAGCTTGTGTATTTGTACGATTTGTTAATTTTTTTTGCAAAATAACCATGTATATTTAAAAATGTGCATCATTATGCCCCTCCCTGAAAAAAAGTAATAGATCTTGCCCCTCCCTGACGGAAATCCTGAATCTGCCCCTGTCTGGAAACTTGCCTTATCTAAAATATTAACAACTACCATTGTTAACCCTTTTGAGCTCTCTTTTACTTTGCTAAATCCATTGCTCAAATCTCAAGTTTAGATATTCTAAATAGATCAAAATATTTGTGAGAAACTGCTTGAGATAGTGTTACTAGTTTTTATTCTCTATTCTTTTCTCAACCTTTGTAACCTGTTGTTACTGCTAGCTTGGTGCTCCACTGACGTGTGCAAGCGAAACCAAGTTCCACACAGTGTAATTTGAGTTCAGGTCTTATACCGGTGTGTGTAAAGAAGATTGAATTCCACCTTGTATTTAAACACTTGTTAGTGAAGCAGACCGAGCTTGTTGCCGTAAGAAGCGAGGGTGCCGGGACCCCGAGAAGTAGGCATGACCGAAGGCTTGTCGAACTTCGTCAACATAACTAGACTTCTCATCTTTATTTCTATTGGCTCAAACAAGCTCTTATATTTGTTGATTTGCAAAACGATGTTGAAAATTAAAAAGCTGTCTTTTGAGATATTGTGTAGGTAATTTTCAAGAGGAGTTTTGAGGCTTCAAATGATCTCTGATGGGCATAAAAGTGAACTTGTACGGGCTAGTCCCATATCGACTGTAGATTTCGTCGTGAGCTTTCCAACGCCACGAAGAATGCTGAAATCAGAGTTACGAGTCAAAAGTTATGGTCGTTTGAAGATGAAGACACTCAAGCATGAAGATCAAGATCAAAATGAAGACATGCTTAGGGTATTTAGATTTTAGTTTATTTAAATTTGGGACTGAAAAGAGCAAGGAAATCTGAACCAAACAGTGTATGACGTTATAATGCTAAACTTGGCGTTATAACGCTAGATGTCCAAAATGGTAATTTCTGGCCAAACCCTACATCGAATTGAGATAGCGTTATAACGCTTTATTTGGTGTTATAACGCTAAATTGCTGAAATATTCAAACTGAATTTTAAAATAGAAATTGAATCAATAAAATTCCAAAACATCAAGAATATGTCTTAGATATTTTTTAAGTTTAGGAATATAAACTTTATTTGATCAAAAACATCATTTGAAATAGTTGCAAAATCATTTACCCAAACTTCTAGAGAGGTTAGCGTTATAACGCCAAGGTAAGTTAAGGTGCCAAAAACTGGCTAAGTACTGAAATTTCTGTAGGAATTTGGTATAGCGTTATAACGCTAACTTTGATGTTATAACGCCAGACAAATCCCAACGGTTAAATTTCTTGTTCTGGCACTAGATAGCGTTATAACACTATGTTTTGTACATAACTTAGCGTTATAACGCTACCAGAAAATAGGTACCAACGGTCATAATTTTTGTCCATATTCAAGATAGCGTTATACGCTATCTTTTCTATAGAAGATAGCGTTATAATACTATCTTGCGCAGAGTTGTTTTTAGCCAGATTTGAGCCCTATATAAACCTTTCTCCCTTAACAATTGAAGGGTTGATCATTCTATTCATTCAACACCATTTTTACAGCAACCCTTGAGCTCTAAATCTTAGCCAAATCCTTATTCTTAATCACAAGTTTAATTAACTAAATCTAATCTAGAGATTATAGAGAGTTGTTTGTTTGAGTGATTGTCTTGCTAAATCTTCCAATTAGGAATAGTCTATTTGATTGTGAGTGTGTGTGTTGCCTTGAGCTCCACCGGAGTGTGAAAGTGAGTTCAAGGAAGTCGGCTCGATTCTCCACCAGTGTGTGTAAGAGAGATAGAGTCCGGCGTCGGGTTAGAATTGGCGGCTCCACCGATGTGTGTAAGAGCAGTGTAGTAAAATGCGGTTGATGCGTCCGCATAAGCGTCCGCTTGAGCGTAGGCGGCGAGTTTGTTACGCTCAAAACAATATGCGCTGTTATAATACGGAATATAGAGGGAAATTAGTAAAGCCAAGCGAAAATTCTTGAAAGTCAAAGTCAACCATATTTTTTTGCTCCATGCAGCATTTTTTTATGTGAACCTGGCGCAGTTTGTATGTAGTTCTTTAATTGATGGGCCTCAATAATGATGAGAACAGTTCTATTGTTAACATTTATTCTTGGAGCAAACAATTACTTTTGTTGGACTTGCAAAGTGCTTCCCAGCTCTCTAATATACATATACTGCAGTATCTTTTCATTCTCATCATGTGAATGTAGATGAAAACTCATGAGTCAGGAATCAATCTCCGTAAATTATTATTTTATTAACTAATAAAAATAGAAGACTTCCTCTGATTCTTAGTTTCTTACTAATTAAGTTGCTTATGTATCCGATCAGTCTTTAAGATTTAGCAATTCACCATTAAGAAGTATATATTTATAATTTGGTTTGACAGTAATCTAGAATTTCATACTAAATTACTATTTATGGACAACCTCTGGTTCAAAACAGAGATCTACTTGTTCAAATTCGACCGCATATATAAAACCGCATCAAAATCCGCATATACGACCGCATGACGCATATGCGGTATGCGGCAGCTCTCCGCACGCATACTCAAATCCGCATTTAACAACACTGTGTAAGAGAGTCCCAATTCCGAAGTTGTACGCTAAGCAAGCGAGTTTTTGTTTAGTGGAACAGACCGAACTTGTTACTGCAAGAAGCGGAGGTGTCGGGGACCCGAAGACGTAGGCGAGGCATTCGTGCAAGCCGAACTTCGTCAATTCAATTAGTTTAAATTTTCTCAATTCAATTAGAGTTGTGCTTGAATTGCTTGAATTGTTTGTGAATTGAATTGAGTTGTGCTTGAATTGCTTAATTAGAGAATTAATTAGAATTGCTTGTTGAATTGCATAAATTGAATTGATTGCCATAGTTTGTGAATTTGCAATTTAGGTCCCTATTTGGGTGAACCAATAGAAATATAATTAAGTACCTAGGCCCTTAGGTTCTACAATTTCTTCCTAAGCTTTTCTTGACTCATATTGTTTTAAATTTAATTGAATTGCTTAGAAATAGAGTTGTGATTTTGCAAGTGGTTTAATTGCATAACTTGTTTAATTGTGAAAAATTGCAACTAATTCTCCAATCGTGCCTAGAAATTGTATTTAGCGTTTAAAAGTATACCCCTAGTTCCATCAAAATAGTATCATAGCAGCTAATTAAGTTATATTAATTACAAGTAAATGTCCTAAATCATATGGCAATCAATAGACATATTTCATTCCATCGATTTTGGGCCAAAATTACAAAAAAGTTGGATATTGGAAGAAATGCATGACAAACTATTTGAATGTACTTGAGCTTTAGGAGCTTGTCACCAAAAAGTATACACCAGTATTGGACCCCGTCACCAACAAGTTGTCCAATAATTCCCTATTAAAGAAAAGAGAAAATATCATGTAGTTAATGCAATCCTCACCTCCGTACATGAGTCAATTACATCAATCTTTGGAGAGACAACAAATGCCTATGACCTGTATCAAGCCCTAATTCAAAAATACCAAGAAAATGCCTTGCTTAAAAGGGCTAGAGGAACCAGATTGGAATCACAATTTGAGAATTTTAGATTAAGAGAAAATGAGTTTGTTGAGGATATGTATACTAGACTTACTCTCTTGACTAACAAATTTATTGAAATATGTGATCCCTTAGAACTTAGCAAGATAGCTACAAAGCTTATAAGGATCATGCAATGGAGGAACTCGTGGAGAACTTATAGGAGTTCCTAGACCATGAACAATGCATGAGAAGTTTCCTTTACCCCCGAGGATGTTTAATCATTTCTTAAAACCTTTGAAGACATCCTCCGACAAATTGGGGAACAAGACCAAGATCACAAAATTGTAGCCTTCGCCGTCCAAAACTAAAAAAATATAACTCCTCATCGAATCACAAATCCTCACTTGAGAACTCATTCCAACACTTTGGTTTTGATCACAACAAAGAAATTCCCGTCCTAACACATATTCTTCAAGATATCTTTACCTACGAGGAGAATGTGAACTCAAGAAGAGAGGGAGAAGACAAAATGGTTGCTTGTGTTGTATGTGAAAAAGAAGGACACACCATTCACAATTGCCACAAGTTCTTCCCTCAAATAAAGAATCAAAGAATGAATGATTCATAACCATCATTTAATGTAATGACTATAGTAATGGAAGATGATGACAATTAAAAAAACGAAGGACATACAACTCGATCTCGACACCATCATCTTCAAAAACAATGTAACCGACCCAGAAGTTATTGAGTTCATCAAGAAGTTCGCTCTTAGACGAGTTGAAAAAGATACTCCTTCCGAAGAGACGAAAAAGGAAGAAATTGCTAAGAAGGCCAAGAAAGAGCAACCGGTTGAGGAAGCCGCTAAGGACAACATAAGCACATCCTCCACTAGTGTCAAAAAATGGGAGATGCTAGCACATCAACCTCTAATGATGAGGCAAAGATATATCTAAACTCAAAGGCCATTGAGGTTAATTATTGTTTTGGAATTGAATATGATGATGACTCGAATGATGATCTTACCAATAATGAAATTAGAAAAACAATAAAGATAATCTTAAACAAAAAACAAATTAATAGCTAGCGCAATAATCTCTCAACACCTACTATTAGACTTAAGAGCAGATCCAAGCTCCAGTGCCTTTGGCAGCTGCAAAAGAAAAAAATAGAAAAAGAAATCCAGTAAGCAATCACACAAAAAGCTGAGCAAGCCAGTAATAGAGAAACTACCAGAAAACAAACAATCAAATATCCAACACACAAAAAAATAGAAGGAGATGATCTAGAATTGGGTGGTTACTAGTAGAGCAACGAAGGTGATTATTGTCTGAGGTGAAAACAGAGTTCACGACTGAGACTCCACCATCACTGGTCCCGAACACCACCTTCCTTAGCACGTGAGAAAGAGAGAGAGATATATAGATCTGGTGTGAGCAGCCAAAAAAAATGAAAAGGGTGGCATGACTTAGGATTTTGTGTGTGTTTTCTCTGCCTAATTCCAACAAAAAGAATAGATTTTACTCAAATTTCTTTTTTTCCTTTTTTTGTCGAAGAGAGAAAGAGAGAAATAAGAGTTGAGCGGACAAGACGAATGAGAGAGAGGAATTAGAAAAATGAGCGGAGAAGATGACTAGATGAGGATTTTGTAATCTTCTCCTATATTGCTCCGCCAAAACTCGCTCTGCAATTGAAACAATTGTAGACAAATAGAATTGAGCAAAATAAACGAAACAAAACACTTGAGTTTCGTGTACAGTTCCGTTGAACCAACGAAATAAGAATGGTTTTCATAGATCGTCTCGCTGCTGGAACAGAACAAATTTTTTATTTCGTTCACCGTTTTGTACCCACGAAACAAAACGATGAAATGGTCTTGTGTTTACACTTTACATGCATATCATCACAACATATCTACATTTTTTAATTGTAGGCAATGTTACTTACGTCGATTTTCATATTTGTTTGTGCTTGGTAAAGGTGGCAGGGGGGAGCTGCATGAGGTCGGGGGCAGCCGACCCCCTCCTATTTTTTTTTGCAAAATAATTTTGTGTATTTGTACGATTTATCAATTTTTTTTGCAAAATAATCATGTATATTTAAAAATATGCATCAGTTTTTCCTCTCTGAAAAAAAATGATAGATTTTGCCCCTTCTTGACGGAAATCATGGATCCGCCACTGAAAGATGGTCGTTTATTTTACTACAGTACATCTGTACATATATGTTATCAGGCATTCTTTTCGGTTCTCTACTAATTCTGTTATATTTTTTATATATACAGAATCTATACATATAATAAATATATAATAGCAGATATAGATCCATTATTACAGAGAAGAAGTATATTAAAGATTGCATCTGAAACAAAAGGCATTTGAATCAGTGTTTAAACATAATAGCAGATATAGATCCATTATTTTACTGGAATGATGATACTTAGTTCTTGGTTTCACTTAAAATTCGACAATTGGAAAAAATCTACTGAACAAACTCACAAAACCCAAGTGCAATTGAAACTTCTGTCATATAATGATATTGAATTTGTATAATAACATGCTTTTTACTCCATTTAGAAAGATAATTTACTGTCGTCATTAAGTATTCCTTTACTAAATTTCTTCCATTATTTGTTATTAGTGGCAGCAAAATTCTGAAATGGTTAGGCTAGAGCATTGCCAGTAATCAGTATGAAAAGAGACAGGAAAACAAAGAAAAGACGTCAGATTCAAAAGTATACATCATTGTGTATATTAATAATAAAACTTAGGACCAATTATTGATAAAAATGATAATTTTAAAAAGAAAATTAGAATGTTACGATTATATACTGATACAATTCATTCAGACAAAAATAGTCCCAAGTAAAGTTTTACTTCACTTAATTATGTGACGCTTAATTTAACATAATCTTTTCCTTTTTCATTTGCTTCATTGTTTTTGGTAAATCATTGACGTAGAGGTAGTATGATCAGTTGTACCAGTCCTGTACCAACCAGCAGATATTTCTTTTTTTCCCTAAGCAGCAGTACCAATAAAACACAGAATCCACATAATACCAAAATCCAAACTATGCATCAACTAATGTCTAAATGCAATCTAATATTTAGTCTTTCTATTTATACTTTTCAGAATGTTAAAAGCTATTTCTCTCAAAAAGAAAAAAGAATGTTAAAAGCTAACTAGCTAATAGCATTGGCATCCATCCCAGCGGCTTTAACACCACTAACTTTCTTCAAGTGTTTTTTTTCTCGAAAAAGTAGGCTTAAAATCCTGTCAGGTTTCATTCCTTTACAGAACCTCATATATCCATACAAAAAAAAAACAGCATTAAAAGTTCCATTAACTCTTCAAGTATTATTACTTATAGTTTGATCATCTTCAGAATAATTTTATAAAATGGAGGAATTTTGGGCTTTGAAAATTATTTGCCAATTCAATCCAGGAAAAGATTCATTTCTTCGGAATAATATAGTTGAAGAATGACATTCTCTCAGAAAAAAAATTGAAGAACATCATCTAAGAACGTCTATATTTTGATAATTAAGTAGCAAAATTTGCACTAAGGAAA
The DNA here is from genome assembly GCA_964058865.1 of Eleocharis quinqueflora. Classification (NCBI taxonomy): domain Eukaryota; kingdom Viridiplantae; phylum Streptophyta; class Magnoliopsida; order Poales; family Cyperaceae; genus Eleocharis; species Eleocharis quinqueflora. The sequence goes on from CAXKVX010000612.1 coordinate 15,353, forward strand.
CAATACTATCTAACATTCGTCGGAGAAGGCCCACGCATACGGTGCCCGGCATTTCTCTTCTTCTTCCTTTGTGAAGTCATTTTCAATATTGAAAAGCTTGCGCATTTCTTTCACAGTCTTTCCCCTAATCAAGCCAGCTATTTTCTCAGCACATAATGACAATAATCCTTGTATATCCATGTAATTTGCTGCCTAAATATTGCATAAGAAAAAATTAGTATAGTAGTATACACATATTGTGATCTGAGATGATTGAAATTAATTTCATCTGTTGTCCTAAATTAACTTAATTGTGCAGATATAAACCTCAATTTTACGTAATTTATCCTTAATATAGCCAATAGGCCAAACGAAGGCACTTAAAGGATGTTGTAGGAACCAAGCTAATAATTCATCTTTGATGCTAAAATTAAAATATATATGAAATATATTTCTGGTTCTCTTAATTTAGGAATTTAAAATAGAAAAAAGAAAAAATCATTGAGAATTTAGGCTCTTAGAATTTTTCAAATAGAAATAAAGAAAAACGTTAACTGTTTTCATAACAAAAAAGTGATTTCATGAATTACTATTTTTTAAGAAAATGAAAGAATTATTTTTTTACGTCTTGCATGTTACACAAACTACAAAATATTTTCTCCCATATTACTCATAAACAAAGTTTACCACACGAAAATAAACAATAATGGATAATATATGGATGATTAAAATAGTGACTTACAAGGTAGAGATCATAAAGCATGTTCATGTCAACATCCATGTACACCTCCTCCCATGCCTCAACCTCCTTCTGCCACTCCTTCAATGCCTCCGCTGCCTTCGTCGCGTCATCCCGCAACTCCGGCGACTCCTCCATGCATTTTTGAGGCTTCTTGGAGGTGAAATCAGTTTGTTTGGTCAAGTACGTGACGATTTTGGCCAAGACCTCTCCATTGACATTGTGTAAGTTGATGCCATTATCTGGAATGCTTTCTTCCAATGAGAGCTTCACCATTTTCGACTGGAGAGCAATTGTTTCATCAACCTCCATTGTGAACCCGTCGTTGCTTTTCAAAAGCACCATTGTTTCGTTTCAAACTAGCAAATTGAAAAATTGGTTTGGCTAATTTTGATTGATTGTCCGGTAGAGTTGGATTTAAGAAGTGGAGAATTAAGGTGAACCTATATATTGAATCGGTGACAAACTGACAAATTAGGATTTAGGAACTAATTTTATCCACTATTTTTGCAACTTCCAAATCTTCTCGATTTTAGGTTTGTGATGCGTTAATTGCTTTGTTTGCATCTTAGATGCCATTATATTTATTTCAAGGAGCATCTTTTTATGTGGCTTAAATTTTTATCCAAAAAGTTAATTATAGCAGTTGAATTAGTGTATATTAATTATATCCAAATTATAATACCAATTATAGGAACAAAAATAGTATTGATGCACTTCTTTATTACAAAAAGTTCATGTGAAATCTAAAAATAAATAAACAAGTAAATAAATAAAATAATTGAATAAAATGACAATGGCCTAATGCCCTAATAGCTCAAGTGATAGCTAATTAGAATGATTTTAATGATATCATAGGTTTAAATCTTCGTGAGCACAAAGATATGAAATTAATTGGAATATACCACATTGCCATATATAGTAGATTTGTAAAATTGACTTCACAGCTGAAATATTCCACGTTACCACAACAGATCTACATTTTTTTTGATGTAGGAAAAGCCGAATCCGTATTTTCTGAAATTGATAGTTATTTTCAAGACATAAATGGACAGTTTTTGTGTGTTGATACTGTAGCAGTTACTGTGCGAACATGATAACGACGCTGTAGCAACGGTGAGAATTCAGGAGGCCCGCTGCCCATTTCTTTGGAGTATTACAGGGGATGTGGATTCGGAAAAGTCTACTTTTAAAAAAAAAAAAATGTATAAAAGAGAGATAAAAAAATGTCTGCTTAATTTTAACTAGTTATTTGTTTGTGCTTTCTTGTTTTATATTTAGTTGTTTTTGCCTTGTGTGGTTTCTGTAGGTAACTTGTGTTGAGGGAACTGCATGATGTAATATATGCTGCACTAAGCCACTAAGTATGTTATTTAATCAATATACATTAGGGAACTTCTTCAAAAATAAAAGTTACATTAGGGAAGCCTCTGCCTTATTATTTCAAAGAGAAAGAGAGAGTGTGAAAAATATGTGCGTACGAAACATTATATATACTGACAATGAAATTATTCAAGTTGAAAAATATGTTCTCCTTCATTTATATATCTGAAATATTGTTTCAAATTTGTAGTTATGACATCACTATATGCTAACGTAATATATGCCGCAAAGTCATCCATATTCTTAATTATAAATGATTTGCTTATAAATACGAACTGAAAGAGAAATAATAACCTTTGAGCTGTTGTATCATTCACTAATTTTATTTCCTAATACATTTCATGCCTAGTTGACAAGAATATGTTTCCTTCAAATAAGATCTCCTCTGTTTAACGTTTGATTTGCCTCCATTTGTTTAAATTTAATGATATATTTTTTTTTTTGAAAAAAAAGATGAGAATCATGACCTCAAATTTTATAAGGATCACAAAATGTGATCAAAGTTACCAAGTTTATAGATCCAAACTACAAAAATCATATTTAACAGACTAATCAGTCTGAAATCATTTCAGTTAGAGGCATCATGTTTTTTGGAGATCAATACTATGAATCATGATACATTCTTCAAGAAGATGTATCACACCCCGTAATTTGTTCCTTCAGTGCACAATGTCTCATTCACCTATGACAAAAGAAATTTCCTACAGTCAAAATTTGGTGAGAATCGCAGCGTCAAGATGGTGAATGAAAACTATGAAACAAGACACGGGACACTGTAGTAGCGTTCTTCGTCACTATCATGTCCAGCTGTCCTTTCACGAATAATATATGTGATTAAAGGCCTTATTATGTTATTCATATTGTACATAGTGAATAGATAGTGAATGAAGGCTGAATTGCAACCTCATATTTATTTGAGCTTGGTGAAAAGTTCTGATGGCAGTTTACTTTATTTTAGGCCTTGCTAATTTTACACTTTGTAACCAATGTTATAATGAGGCGTTCTGTATATATAAATTGACATTAATTCTAGCCCACTATGATAGTACAATACATAAATGTCAGACCTTTTCTACTAATTCTGTATAATAGCAGATACAGATCCAATATTATAGGTTGGAGAACAAAGATTTCTATATGAATATTCCACTTTTGTTTTTGAATAATATTTTTTTTTTGAAGAGTAGCTTGCCTACAATATTTTTTATTAATCAAAGAAAAAAGAGTACATGAGAAGAGAAAAAGAAAAAAAAGAAATAATAAATGAGTTACAAGCACACAAAGCTAAATTCTAGAATTAAAGATGAAAAAGACAATGTCGCAATGCACGTCATGTTTTTCAATAATATTAGAAATATATGTTGGAGAACAAAGATTTGTTAAGTGTGTTTGTGAAGATAGATAGTATTATAAGTGTGGTAGGTACGAAATATTAGAAGGTGTTCACTGTGAAAGATAATTAATATAGTATTTCAATAAGTCTGTAAATAAACCTCTTGTATTTGTAATAGATACGCAAGTTAAATCAAATTTATTATCTCAATTTCTCTTTCTAATTATCTATAAATAGAGATGAGTATAAGATTACTCTCACTCATACAAAAATTTAGCACGATTAATTATCATCTAGCAATATATAGAAATTCAAATTGGAATTTGCTACAGCTAAAAACATATCCACGATTAATTATCCATGAACAGCTAAAAACATAATACTAATATATAATTATATACTTCGATGGAGATTTTTGTTTTTCATATTCCCTTTACATGTCACTTAAAACTCAACAAATGGAAAAAAAATCGACTGAACAAACGAAGTACAATTAAAACTAGTGTCATAATTAAAACGATATTGAATTTATGTAATAGCATATTTTTTTACTCCATTCAATTTAAAGTTAAATATATATATATAACAAAACTTTATATCAAATTGCACTACTATAATCTATTAATTAATGACGCCAAAAATACATAAAAAACCAAACAACTAAACACCATGAAACGTTGAAAAAAATCAAACAAGTGGTCAAAGATATAAGTTTCAGTCAAGGAATTACCTTCAAAAAAAAAGTTTCAGTCAAAGAAAATAAAACGTCTTATTGGATTATAATATAATATATATCATTTTAGTATATAATAAAAAATTATCACATGGACATTAATAATCAACACTGAGTATATTTTTCTGACAAAAACATTTCCTTGAACTAATCATTACCATACCGGATTGAAATCAAAACCAATTGGATCTGATTGGATCAAAGCAATTATATATCCTTCTAAGTTCTAATAAATCAACTGGCTGCCGAGTGCATTGACAAAATTTTGTTGTCACAATTGCTGAAACGTGCCTAGCATGTCTACTACCAATCCCAATATTCCCAACATAAATTTTGAGAAGGGATGGAGTCGGTACACACGAAGTGGTCACCACTCACCACCGTTGCTTTCTTAGCTTTCTTACTTAAATAATGCACCGCCTCTTCTCTCCATTTGTGACTTGTGAGGCGAGTTAAGCTCAACCCAACTTGATCCATTTTCAATTTCCTACAACTATTAGTGTTTTAGAGTGTTAATTCACATTTAATTATTATTTACTTAATTTTATTAATTTGTAGTTATGTTGGATAATAATGATTTTTGTTGTGTGTTTTAAATGAATAAATATGTAGTTATGAAATTTGACTGGATAAATATATAATATTAAGCTTTTAGAAGTCTTTATATGAAACTTTTTGTTTTAAATGAATAAATATGTAATTATGAAGTTTGAATGGATAAATATGTTGATGTGCATCACTTGATATGAACATCTCAAATGGTTTTTACAAATTGTCAAAATGAGGAGTTTGTTGGATTGAACTTATCTCTTGTTTGACAATTTACAAAATAAATAAGTACTAACCTTGCACATGAGTTTTGGTGAAGATGCAGGATAAAACATATACACAATGATGTCAAACAATGCTCAAACATGCTCTAGACAAGTCAAGACATACTCAAGACATCAATGAAAAACTTCATAGTACCAAACAGAGCGACGTTACTATAACGCTCCAGAATCCGTCACAATAGGTTCGCAACCCATCATAACGAGTGTCCAACCCATCACAACGAGTCAGGATGAGAGAGAGGCAACAACAACATGATTTTCCCGACAACATCATTGTTGTAACGCTTGGAGATTATGCAACTATTTCAGGCATTCTTTCTTCTCAAATGTTTATATTCTTACCAAAATCGAAAGTAGACTCTTCAATTCTATTTCTACTGCAACTCAAGCCCTAAAACTGTATAAATTTCGAAGAATTTCTCAAGAGATCAACCAATTTCAGCATTGCCCAAGCTTTTTGTGACTCTTCATCATGTTTCTTGTAAGTTTTCTCCTTGTTCTTACTTCTCTCATGACACCACCAAAACTTCCAATTGTGTACAACAAGAAAAAGAAAGAGGTTGAAAAACAATTGGAGAAGGAGAGGAACCAACGTGCCATGGCACAATGGGAAAACATTCCCTCTCTTAGCTATTAGCCCGGTACTGGTACAAGCTCCAATCCTGATACTAATCCTATTGTACCATCACCAAATACGAAACCAACTCCATCTTCTTATCAACCTACACAAAACTCCACTTCCTCTCAACCGGAAAGGCAACAAATTTTCAACCCTTGGGCCAACTCATCTCAAAATCGAATCTTATATCGGTCGCCCATTGAATTCTCTAATTTTCATAGCACTTTCAAGAATAGACCCATTTCTAATACTTTTGTGTTCTTGATCAATGGGGATAACCAAATGAGTAATTGAGAGTACAACCAATTGGTGCAAACTATTGACTTTTGGGAATGGAGACCATTAATCGAATTGAACCAACAAGATAATGAGTCTACCATATCCTCATCTCTTGACCCAGATTCTCTTGCACAAGAACATAGTCATACCTGTTAACCCAAGGGAGCCAAATCCTATCATCTACTTCTCGGACAACCTAATTTCCTTTCTTGGAAAGAATGATTGGATAAAAAATAACTTGATTTGGCAACCGAAACCCAAGCCAATGAATGATTGAATAAGAAGGAAAGGTGCAAAATCTAACCAATACACCGATCTGGATGCTCCACAAGTCATGAAGGAAGAGCCTATGCCAAGCATGCCTCAAGCCGGTACCTCTTCATACATGCCTCCTCTATCTTATCATGGGTACTGATTTCCTCAAAACCTATCTTACTATACTCCTCAAGCCTTCAACCCAATGATGGCTTACTACTTCTCAACTGTTGAAGAAGGAACTCAATACGTCTCTCAACAAGTGTACCACTTGTCACTCTACAACAAGTACAACTCCATAAGTGTACATGAGAGACTTGACAATCAAAATGAGTTCAACTCTATGGTCCGAACCAATTAGACTCAATAATCTTGGAATGATTGTTTCGATCCTACCGAACCCGAAGATCACATGGGAGGAGGACAAGAGGGAATAACTCAGCTCAATCCGGAGGATGATGAACATGAGAGTAGTGATGAGGATTAGGGTTAGACTAGGGTTATCTTTATTTTTATTTGCTATGCTCCTTGTACGAATTTATGATTCATATGATGTTCTTGCATGACTTTGTTTAAATTTGATGTCTTGTTATACGCCTTTTAGGCAACAACAGCAGGATTTTCTTGACCACAACGTTACTATAACGCTTGGCCAAGGCGTCACAACACATCTCAACTCGTTATAACGGGTTCTCCAAGCGTTATAACAGGTTCCTGCAGAATTTGACCTACAGGACAACTGCACAAGATAAGAAGGGCATTTCTGGAAAAGGCACAAGGCGTTATAACACCTTCCACCATGCGTTATGGAGCTTGTGTAACGCTACAAGCAAAATTGGAGGTTCCAAGATCCCAAGAAGTGCCTAACCTATATAAATGATGCAGAAACGAACCAGTATGATATAAAACACCCTCATAAGCTTCCAAGCATCAAATTGAGCTCAACGAAGAACCTAATTCAATTCTTCTCCAGTTACCTAACCTAGATAACATCTATTCCCTTATTGTTAATTCGAGAACAAATCCTTAGCTAGATTTTAGCCTTTGGTGCACCATATTTGTGTTGTCAGGTGGTGCATCATTGTCCTTGATTGTGTAGTCAATCAGACCTTTTATAATGTAGTGTGGTGTTGTCCCATACATTGGTCTAGGAGATGAAGATTGACTTGCTTGTTTAGAAGAAGTCAAAGATCGGCTCCGCACTTTGTAAAAACACTCGTTTTATAGTGAAATCATCTTGAAAGAAAGTTTTTGTTTTGGGAGACCCGTGGACGTAGGCCTAAATTGATTGATAGGCCGAACCACGTTACATAACACGTTCTCTTGTTCTCGATTGCTCTTTCTTCTCTCTCTCTCTTTATTACTTTGCTCTTTGTTGATTTGTGATTTTCTCTATTACTTCTTGAACTTGCTTGCTTTAACTCTTGGCTAGGTGATTAAGGTCTAAAAGCTTTATTTTGAAATTGTTGATTGAAAATGCTTCCGCCTAGTAAATTAACCTTAGTCTTGTGCATTAAGTCCCAACCCTAATTCTAACAATTGGTATCAGAGCACATAGATTCATACCTAGTTAAGCACCAAATTCTTGCTAGTTCTTGATTTAGTGAAATATGGCTCAATTGAAATTTCTGAAAGAACCTTCGGTCTTTGGAGTAGGTTGCAAGAACTTTTCATTTTTTGGAAAAGGTGTATGATAAACTATCTAAGCTTGCTTGAACTTTGGAAAATAGTTGAAGATGGTTGGATACCAAAGTGTGAGTTAGATGGTGTTACCCTTACTAAAGAATCTAAAGAACTTAAGTACACTAATGATAATGCTATGAATACCATCTTAAGTTCAATTCATGAGTCAATTGCCTTATCTCTCACACATTCCTCTAATGCTAAGGAAATATGAAATGCCTTAGTCGTTAGATATGAAGGAAATGAACATATGAAAAAGACTTGAAAGGTCGGATTAGCAACAAAGTTAGAAAATATGAAATTTGAAGACAACGAGTCCTTTGAAAGTCTCTACCATAGACTCGTTTCTTTAAGAAATGAATTTGTTGAAGTTGGATCTAACATTTGTGATGAAGATTTTGTAGGTAAACTTTGGAGAATGGTGTCAAAGAAGCCCGATTGGGATGACACTATGAGCTATATAGAAGCTTTACAAGCTAAAGGACTTACCTATCAACCCGAAGAGGTGTACGCACAACTTTGCTCACATGAGAAGAATCACAAGGAAGTCAAGTGCACAACCTCAACAAAAACCTTGGCCTTACCGGCTCAATCTTCATTTAATCCACCTTATAAATTCGAGGCAAGTGACGTCATATACCAAAACCTTCACCAAGTTCTCTCAAAAGACAAGGACCTTCTTACCAAACTAGTGAAATGGGGAATATAATTTGAAAGAAAAGTAAATGTGGAGAGACTAACTCAAAGCAAAAAAGGTTGTATGCCTATCTTGCAACAAGAAATGTCATAGCATTCAAAATTACTATGTGATCTTTCCTCAAAGAAGAAGACCACAAGAAGGACGATTTAAGAAGACTAACAAGAGAGACATGTAAGCAACTTGGCTAAGCGAGTCCGAAGAAAGTGAAGATGAGTAAGAAGTAAATCTCGGAGGAGGAGATGTTGACAACAAGTTAGCCCTCATCGGAAAGAAACCAAGAACATACTTGGAGATTACACTTGAAATCATAAAGGAACAAGGGATGACATATTCGGAGGAAATTTGCATTTTGATGCAAATGGCTCAAGCTAAGAATGATTATGCAAAAGAACTAGAAGAAACTCTAATGAGAGGTGAATTTCTAATAGTAGTCACCAACAACAAGATAGAACAACCTCCAACACTCACAAAGATGGATGGTGCTAAGCAAATCGAGAAACATTTGAGTGTTGCTAAAGTAGATGACAAAGCACAAAAGATAACAACTCAATCAAAGGCCAAGACTACAAGCACTCAAGAATTGAAGGTCCCTAACTGAGCTAATACGATAGTCTTTGACCTTTCTAAATTTCATGATGACATTAGTGACGATGAGTCTTGTGACTTGAATGAAAGACAAGAATCTTTCAATGTGACCAAACTTAAAGAATTACTTGTTGAGTCCAAAATTGCTTTATATGTTAAGGATGCTATGATTGAGATCTTAAAACAAAAATTGAAATGCTACAAAGTAGGGTTAATTACATTGACACCAAAGTCAATTTTGAGAAAGAAAAATAATTAAAAGAATCACATCATTAGATTTCTAAATTTGTTAAGTTTGTTAAGTCTTCAAACAATGAGACTAAAATTGACTATGACAAAATATATATTGGTCAAGATCTACATGATAAGACCGGTCTTGGATTTGTAAAAGAACAACCTCCTAGAATTGAAAAGCAATCTAAGACTAATGACAAATCTATTCAAGCTAAGAATCATGCTTACAAGTATGATAAAAAATACAATAAGAAGACCATGTTTATTAAGCCTAATTCTAAAGTGATGGTACACAAATCTAGAGTTGAAACAAAAAACTTTGTTGTTGTTATTGCAGTATAAAAGAACATAATAGAATAATCGGGTTCATATCTGTTTTCACATTCCGTACAACTAATTACAGACA